>JAMQGT020011980.1:0-384348 GCA_024447675.2 Pterophyllum scalare
TGTGAACCTCAAGCTTTGAAGCGTTCCACAAACGTTCTAACTTGCGACAGTATCTTCTAAAATTATGAATATTTTTCTCCATCCAAGGACAGCAATATGAACATTGGGCCATGCTTTGTTTTAGAGGTGCCACTATGTCTAAAATAGAATTACACTGATTGTTAAAGGACAAAACATGTGAGTCCACATCACTGTGAGGCATGATTGCATCAAACAGGGAGAACCTTTCAGCAGTATTCTGGTTAATAAGCCGCCTTTGCATTTTCAATTTAGGAGGCAAAGGATCCAAAAATAACAACAGATTAAAATTTATGCAGCTATGGTTGCGCACATGTACATCCTCCACACATACATCATTTATATTTAAACCCAGGGAAAAACAAGGTGTAATGTATGGCCCTTTATATGTGTGGGGCCAGAAACATGTTGCCTAAAGTTAAAAGTCTCAGTGATAGCGATGAGATCAGCAGCCGTGTTACAGGATGCATCATCAATATGAAGGTTAAAATTCCCAATATTACAACCTTCTCCAGTTTGATGATGGATGACAGCAGAATGTTAAATTCAGTTAAAAAGACTCCAGCAACGCCAGGAGGTCGGTAGATTAAGATACAATAAAAAGTTTTCAAAGAACCGACCTTTATCATCTGTAGCGCAAATGAGGAAAAGGAGTCAGAGTTCATCTGCCTGCAAGTGAATTTGTCCCGGTACACAGTAGTGAGACCTCCGCCGCGTCCCAGAAGACTTGGAGTTCCAATGACGGAGCAGCCATTCGGACAAATTTCCTTCAAGTGACAATAATCCTTGCTTTGCTGGCACGCCTCAGTCAGACTCATGAAGTCTAGAGACTCTTTAATAAACAGATCATTGAGAACAAACGATTTGTTTTTAATTGAGTGAGCGTTAAGCAGGGTGAACTGGATCAGTGAAGGTTGAGGTTGAGCTGCACACTCCACAGCTGACTGCAGCGGCACTTGAATTAAACACCTGTGCGCACCTGTACACCTTCCTCGCAGGGTGGTAACTCCAAAACCAGGTGGGACCAACATCGATGTCGGGACAGCACTAGCACCAACAGAACAGAGGACGGATGATGGGAACCAGGTGAGCACACTGTCGTAGAGCCACGGAGCACGGGCCACAGACGGCGGGGCAGGGTCCACGCCAAATGGCAGGAAAGGAACTGGTTGCAGGCACCGGCAGTCTTTCCACAGCCAAGAAGCTAGCCTCCGGTATTTTCTCTGTTTGCTTCTTGGGATTATGAGTCCCGTGGGTTGTACACAGTGGCACGCACTCAGGTGAGGAACACACACGGCGAGGTGGAAAAACTTTCCTGAAGCTGTCCCAGCAGCTCTCCATTGAACTCTAATGTATAGCAGTGTTCCCCGATCATAGATTCAAGCAGCAGACACATCATAACAAAAAATTGTAAAAATAGTATTGCAAACAACGATGAGCAGCAATGTGCGACTGCACCAACGAGAGACAAGAGCGGCAAGGCCAAACACAGGCGCCATCTTGGATCTTCTCCAAGAGAAGGAGGCGATCCCCCAGGACTTACCTTTGTTTAAAATTTTAAATAAACTTTTAATGGAACACAGGACAAACAAACACACTGACTTATTTTGCTTTGTGTTCCAGGAGGAAGGGTTATAGTTGCAGTTTTGGGGAGGGCGGGATATGCCACAACAGTTGTTTGTTCGGGACCAGACTCACCAAGGTCATTAGACGGAGACCTAGCTTGCCCGCTCTCCTCCAACTGCACCAAGTAATGGACAGTTCTTATAGGAGACTTTAACCATGTTGATTTAAAGACTGTGCTACCCAAGTTCCATCAACAAGAGGGAACAACACACTACTCTAACATCAATCTGGGCTTCAGGGCTGTGCCACTGCCACATCTGGGCCAGTCAGACCATCTGTCCCTGCTTATGATGTTGGCATACACCCCCCTCAGCAAAACTGCTCTTTTTACATCTAAGACTGTTCAGACCTGACCCGAAGGTGACGCTCAACAGCAGCAGGACTACTTTGAAACAACTGACTGGGACATCTTCTATCATCAGGACTTGGAGCAGTACATCTTAGCTGTTCTGGACTACATCAAGTTCTGCATTGACACTGTAACTGTGGACAAGATTACCTGGGTTTTTCAAAATAGAAAGCCGTGGATGAATGGAAAGGTGCAAATCTTACTCAGAGAGAGGAACATCGCCTTCAGAGCTGGTGATGGGGCGCTTTACAGTGTTGCTAGAGCCAACTTGAAGAGGAGTATCAGGGAGGCCAAGGCTACGTATAAGAGGAGAATTGAGGACTGTTTCCAGAGCCATGATTTCAGGCAGGTGTGGCATATAATAAAATATACACCCAGTCTGTCAGTTGACGACAACAACATCAATCTTGCAGAGGAGCTGAACAGCTTCTTTGCCTGCTTCGAAGTACAACAACCAGAGACAGACATCCAACATCCATCAGCAGGCAGCAGCAACGTCCTCAGGCTGGAGGCGCAAGAGGTGAAGTGTATGCTGGAAACTGTGAACCCTAAGAAAGCTGTGGGGCCTGGTGGTGTCTCTGGATGGGTACTAAAGGTCTGCACAGCTAAGCTGGCTGGTATTTTTATCAGCATTTTTAACCAGTTCCTGAGTCAGGTTGCTGTCCCTCCGTGCCTGAAGTCCTCCATTATCATCCCCATTCCCAAGAAGAACACCATCAGTGGACTGAATGACTACCATCCAGTTGCACCATTCAGATGACTACCATCCAGTTGCACTTACACCAATTATTATGAAGTGCTTTTAAACGCTTGTCTGGGCTCACATCATCTCCAGTCTCCTCCCCAGACTTGACCCCCACCAGTTTGCCTACAGAGCCAACAGGTCCATAGAAGACGCCACAGCCCTCCATTCTGCTCGCTCTCACCTGGAGCGAGGGGTGGGGGACTACGATTGGCTGCTCTTTGTGGACTTCATTTCGGTGTTCAACACCATTTTTCCTGGCAGACTGGTTACTGAACTGTCTGACCTGGGGAATATCACAATCCACCTATCTTTGGATCAAGGAATTCCTGACAGACTGTTCCCAGAGGATAAGAGTAGGCCCCCACCTCCCTTCAGCCACCAGCCTCAGCACCAGCTCTCCACAGGACTGTGTGCTGTGTCCAGTATTCTTCACCCTCTACACACAGAACACCACCCCCATACACACCAGCAACTGCATCATAAAGTTTACAGATGACACCACCGTGGTGAGCCTCATCTCAGTGGGGGATGAGTTGGCGTACCGGGATGAGATGCAGTGGCTGTCTGAGTGGTGCAATGAGAACAACCTGATCCTAAACGTAACTAAGACAAAGGAGTGTCATTCAACCTCTGTTCATCGGGGGGTATGATTATATATGATATATGATTTTTTTTCCCATTGAGATCCAATGTGTTTTTGAAATGTTTCTTTAATGAGCAGTGCATTTTGCTTCCTAGGATAAATGCTTTCTTTTGATTTTTTTAATATGTATTTACATTTATGTTTTTATGTTTCAGTGAATCACTAGACCTATTTTCAATTTTCCTAACAAAATGTAAAGAAATAAGGAATGGCTTAAAAAAATCTTAACTGCAAATGTTTAAGCCTTAGCCATGCTAACAGCTGAAATGTGGGCTATTTAATAGTTTACCATGTCACAGAAGGATTTAATTTTAGTTTAGCATATTAGCCTGCTAACATTTGCCTTTTAGTTTAAAACACAAAACATTTTGTAAGTCAGCTGAGTTAGTTGATAATGCCCGGATATGATTTAGTGATGAAGCAAAAGAAACTTCTTTTATCTACTGCCTTATTAACAAAGAGCCACCACAGCAGATAGTTCCAGATATTTAATTATTTATACTGGATACCTTTCTGATCCAACCCAACCAAAAGAGATTTGTATCTCTTCAAACCAGGGACCTTTCATATGTTAGGCAAATAAGTAAACCACTATACTATGGAGCCACTTGGTAATAAAATGCAAAGTGATAAATGTAAAGTACCAGTCAAAATACAAGGTTAAAAATGTAATAATTTAAATGTGACCATTTTCCTATTTCAGGTCAACTTCTTGTAGATCTCTGGACTGCTTCCATTGCTTTGCTCTTGTTTTTTCTTTTTATCAGTACCTTGACTTATCAGGGTATTGACTACGACCAAAAGCTCAACCACAGGTGTTTGCGGATATTAACATTGTTGCATCTGATGGCAAAAACACTGAATGTTTTTGAGTTTATATGGCTGCCGTTTTGGCCAATCTCCCTTGTAAAAGTAATTGCGATCTCAATGGGACTTCCTGGTGAAATAAAGGTAAAATAAAAAATGCCAGTCAGTACATCCTTGAGTTTGAGAAAGTTTTGACTGTTTTTTTTTTTTTTTAATGCATCAGTCCCTCACGAGCAGGGCCAAAATGAAGACTTTAAATCCACAGGCTGTAGATACAAGACAGATGTGGCAGCTTTTACATCACTTGTTGGTTTCTGGATTCAAGTTTGGCACTTTGCTTTTAACTGCCCTGTTTGTTTGTTTGTTTGTTTGTTTGTTTGTTTGTTTGTTTGTTTGTTTGTTTGTTTGTTTGTTTGTTTGTTTGTTTTTTAACCTGATGTGAAAAGCAAAGGATGGATTTGTATCTGAGCCTGAAGCAACTATACCTGCACATACATCAGTCTATTATCACTCATGAGTATGCTGCATCCTTAATCATTCCCTTTTTTATTGTTTATTTAACCTTTGATGAGACCATAATGTACAGCATGCTGTACTGAACCTGATTTAAAACTAGCAATTTAAACCAAAAGCCCATCAGGAAAATGTTTATTGAGGTGAGCGTTATCATAATTTTTAAAAAGATTTTCTACAATGGAACTTCCTTTTGCAACCAGATGGCTCTCCACCCTGTCCATTATAAAAAACAAGCAGTTTTTAGGGACCTCCCAGACCTACATCCAGTGCAGACTTCAACAAAACATCCTTTGCAGAACAGGCCGTTCAGTATGGGTTTGCATACCTGCATACAGATGTGTAGCCTCAGCTGGTAGACGCTGCACTGTGCAGGGAGGATGACTGACACCAACTCATAGCCGATACTGATATTATGATCCTCATCGCCAGACTGAAACTCACAGATAAACTTCAGGGTGTTCTCAGAGCAGCTTTGGGAGTGTGGACGGGCAGGTCGATTCACCACAGCCTCCATTGAGACTTCACAGAGAGGAAAACTTTAAACAAAATTCAGATTTAAAAAAAAAAAAATTAAAGTTCTGTTTCTGTGAAGGCAGGCGCTGGTTTCTTTAGGTACTCTGGTGAAGTCCAGGTGAGTCTGTACCTTTCTGAGTATGTGTGTTCCCTTTTTTGTGACTGCGAGAGGACTTCCTCATTTTTTTATACTGCATTTCTCAAACAGCAGTGAAGGTGTGATTACTAACAAAGCACTTACTGACAATGGAACACAGTTAACTTCCTTGAGCCTTTTTTGGTACTTCGGTAACAAATTGCAAAATCTTTTCTGACATTATCAAAACTAACTATGGACAACATGCTACAGCAAACACTCCTCGTCTATAACTGTCCAAGAGGGACTAATATCAGCTTCTGCACTTTGATTAAAAACAGGTGAAAACAGGTCAGCACTCTGAGTTTTACAGGAACACACCAAACCTGTTTGGGTTGTTGGCGTTCCATTCTGGTCTGTGAAGTACGCTGGAATGTGAGTGCACAGTACTTAAACCTGTACCATCTATTAAAAGAAGCAAAGTGCTGTTGTTTTACTGGTTGATTATACGATGGTGTTTAACTTTTACTTGACTCTTATCATTAGCATTTATTCCCTGAACTACACTCCATTAAACTATGCTATTGCTTATTCCAGCTCATTCATCACATAACAAAGAAGAGATCCACCCAGTAAACTTAACATCGCCAATATGTATTATATATGAGTCATTGAAAAAAGATGAGACAGATGAATATGTGGGTGCTAACTCCAAAACTACACGTGGTTTGAACAAAACTGAAGCAAATGTAAACCAAACTGGTTCCCAGCAAGAGGAAAGAGAGCCAGCCACCTTAGGAGTAAACCAGCTTATAGTCCCGTCCAGCCCAGATACCCTCCCCCTACAGTCACATTTGCCACACAAGCGCTGTTCTAGAACAAATTGTCTTAATTGTGATGTACCGATGCTGGCTTAACCAACCACACTGTGAATCTGCAGCAGCTGTTTTGTGTCCAGTACAGAGGAAGTTCAACACATTTACAGATTTAAATCTGAACTGTCTCAGTAAACTAAACTAAATGGCTTTCATTGAAATTCTGAACACATTTGTACGTGACGGTGTAGATTTTTCTGAAAACTGTTCCATAGTTATTAAAAACTGAAGGTCAATATTAAAAAGTGAGAATGATATTTTGTCAGAAATAATATTCACTTTAATAAAGGTAAATAAAATATAAGTTTTTCCAATAATTTATGGATATAATTACGCCCTGTTACTGTCATGGTCCCTGAGTCTGGAGAACCAGGGTTTTGAGTTTCTGGGATATTTAGATTTTCTCTGTATCAGGGTCCTGCATTGTTGATATTTGGCTTTCATATGACTTTTGAACCTGGTTTTTGGAGTTTGGGGAAAAGATTATGTTCAAGCCTCTTCTGTTTATGATTTTATGTTTTGTCACCTTTTTGTTCTGTTATCTTTTCTTGATTGTAGGTTAGTTAGTTCCCTTTTGTATTTCCTCCCTGTTCCCTCGGTCTCGTCTCTATCAAGTTCGCATGTGTGAGTCTGTCAACTGTTACTTCCTGTTTTCCTGTGGTGGCCCTTTGTCTCTTGAGGTTTGGATCTAGTTTAACTTCCCTTATCTCCTTATCTGTGATTAGTCTCAGCTGCTCTGAACAGCTGTTGCCTGCTCCCTGGTTATTCTGTGTGTGTATATATTGCCTCAGTTTCCCCTCTTTCTTTTTCATGTGCTTCCTCATCTCTCTTTGTGGTATGTTTTCTAGAAGCGTAATGGTTTTGGTTTACTTGTTCCTCTTTGGCTATAATTTTGTACTTTGGTAAAAGTGCAGCATTAAAGCTGCTTTCAAGTTTAACCCTTATGGCCAGTTTCCCGTTCATGGATTAAGCATGGTCCTAGACTAAAAAGAAAAAGTCAATGAAGACCGCAATAGGAAAAAATATTTAGTCCAAGATTAGACATAATCCCTGTATGGGAAACTGGGTCTTAGAGTCTTGCATTTTGTGTCCAAGTCCTACTGCCACACAGTCAACTGTAACAGTTGACAGGCCAAAGTTTTTCTCTGGTTTTTTACCTTTAAATGAAGCACCCATGACTCATGAAGTGGGAGGGCATAAGGGCTGGATTGGATTTGGGCCACAGACTGCCAAGCTGGTGAAGTCATTTTCAAGAAATGTCCAGAAAACAGGCTCAACAACTACTAATGTGAAGCCTGTGGCTGTCACACAGTAAGCTTGTATGAAGTATCTTCAGTGCAGCACTTTCCTTATGCAGGCTTTGAAAGGTGCTTTGTGAAAAACTAACAGTAATGTCATGGAAGGGGGGAAAAACACCTCAGGAGTATGATTCAGAACTGAATAATGAACATTTTGTTATGCGGCGCATCGTCTGTCCTCACCATCTGGATATTGGAGAGTCCAAGAAGAAGACAAAAGGCTTTAATTCACTTTATTAGTGCTTTATTACAGAAATGCTGTCAAAATCCAATTAAGTCAGAATAATTGCCCCATTAGGAATTTTAGCAGATCTAAATCTCCCCTGGGGCTGCCACAGCAGATTTATCCCTGTATTTGATTTGGTACAGTTGTTACACTGGATCTTGTTGTTTATCTGAGGTTGGGACTGGTACAGGGGCTACACTAGCTGGTGACCATCTGAGGCTGGGTTTTCGTTTCCTCCTGGTCTCAGACTGTGGAGCGTTCACATGCTTTGCTGATTTCATTGATTCTTTTACACAAAGGAATAACTTGCACAAGGAAGATCACAGCAAGAAATATTTCCAGAAATCACTGCAAGAGGCTGGGTGTGAGTTGACTGTGAGAGATGAGAGGGAGATTAGTCCAGGTAAGCCTGTCAGATGGAATTTTGCAGTGTTGCTCCAGAGCTGAGTAGTCAGTGTGTGGGAGAAACAACTTACTTTAGAACGGCAAAAAAAAGGAGATGATCGTGGACTTCAGAAGAGTCAGACACCCCTCCCAGCACACCAGCGCCTCTACTTCCTCAGGAGGCTGAGGCATGCTGGACTAGGAAGCTCAGACCTTGCGTCATTCTACAGATGTGTTTTGGAGAGCGTCCTGGGCTCCTGCATCACCATGTGCCAGAAGCTGCTCTGCGGCAGAGAAGAAAGCTCTGCAGAGGGTAGTAAAGGCTGCACAGAGGACTGTTGGAGTCAGCTTCTCCACCACCATGGACATTTACACCTTACCTTCAGATGCAGGAAAAGGGCCACCTGCATCCTGAAGGCCCCCCACACACCCAGCACACACACTCTTGACTCCCCTCCCCTCAGGCAGGAGGCTGAGGCGCATTAAGAGCAGGACCACCAGACTGAGGAACAGCTTCTTCCGTGAAGCTGTTAGACTGGTGAACTCTGGTGGGGCTGCGTAGCTGGACTGTTATATATATGTATATATTTTTCTTTATATTATTGTTATTTATATTCTTCTTTATATTACTTGATTGTCATAACTATTACATGAGCAACACTGGGACCTGAAGACAGAATTTCATTCCACTGCGTGCAAATGTCATCCGAATGACAAAGAATCTGTGAAGAGTGGTCAAATATTCAGCCAGAATTACCTCAGAAGTGGCAGGCTGAGGTGCAACTTGCTCAGGGACATTTAACCAAATATTACTGGGGGTGTATGTTTATATTTGAGCCTATGTGTATACTTTTGAGCCTGTGTGGATCAGAGAAAAATACAAAATATAGTCAAACTTATGCACCCAATTCTTGTTTTTTTAAAGTCATTACAGATGTATGTTGCACAGTCATTCCACCCTGGAAATAAACAGTTCAAACATGACGTTCATGCCCATGATGTGTGGATGCAAACTTGTGATCACAACTGTATATAAATCCAATCTGTTAGAGGTCAAATGGTAGTAACAGGATACGTACCTTAACACCAAATTTAAGATGGACAATATACTGCATACTTATCCTTGTTCTTTCTCTTGGATTTTCAGTGCTCAGTGTTTTTCTTTTTCACATGTCTTTTCTGTCTACATCTCACTATTCTCTGTGTACCTTCATCCTTGGCCCCTTTTTCAGTTTACTTCCTGTTTTTGAAGGTTGCATCCTCATGTGGCTTCCTGTGTTTATACATCCTTTCTTCTTTCCCCCACCCTTTGTGTCTGATTGCACTCCTCAATCCCTTCCTCTTCTTCAGTGCATCTATTAGAGGTGGCAAAAGTACACACATTTTGTGACACACTGCACACTGTGTTTGCTATTTGCTGAATTCTGTATTTGAAATTAACTGACTTTAAAACTGTAACTCCCTTTATGCTCACTCCTCTATTGTAGCATCAAATAGATGTTGAAGTGCCACAAACACAGCTTATAAACACATGCACCAAAAATGCTGTTCCAGATTGTTCAGACCCGCTTTAACCCCCGAGTATAATGCTACAAATGATGTATGAATTATTTGTTTTTAACATTTTCCAACTCCACAAATGGGATTGTCTTTCATGTGTTATTGTTCCCTCCGTTTTCTGGTTTGTTTGACGGTGCGCAGTGATGGAAAATAATAACTCCCTTGAAATGTCCTAAACCTAAAGTGATGAGCCTGTTATGAAAATGTACGCAGTAGAAAGCAAAAGTTGTCAGAAAAATAAAAGTAGATACCTGAATACTCTACTTGGATATAATAGTGAAGTATTTGTACTTCATTGCTTTCCACTTCTGGTATCTGTGTATTCCCTCAGATAGTTCTCTGTGTTTGAGATATTTTTCCTGGCATCACAGTACAGTGCATTGTGTTGCACTGTGTTGTTTTCTTAAGTTAGTGGTTAAATTGCTCCATCGACTCCTTAAGAGTTCAAAAATCGCCTGTTTTAGAAATCAGGTTCAACAAACTGAGTCTCACTCTGCAAATCTCTGAAACCCCCAGGTTTTGGTTCCAGCTCTGGGTGCGCTATGTAGGGGAGACCAGGGGGATTTGGGACGGGGTTTTTCTGGGAAACTAGAGGAACCAATGAGCTTAAAGGTTACATCCCATATTTGGTTTTAAGTAGGTCAGAAGGGAACTACCTGTGGAGGCCATCTTGATGCACCCATAAACAAGGTAGGTGGAATTTTTTATTTTACATCTCTCTCTCTCTTTCAATATCAGTGCTATGGACAAAGTACCGATATGCACCCCCTACTGCTGTGGTGGCAACTACACAGGCAGATATTAATTATCCTATTTTTGCATATTTATATGCACATTTTTTTACAAAGAAAAAAAAATCCATCAAAGCATGAAAGAAGCACATCATAAAGAATGAAAGTTTATTCTGTTTTAAGGTTTTTAACTTATGTTTTGATCCTATAAGCATAAAACGTTTGTGTTGTTGTTAGACAGGGTTCCACACAAATACATGGTGTAGTTAGGTTCATTTATGTCCCAGTGTCCCCTATGCTCAGCTTGTGTTAAGCTTGTGCGTGGGTGATGAATATGGAGCTCATGGAGCTGAACTCATGAATGCATTAAAGCATTTTTACCATGACGCTTATCTCAAATAAATAAAGTACAGATAAGCTAATATAACTAAGAAAACTTGAAAAACAAGTATGAATGAAGCTAACTTTACTAATTTAAGTTAAATAAGGGCTTTGTTAGTGTTTTATACATAAAATCTATAAAACACATCTGGTGGAAAAAATCAGTTGAGCTCTGAAACCAATACAGCACTAAAAGTCTTCGCACCAGCACTGACCAATAACAGCTCCTTTATACTCAGTATGTGGATACAATTGTGTTCTGTTAGCTGTGGGGAGTTCCAGTTCCCACCACCATGTAGCATCAGCATGATATTAATCTGCATCATGACCTTGAACACAGTTTACATTTTAGTTATTTTCTCGTTTTCGCACAATCAGTCTTTGTACAAGAAAATTACAATTACATACCCAGGAGGTTATGAGAGTTGAAACACAAATTTTCCATTACACACTGAAGTACACATATGTTGATTTCCTGTGCTTACCATGCAGAAAATAAGACACACACTGTTCAGTCGTTTTCATCCATTTTAATACTAATAATTTCCTTTTAAAGATAATGACATTTATAACAAATGACTTCACTGTGTCATCACAATAGCGCTTTAACACAAACCAAAATGAAATGTAATCATATAAACATTTGTATTTCAAAGGCCACCAGCTAATTTTCTAATATGTGTTTTCTTCTTATGGCTACAGTTGATCTTTGAGGGTAAAGGTGTTAGGATGGCAGGTTTTACTGCTCTTGTCTGAGGTCACACCGTGTTTGGCATCAGGTCAGATAAATGTGGTTAGGCAGTTCTTCAGGTCATCATATTATTCTTTGTACTTCCTGATTTCAGTATGAAAGCATAAAACTGCCAAATATTCTTTAGCAGTTTCATGAACTGGGCAGCAGGGATAAGAAATCTTGCTGCACTTTAACCTGACTGATGCTCAGAGCAGACAATCGCCAAATAGGTAACAGTTCGTGCATACAGGAGCTCCTGAACAGACAAGTTTGGTCACTCAGTAAATGAACGTTGTCATAACGTGTCCATGAGGGACCGGAGAATAAAGCTGACAAATCATAACAGGAGCAAAAGAACAACATGCAGATCAAGTTTGCTCACTTGATGATTCATATTTCACTCTGACAATCACCATGAAACAACACCGACAATCAACACATGGCAAAAATCTTCACCAACAGCTGAACTGGCTAGAGCAGTGGGTACTGCAGGGGGGACCGCAGTAATAACAGAAATTCGGTTTGAAATTACTCACAAGTAAGTGTATATATATATATATACATATATATTCATATAAATGTATTTATTTATATAAAAAGTGGATTAAAACTGGTAATAGGAGGTGGTTAGTTTGTGATATTATTCATTAATCTGACCTAAATTTACTGCTCTTGTATTGAAGTTTGTGTCCCAGTAGCAAATGTTGGCAGTAGCACTTTACATTTGACTGGGTAGTATTAGCAGTAGGGATGTTCCTGGCGACTGATTTCATAGTTGACTAAAAAGGGGAAAAAATTAGACTAATCCACTAGTCAAAACATAACATCCATTCATTTTCTTTCTCTTATCCGGGGCAGCATCCTGAGCAGTGGAGCTCAGATCTCCCTCTCACCCAGCCACCTCCTCCAGCTTACCCCTGATTCAGACTTCAGCTGCTACAATGTAACCTATGTAAGTGGGCGATGTCGCTCCAAAGTAGTTACCCCGTTTATACCTGCACAGGCAGGTGCATTTTGTGTGTTAATTACCTTTCGTTCGTGTCCCGGTGTTTTACATGCGGTGTCGGCCGACATAAATGTAAAATGCTGGCACTTTTATCCCTCCTGGGTCCTACTCTTTGAGGTGGTCAGTTTTTTAAGGTGCAAACACATTTGTCCCGCTAGTTTTTTCGCTTCTTTGTACAAACTTGGAGGAAGTAGCCGGAAAAGCAGGGAAGGAAGGGTGTTTTTCGGGAGGTGCGCTTCAGGTTGTTATGGCATTTTTTAGTATAATGATGTAAGGGCTGCAGCTCCATCTGGTGGCAGATGGCTGCATAACATTTAGGACAAATATATACTATTAAAAACTTAATAATTAAGCTAACCGGCTAGTACGTCTGGTATCGACTAGTAAAGATAGCAATGATTAGTCATCTAGTCAAGTAATGGCGCACATGCCTAATTAGCACTTTATAATTGTTTATGTTTTATTAATCAAATTTTCAAGGAAACGCATCACTTTCTCTTGGATTTTGATGAGAGTGAAGACAGGCAGCCAGGAAAATGTCATTATTACCCATTGTTGCTGTCGGACGACCAGAGAGGAGGGGGGCCAACATGGGATTTTCTGGTTTTGAAGTGGGCCGCAGTGACTTTGGGAACCACTGGGTTAGAGAATTGATTAAAAATACATTTAGAATGTAACTGATTCACAATGCAGTAACAATTCGTGTGCATAACAATCCAATTTATAAGCAAGCTAAAATCTCTAAACAGTTATTACAGACATTTTTACTAAACATTTTTTTCACATCACATTGTTAAACTTTAGCTTTCTACTGTTGAATTCCTTTGCATTTGTATGTTCTCTGCATATTTTACCATAAAGACACAACAGGGTTCCAGCATCTTTTAGCTCACAGCTCTAAACACTAATCACTAAATGCTCCCTCAGTTTTCCTCAGAAGCTTGCAATGCATTTATCTGCAAGTTGGATTTTTTAAAGCTGCCTTTAAGAAGATGGACAAACAAAACATGGACCCCTAAAAGGGAATTTGGGATTTGTAGTTTGGAGAGATGACCACTCCTCTTACACCTTTGGAAAGTGGAGGTGAGTGCTCCCTGAGATTTCAGCAGTCAGAAAGCTCATCATTATCTGACAGTGAATCCTAGACACTGCTCCTTGAACTAAATTAAACTTCTTTTTTTTTTAACTTTTCAACAACTTTTTCACTTATGATTCACATTTCAGATTCTGACTTCAGTAAAAACTCCCGATTACAAACCAGCTTATACACATTAGTTTAACTAAACTAAGAATGAGATTATTTAATCTGGGGTTAGGGTTAATATATGGGGCTGCATAGCCGCAGACCAGTCAGGGTGTCCATGCTGACCCCTGCCACCGGTCAAAAGCACCAACAATGAGCATGTAAGCGTCAGAATGGGACCACAGTACAATGGGAAAAGGTGGCCTGATCTTTTACATTGTGTGGATGGCAAGGTGCGTGTGTGTCGCTTTCCTGGGGAACACCTTGCACCAGGATGCACTATGGGAAGAAGGCAGTGTGATGCTTTGGGCAACGTTCTGCTGGGAAACCTTGGTTCCTGCCATCCATGTGGATGTTACTTTGACACATACCACCTACCTAAGCCTACCTAAGCAGACCATGCACACCCTTTCATGGAAACGGTATTCCCTGATGGCTGTGGCCTCTTTCAGCAGGATAATGCGCCCTGCCATAAACCAACAGTGGTTCAGGAATGGTTTGAGGAGCACAACAATGAGTTTGAGGTGTTGACTTGGCCTCCAGATTCCTCAGATCCCAAACCAGTGGAGCATTTGTGTGAGCATGTGCTGGAAAAACAAGTCCAATCCATGGAGGCCCCACCTCACAACTCACAGGACTTACAGGATCTGTCGCTAACATCTTGGTGCTGATACCACAGCACGCCTTCAGGGGTCTAATGGAGTCCATGTCTCGATGGGTCAGGGCTGTTTTGGCAGCAACAGGGGGACCAACACAATATTAGGCAGGTGGTCATAAAGTTATGTTTGTTCAGTGTATGTGAAAACTTTCAAAAAGGCATGAACACAGTTATCAAGCTGCCAGATGTACAATGATTGCATAACATAACATTTCCATAAACACGTTCATTTTTTGGTAATTCCAAAATGTATGCACTCACATATCTGATATTCGTTACATGGTAACTGAAATATTTCAGACCTTTTTTTGTTTTAATTTTGGTGATTATGACTCATAGGTGATGAAAACCATAAATCCACTATCTCATATTATTAGAATATTTCATAAGATCAATCAAAAAAAGATTTATATTACAGAAATGACCAACTTGTGAAAAATATGTTCATTTAGAGACTTGATACTAAGTTGGGGCTCCTTCACCACGAATCACTGCATCAGTGCAGCTTGAGACAGAGGTGATCAGTTTGTGGCTCTGCTGAGGTGTTCCTCACACAAAGTCTAATATATTTCTGAAAGCCATGCAGCTACTTTTAAAAGAGGATCTCCATCAGCGCCTGCAACATTTTGCCACAAATTTCATCTTTTGAAAACAATATAGCTACATATGTAGACAAAATTATAGGACAAAAAAGCAGCTTTAATATTAGAGGCTAATGCGATAGCTGCATGGACTTATGGTCCCCAAACGTGGTCCAAAACAGAATGCACAACATCACAGATGTTGCGGGAGTACGCTACCTGGTTCTTGAACCATGCTTTTGTAAAGAAACATTGCTAAGTGGACTGTCTTCGCTGCACCTTAGAGTATTAAAAATAAATAACAGAAAAACTGTCCCAGTGTCGCCTGCGAACTGCAGCCTTGTAGAAAAAGCTAAATTTGCTGGGGGGGGGGTCGCTCCTGGTACCGTCAAATGTGTCATCAGCTGTTCAACCTAAGCGGATCTCTTTATAAAATCAGCCTACCCCGCCTGAGCTCTATATTGACGTGCCACGTTTTCCAGTCTTATTCCCTCTGCTGCGCGCTCGCCCGTGCCCTTCTCTCTGTCCACAACCGCAACCTGCTGGTCAGCGCCAGCCTCATCTCTACGTTCCACATCCCGTACACCAGCGGGTTGATGCACGGTGGCACTATTAGCATTATCAGCAGCGATATGTGAAGCGCTGCTGCCGTCCCCGTTGGGGCTGACCTTACTTTGCAGAGGCCTTGAGATCGAGAGGACTGTTTCAGCATCGCCACTGGGGCCCCAAACTCCCACAGCGCGTCCGACAGAACTTTGATCATCAGCGGCAGCAGCTGCAGGAACAGCATTCCGCAGTAAAACAGCACAGTCTTGCGCGCTGTGACGTTAACTGCGTGGAAAGGCATCACTGCGTTGCGCGCGTCCTGGTACATTCTGAAGTAGGAAAACGCGTGAATCAGCAGGCACAGCAGGAGCGTGAGGGCGCCCATGACTTTGCGAAAGACTGCAGAGGCACGGGGGAACCCCAGGTGCTGTTCCACAACGTCTGGCTCGCACAGAAGCCCCGTGGTGACCACGTCATTCTTCCCTCCTCTCCCATCGTGCAGCAGCACGATTTCAGCGATACAGATGAAAATCGAGTACACCCAGATTCCGGCTAGGACACCCCGCAGGCGAATCTTAGTGAAAATCGGCAAGTACCGAATGGCATGACAGACGTATACATATCGCTCCAACGCCATGCAAGTTATAGTAACAAGACTACAGAAAACGGTGACTCCACCCAAAAAGTACTGAACATAACACCATCCGTTGAACAACATGGTGCGACGTTGGATTAGTGAGTGGATGACCGCCGGACCAAAGGTCGCGGTCTGCAGAAGGTCACTCAAAATCAGATTCTTGAGGAGAATAAAGCGTGGCTGCCACGAGAACTCTTCGGAGTGTCCGAGCGCGAACAGAGTGAGCGCGTTCACAAAAAATGAAAAGATGGTCATCAAAACAAAAAAGCAAATCAGCACTGAAACCGCCTGCCCTCCGGGCAGTATGGACAGAAAAAGGCAGTTGGCAATGTTGAGATGTCCGGTTACGTGCGGCCTAGTTTGGTTCTCCTGGCTGAAACAGTCGCGCTCCTCGGTGAGGTTGTGCGTCTCCCTCTCCACAGGTGCAGTCGTCATTTTAATCGGGAAAAAAATCAATAACATGCGCGGTCTTAGTCTTCCTCTTCCGCAGCAGAGGCCTAATGCGACTCCTTCAGCATCTTCGTCCACCTGTGCGTCCACCACACATACACATGTTCACAGTTCTCTTTGACAAACCATTGGACGTATAATACGCTGCCCAAGTCGCGTTCTGGCTACTGCGGCGGAGTGGATCTCGGGCGCACCAGGAGATTTCTTGAACTTGAACAGCATCCACGCATCAGGGGCAAATTTCCTGGCACAGACTGCCCGCTCTCTATGACTCCGAGACTCCGTGGCGCACAGGTGCGGACGCCAAAAGCAGAAACAGCGCACGCAGTCTCTCTCTCTCTCTCTCTCACTCACTCACACACACACACACACACATTCACACACACACACACGTCGATCAGATAAACCGGAAAGGTTTTCTGGATTCTTTAACGTAAAATAATCGGAAAACGTACTGTGCTTCTTAATTTGTTGGTTCATCATTAAATCGTCCATTCATCGAAAGGTTTTCAGTTTTCAGTTGTTTTTTTAAAGGATTATTAATTTTTTTTGTTTACACCTGTTACGTTGTGGTTTTCAGTTGTCACTAAAATTACCAATAACAGAAACTAATTACGGTTTCATCCCGGTTCAGCTGTGAGAAGATTTGTGATATAAAAACCTGTATTACGTGGCTGCATTTTACGCGAACCTGTTAAACCATCCTCTCAAATACCGACAATGCTTGTTGCAGTTTATGGAAACTGCTTGAGACTTGCTGAAGCAGAGCCTGAAATCAACTTTTGATTGACGGAGACACACCGCCCCCCAGTGCTCAAGACCAGTAACTGCACTACTGAGGCCATCGCTGTCTAGTGGAGCCGGATTTAAGGTCCATGTTGCAGCGTGTGTGGCATAGCTATGTAGACCACATATCCACGCAGTCGTCTGGTTCAGATAGCGATTAAATAAATGAATGAATTATGACAGTAAGCAAGTTTGGTTGTGACAAGATATTTTCAAAAAAGAATGTTAATTCAGTTTTGAAGCTCATTAGCACACACACAGTTTTCTGTGGTGTGTGCTAATTAAATAATAACAATATTCTATTTTCAATTTTCTAATAAATGGGATACTAATCCTATTACAAAGAAATGTGAAATAATAATGATGACAACACAAGGCACAATATTACTATTTCAGGACAAGCTGCTGTCTTAGAAATTGTAAGGAAAACAGCATACAGACATATTTAATTTATGTAAAAAATAATAATAATACCTGATTATATGCACATTTATACACAAAGCACTAATTAAAAATCCTTCCCTGGGTAGACAAATCACTAAATTTCTCATGCAGTTAAAGGCCTTCATCTTCATTCTCTGAGTGTGTATTGAGGAAATGTTTAAGTGGCTATCACTCCAGTTGAGTATTGTATGTAATATGAGTATCAAGCTCTTTGAAAGTCCTCTGGACTAAAGAGGACAGGGCACATCTGGCTTGTCGTCAGCACTCAGTTCAAAAGCCTGCATCTCTGATGGTATGGGGACGAATTAATGGAATTGGCAACTTTCACATCTGGAAAGGCACCATCAATGCTGAGCAACATATGCTCCCATCAAAATAATCTTTTTTTAGGGAAGGCCTTCCATATTTCAACAAGACTGCAAAACTGCATCTATTACAGAAGCATGGCCTGTGTTTGTTTTTCTTAAAAATGTACTCAGATCAGATATTTGACATGTTTTCTATATTCTTCTGTGTATATTAGATCATGAGATTGACAGCGTCAAACCTTTTGGAATAAGGTTCTTAGAATGGGATGGTATTTGTTTCTCTAGCGTGATATGAACAATAAACTGCATTTGGTTATTTGATTGAAAAGTATTTTCTTCCAAGACCCTTTTTTGCATTTTTTTTTTTAAATCACAGCATTCATGATGTCACTGTTGGGAGAAAAGAGACCCCCAATCTGGAAAAACTAATAGTTCATGCTGAAGTTATCCTGTTTGTATACTATGTTCCTCTTAAAAGAAAAGAGGAAGAACCACTACCAAAAACTTTAAATGTCTCATAATATAGGCTTTATATAGGGAATAATGCATGTCCTAAACACACACACACACACACACACACACACACATATATATATATATATATATATATATATATATATATATATATATATATATATATATATATATATATATATATATATATATATATATATATATATATATATATATATATATATATATATATATATAGTTACTGGTTATGTTATTTATATAAAACTTTAATACAGATTCTATAATTATAAGACTAGAGGACTGATGAATGGTAGCATTGACCTAACAAAAGCTTCTGTTTGAAGTCTCAGGAGTTTACAGTCCAAGTCACAGCCTTGCACTCTTTTATGCATTCCTTGAGCAATGCCTGAGCAGTTTTTGTGGTGTTGTTCTGCCAATAGCTGAGGGAGGCTGCAGCCATTGGGGAGTGCCGTTGCCTTACTGCACTTCTGTTCTTTGTTTCTGTCACACCTGACATAGTTTTAATGTTGTGGCAGATCCGTAGGTGACTATGAATGACAGGGTGTTCTACTTTATGAAAAAGAAAAAAATCTCTTTACTGTGTTGTCATTAAAAACTTCTAAAAGGTCTGGACAAAAGTCGCTGCCACTGAGATTGTAGCTTTATTGATCAGTTGAGAGCAAACCTTATGCATAGCTGAAGTCTGAACACTCAGTTGTCACAACTGTTCATTTGCTTAAACTACTTTCAGCCAATCACTTCTCACAAGTAGCACTGCAGGTTTGCTTTGGCAGATTTTTACCTCAGATGTCCTTCAACTCAACCCCAAAGGGATTTGTGTCTCCACCTGAGACTGAACCAGGGGTCTTTGCTTGTTAGGTAAATGTGCAAGCCACTGCACTAGTCACGTGACTGTTTGCTGGTTTAATAAGTGCACATGAGCTATGGGGGTAATTACTGAAACAACATATACTGGAGCTTAAAGAAAGTGTGCGGGAGTGGGCTAGAGAACATGGGGTTGAGAGAAAAGACTGAGGGAAAAGGAAGAAAAAGAAAAGGTTAAAGGATCAGGATGGTGGAGGTTAAACATGGGCGAGTGATGGCAAAGCTCCAGCCTTATTTAGGGTGCGTTTATCCAGAGGACTCAGCTGTTACTTGAAGAATGCCTTGGAATAGAAGGAGGTATAGAAGAGGAGGTGGTGGAGAGAAAGAAAAAGAAAAAAACAGCTGATATCACAGGGAGGGATTTTTTTTCTTGGTCTTTATCAAACCAAAGTCTTCTAACCCATCCACACCTTTTTTTCTCGGCCAAACGTGGGACGATTGCTTCTGGGAAATCAGCATCAGCTGGTGCTGTCAGTCAGGCACCAAACAGGCACTTAATAGCGCTGGTGACATAAGCTGGATAGCATGGAAACCGAACTTGCGCTGTGGCCCCCTGGGGGAGGCAAGAGGGCGATGACTGAGAGGAGTGAAAGGAGCTCAAGATAGAAGGAAGCAGGAGGTTGAGAGGATCAAAACATGAAGAACAGTAGGAGAGTGATAAAATTATCTGAAGGAGAAGGAGAGAAGGTGTCCAGTGTGATCAGCACAACTGGGACAACAGGGAGGGAGGGGGATTCAGACAGGTTTATAATAATGTGTGGAGCAGCTTGAACCTTTGAGCAGTAGCAGTACTTGAACTGAATGCTAATATACTCACTCATTTTCTGTCTGATTTTTAAACATCATATTTTAATTATTTAGTCTGTCTGGAAAAAATCTCCAGATAAGCATGAGCTAAATCTCAGGTTAACCTTTTTTTTTCACTGTGAGTGACAGCTTTCAGCAAATTATTAAATCGTCCACAGGATCAAAGATCTGTTCAGTCATAGCAAGAGAGGAGTCAGGAGCATGCGGCTGATTAAGTTGGTGGGTGTGTTTGCCACTAATTTTGTCTTTAAGTTTGATTCTGACTCACTGCGTTTTTGAAGAAGAAAAAATATAATTTTTTTAGTCACAGTTAATGATGTTGCTAAAGTGCATGATCAAGAACTTTGGGCAGATTAATGTTGCCTCCCAACCATATAGCTTGAAGCAAAACGTAAAGAATCATGAAATGGATGGAAAATGAATTCTGTGTGGATTCTTTCCTTTGTAATACAGTAAGACTAACTAACAGGGAGTTTGCATGCATTCAGCATATCCACGATAGTATAAAAGCTGAGCCAATTCACCATTAAGGTATCTGGAAAACATGACTCTTCTTCTTTGGACAAGTAATTCTCAAGCTTTGGGACAGGTCCACCAGGGGAACAAATAGTCAGCGCCCGAAGCTTACAAGAAGCATGTCCTGCTCTATGAGCGCATCCTCATTGAATCCTGAAGCTCATCAAACAGAAGAGCAGCTGAAAGAACAACCGAAGGCTTCAACGACTTTCTGAGACAGAGAAAAGGAACGTGCGAGTTTACAAACACATGAGGCCATAAAACACACTTTAGTTTCCATTTATGCTCATGAGAAAATCTGGAACATTGTCTCCAAATAAAATAGAGTTGTTTTTTTTTTACATGACAAATGCCAACCTCCAACCTGTGTAGTTAATGCTATTTTTTATATCTATGAAACATTATTATTATTATTATTAGCATTATTTACCACCAATTAACCATCTTTTGAGTTCAGAACTGTAATTGAAAATGGTTAAGTAGCAACTGCATGCATATACACAAAAACGTTAACATTCGCCCATTCATCAATGAACTCTTAGGTTCTCTATTGCCTTTTAAGTGTTTTGAACCTTGCTGATCACGAGTACTTAGACTTTAAACATGCCAGAAGAGTTTAAGAATGGCACAGGTCAGTGGAGCAGATGGGGGTTGTGCACCTTTCAGTAAGGACTATTGCTTTGTATCAGATTCTTCCCTGTATACTTTATTTCCAGATAAGAGATGCTAACAAGTTATCAGCAACCAGAGCTGCTCTTGTTTCCATGCCAATCGGACAGTCCTCTGGGCATAAATAGATTGCCTGTGACAGTCTTCCTGCTCATTGGACTGGTTAGTCTGTTTCCAACAGCTGACTTCTGGTCTGAAGTGGAAAGGAATTGTTTTGGTCTGCTCTTCATGTTACAGCATATTTATCAAACAGGTAAGATAAGAAGAAAAAGAGGGACAGAGGGGATAGACAAAGACTAACTACACAAAAATAATAAATACACAATGAAAACTGGGAACAGAACAAAGTAGGGCAGTAAAGACACAGGATGCCACATGAGGGACTAGCTTTGAAAATAAACTGGAGAGTAAAGCCACAGAAGGCCCGAGATTAAACTCGCACAGTCAGAACAGGAGGGAAAAAAAACAAAAAGAAAAAACAATAATTCAAGAAGCTATCTTTCTCACCTAGACAGATCAGGGGGTGAAAAAATAATGTTCTGTTAGAAAGGTTGTGTTACTGATTTATGGTTATTACTGTCAGTGGGATTCTGTATGAGGTTCTCTGGAAATTTCATTGTGCTCTATCAGGCCTTTGGCTGCTTTGCATTTACTTGTTGATGTAATGAGAAACCACGAGCTGAAGCGGTTAATGACGGGGAACAGTTGTGTGAGGTGAAAAGTCTTTTTGCACGGCTCTTATGTTTCAGATGTCATAGGTGCAAGGGCAAGTGAGCGGCACTGAGGACAGGGAGGCGGGCGGTTACACTGCAGAAGGGGCCGAGAATCTGTGTATGCAGGGAGGTGTTAATCCATGGGTGCATGCATATGTGTGTGTGTGTGAGCGCGCGTGCGCTCTGGTTCATGTGAAATCAAGCGTCCTGCACTGAGATGCCCAGTTGATCCTCTGCCAAAATAACCTCCAACTGCCTGAGGCCAGCACAGTGTTTTCTTTTTTTTTTCAGTGAATGTCAGTGAGCGTGTCTGTTATCTAAATATGGGGGATTGGACACTATGCCACACAAGGGGGTGTCCATCAGGAGAATGTAAGGGAGCACAAACTAAAGTTGGATTTGATTGGCCGGCTTTTGTCCGAGGTGGGAGTCTCCGGCCCAATCCTGATCATTTTTAGTAAAAAGGTAGCTGGATGAGAGGGTACTTATGGAGTGGAGTCACAGTGCTACCTGAACTGCACAGAAAGGAGGCTTTCTTTCCCAGCTGTCTGTCGTTTGTACTGGTGTCTGTTGTTCAGCACAGCCCGCCACCATGGTAAGAAACCAAAAACTAAGAAGGAGGTAAAAGACGAGAAGGAGGACTTAGATTTAATCCATCCTTGAGGATTTGATTTGGTTTTCAAGGGATGAGGAGAAAAGCCAGATGACATGAGATGGAGTTAAATACCTGGAGCAAACTTGCTCTTGTCATCCAGCAAGTCCTCATCTGCATCGCAACTGGATTTTACACAATGGTCCTGGAATTTTTTGGAGATTTAATATGGGGCACACACTTGACATACACACAAAGTAGTTTCTGGTAATTTGTTTGTGTGAACCGCTGCTGACTTCTGTAACTCCTCTTTGCCGTTTGCTTTCGGACTCACGCTGCTTTTGTGCTCCATCTCTTTGTAACTAAACTCAATAGGATTGATATTTAGATTGGAGGGAGCGCCACTAAAGATAGAAGTACACAGCTGAGTAAAGTGAGAAGACAAGCCGCCTTTCCTCAGTGTCCTAATTTAGGACATTTCACCTTGAGAAAATCTCTCTCAAATCCTCCCCCGAGTCTCACCTTAAAAATAGCTTTAAAGGGAATGAGCGGGCGGGTTTGCGCAACCTGCCATATGTTATGATATTATTATGGTTCTATCAAGAAAAACTAAACAACAAATGAAAGAAGAGTGATAATTTACTGACCTAAGCTGGGGAGAAACTGGGATTTCTCCCACTTTATGACAGTAAATTATAATTAGTTTTGGCATAAACCTGGAAGAAACCAGGGTTTCAAATCTAATTAAAAGGGAATTTTTATTATAGTGTTGTTACAAAATCAGGGGTGACGTCTGTATAAAACCTCTATTTTGTTCCTCTTCCAAAATGTTGATTTTGTTCGGCTTTGTTTCTTTTCATTGTTTGCTTTTGTTGTGTTTCCACTTGCTGTTTGGTTTGGTTTAGGTACATAAACTGCCCAATTAGATGGTTCATGGAAAATGCACCCATTCACAATTTTAACACTGTAGACTGGAAAACTATATGCTAATGGGCATCCAGTGTATTGAAATATGATGCCAAAGGGTTAGCATTGCTGAGGGAAAAGTTTGCAGTGAGACGAGCAGTGCTGGAAAAACTGTGGGAAAAGTACTTCAAGTGCCAACAAACACACAAAAAGAATAAAAAATACAATTAATGGGAAGTAGAGGGAATATCAGCTGCTGTTCGGTTGCGTGCATTCAGTAGAATTACTCAGTTAACCATGTAACTTCTATAACAGCATGAAACCACTTAATCAATGCTTGCGGCTAACTGATGCCCAACAGATTCAATTTAGTTTGGGAAATTCTAAAAAAAAAAAGTAATTTTTCTTGCTTTTACTTTATGGCCTAAAGTCATTTGTCATTAAAACAGTTAACTGCCCCCATACACTACACAACAAAAGAGCCATTAATCTACTCTGTGAATGCAGAGTGTCACTATTTCCCAAACCTGGACACCAGTCTGCTCAGGCACAGCTATCCCATAAAACCAAATTTCCTTAGAGTCTGACACTTTTCTTTTTGCCTTCCTGGGAGTGCCGATTTCTATTAATGTCAGACAGTGTGAGGATCAGTTTGCAGGAGCAGAGATGAATTTTTAACTGTGAGGGAGTGTTAAGTCAAACAATAATGAAAACCTTCTAACTTCATTTTTCTTTCAGTGAATGGCTTATTTCAAGACTAGCACAATGCTACAAAGGCATCACAAAGTTTTAGTCGTGCGCTCCAGAAGACGTGGAACCTGTAGTGCAAGAATTGTAGCAAATGGGATCAAATGGCTTAAAGAGAAGGGGCTGGGGGTAAATATACACTGCTCAAAAAAATAAAGGGAACACTCAAATAACACATCCTAGATCTGAATGAATTAAATATTCTCATTGAATACTTAGTTCTGTATAAAGTTGAATGTGCTGACAACAAAATCACACAAAAATCATCAATGGAAATCAAATTTATTAACCAATGGAGGCCTGGATTTGGAGTCACACACAAAATTAAAGTGGAAAAACACACTACAGGCTGATCCAACTTTGATGTAATGTCCTTAAAACAAGTCAAAATGAGGCTCAGTATTGTGTGTGGCCTCCACGTGCTTGTATGACCTTCCTACAACGCCTGGGCATGCTCCTGATGAGGTGGCGGATGGTCTCCTGAGGGATCTCCTCCCAGACCTGGACTAAAGCATCCGCCAACTCCTGGACAGTCTGTGGTGCAACGTGACATTGGTGGATAGAGCGAGACATGATGTCTCAGATGTGCTCAATGTGATTCAGGTCTGGGGAACGGGTCGGGCCAGTCCATAGCTTCAATGCCTTCATCTTGCAGGAACTGCTGACACACTCCAGCCACATGAGGTCTAGCATTGTCCTGCATTAGGAGGAACCCAGGGCCAACCGCACCAGCATATGGTCTCACAAGGGGTCTGAGGATCTCATCTCAGTACCTAATGGCAGTCATGCTACCTCTGGCGAGTACATGGAGGGCCGTGTGGCCCTCCAAAGAAATGCCACCCCACACCATTACTGACCCACTGCCAAATCGGTCATGCTGAAGGATGTTGCAGGCAGATCGCTCTCCACGGCGTCTCCAGACTCTGTCTTGTCTGTCACATGTGCTCAGTGTGAACCTGCTTTCATATTCGAAGAGCACAGGGCGCCAGTGGCGAATTTGCCAATCCTGGTGTTCTCTGGCAAATGCCAAGCGTCCTGCACGGTGATGGGCTGTGAGCACAACCCCATCTGTGGACGTCAGGCCCTCATACCATCCTCATGGAGTCGGTTTCTAACCGTTTGTGCAGACACATGCACATTTGTGGCCTGCTGGAGGTCATTTTTCAGGGCTCTGGCAGTGCTCCTCCTGTTCCTCCTTGCACAAAGGCGGAGGTAGCGGTCCTGCTGCTGGGTTGTTGTCCTCCTACAGCCTCCTCCACGTCTCCTGGTGTACTGGCCTGTCTCCTGGTAGCACCTCCAGCCTCTGGACACTACGCTGACAGACACAGCAAACCTTCTTGCCACAGCTCGCATTGATGTGCCATCCTGGATGAGCTGCACTACCTGAGCCACTTGTGTGAGTTGTAGAGTCCGTCTCATGCTACCACGAGTGTGAAAGCACCACCAACATTCAAAAGTGACCAAAACATCAGCCAGAAAGCATAGGTACTGAGAAGTGGTCTGTGGTCCCCACCTGCAGAACCACTCCTTTATTAATTGTGTCTTGCTAATTGCCAATAATTTCCACCTGTTGTCTGTTCCATTTGCACAACAGCATGTGAAATTGATTGTCAATCAGTGTTGCTTCCTGAGTGGACAGTTTGATTTCACAGAAGTTTGATTTACTTGGAGTTATATTGTGTTGTTTAAGTGTTCCCTTTATTTTTTTTAGCAGTGTACTTTGGGAAGGGAGAAGAAAAGTTAATTTCTGATGAAACCTCATGTGGTGCTAATGCGTGAGTCCTACACGTGTGATTGAAGCAGATGAACTAATGAAAATGCTTTATACCTTTTTCACCTTTGTGTCTATGTTATTATAGGAAACAATGGCTTTCTCCAAGGGAGGTCCTGCAAGTATATTGCAGGTTCATACCCATAATGGAACTCAAAGTCAATTTCACCACTTCTGTTCCCACAGCGACAAATGAAAAGGCTCATTTATTCCCTCCCTAATAAGCTCTCCTTACAGCTTGTTCTGATTATAATGTACTTTTCTTGGCATCCACTTCACTCACTTTACATTCCCACTTTCTTTTCATCTTCTTCCTTTAAGCCCACTGACGCTCAAAGTGACGCCCGCTCCTTCCTGACTGAGGAGATGATTGCAGGTCTTGTCTTTTTCTTTCTACATGAAGGAGTTAGTGCATGAGACTTAATTAGGTACTGAGATTTCTGTTACCTTTGTTTAAGCTTCTGATTAGGCCGTAAACATACACAACAAAGCAAAAATCAAAAAGGAAAAAAAAAAACAATCATAAGCACTGATCGTTGTTATGCTAGTTTAACTTGTCTGAATTTGAACTTTTCCTTCTCTAACCCAGAGTTCAAGGCTGCCTTCGACATGTTCGACACAGATGGAGGCGGTGACATCAGCACCAAGGAGCTGGGTACTGTTATGAGGATGCTGGGCCAGAACCCATCAAGAGAGGAGTTGGATGCCATCATAGAGGAGGTCGATGAGGATGGTGAGATCATCATAGGATAAAAAATTCATAGAAGTCAGTGTGCAGCTGTTGTCACAGGCTTTAGTAGAATTCCTTGTGACTGAGCGAACTGATCATTATGTGCAAAACGAGTGATGTGTCCCTTTACCAAGCATTTAAGCCCAGTTGGTGAACTGTAGATAACTGCTAGATAAGTAAAGAAGACATCTCAAACTCATTCCCATCCAATAAAAACTAAAACATGTACTGGATTGTAACATTAGTACGGTCGAGATGGACTGAAGTTGCACTTCATCCTTTCCTTCCTCACATATCAACTTCCCTCTCTTCAGGCAGCGGGACCATTGACTTCGAGGAGTTCTTGGTCATGATGGTGCAACAGTTAAAGGAGGACCAGGCTGGAAAGAGCGAAGAAGAGCTTTCAGAATGCTTTCGTATTTTTGACAAGTACGACACTGAAATTTTATCAAAAAACTTAAAACTATTCACAGATTTTCATAATTTTATGTGAAAGTGAAATCTCTATCTTAGGAAAGAAATAGAGCAGAGTTATTTATTTATTCTTAATCCGCAGGAACGGAGATGGTTTCGTAGATCGGGAGGAATTTGGAGAAATCCTCCATATGACTGGAGAATCAGTGACAGAAGAAGATATTGATGAGATGTTCGGGGAATCTGACACAAACAAAGATGGAAAGATTGATTTTGATGGTAGGATTGAGTGTGTACTTAAAAGTACAATTAGTAAAATTTTGAGGTTATTTAACAGAAAAATGAACTCTACACTCGTGTCTCCTGGACAGCCGACAATGAGCCGGCTGGTCATAAACTAACATTATGACAGCTAATGTTTGGCTTGAGCATCCTAAAAATGACACTTTCCCTCTGATAAACAGTTTGATTACAGTGAGAGTTTATCCGCTAAGTGTCTGAGTCCAACAATGTTAAATCCACTTCAGAGGAAGCTCCACGAATGCTGGCTAACAGTTGCTAACAGCGGCAAAATCGGCTGCGCTTACCAACAGAATAGTTCCAGATATCCTCAACAACTGACCTTGGTATCACTGTGATCAGGCAGGAGTGAGTTTCAGTGATATATCAGATCATATCAGACTCCTTTCATAAAGTTTTACAGCGTCCTTCAGAGTGAATAGATTTGTGCACCCAGCATATTGACACCTAAGGTAAATGGCAGACTCACAGCCTACACTCACTACAGATGAACGGCAGCCTGGGTCCTGCAGCGGCCATTGTAGCTAGGATTTTGCATGTGAATCGGGAAGGGTAAGAAAACTGAATTCAGTTGACTGAAATCTGCAATCTACTGACATCTAGTGGTGAAATTTTACACACTGTACCTTTAAAGTGAGAAATCACTCATATTTCTGGTGCTGCATCTTTCCTATTATTTGTCATAATGACAGATTAAGAGAAAAAGAAACTGAACTTCCAGATCACCTAATAACATTTCCAGTGGTGCTATGACTGTAGAAATTATGAGAATCAGCTGTAGATTGAGCAGAAGGCCAGGAAGGTCAAAAAATAGACCTGCAGGTGAATCTCTGTACAATTGAAAACTATTAAGGTGAACCATAAATTATTACATATTGGTGCTGATATGGAATAACCGAAACTGAGCTAAAGGACCAGTATGTAGATTTTGTAAACTTTGTAACAAATCCATATATTGTATATAAAAGATGGATGTTGCCACAATGACTTCCGAAATTGCTTTCTAGACTCTGCATTTTGAAGGATCGGGGTTAGAATTTTGGCTGTCATCAGAGTGTGTAATGTGTGCAATACTACCAAACTTGGTGGCAAGCTACTTTCATAAACCATATGTGATATGTACGCTGCACAGGCACAAAATATCTGCTAATTAATGTTACCCCACAAAATAATAAAATACTTGAATTTCAATCAACAAAACTGGAATGCACAGGCTTCAGATAATTGGATTTAAATGCTCCAAAAGACACCCACACTTTAAATGTGGCATGAATTTGGTAACTAGAATCAGCAGAGGGGAGGCTTAGCATACACTGTATATAAAAGATGGATGTACCCAGGTGCCTTTCTGCCAGACAGTTATATTGGATTAGAGAGGGTATATCATGTGGTATGTAAAACTTCCTATATTCGTCCTTTAGGCTGCAGAACTGAATCAGGTAGAGATTAGAGGAGTTTCCTGTGCACAGTCTAAATCCATGCCAGCTGAAAACCATGTGTGTTTTGAATTTATTTATTAGGTAGGGACAATGCACATTAATAAACAATATGTAAATGTACCAGAATTAGCCAAAGGCTATTTTTTTTCTGTTGTCCCTTGCTAAAAAACAAACAAGGGTTAAAATGACTAAACTACACAAATTTAAACAGGGAAAATACAAGCAATACTAACAATAAAATAAATACATATGGAACTACACACAATTTTCATAAAAAGTATATTTAAAAAAAAACACACACACACACAGGTGGTCCCATGATTGGATTAGGAGAAGGTGTTTCCTTATTATACCTGTGTTTATGCAAATTAATCAAATTAAAAGTAGCATACTTTAATAACAAATAAAATATTTATCAATATAAACTGGCGGTAAAGCAAACAAATCTGTTCACATATTCTTACATTTAGATTTAGAATCCATAATGAGGGGGATTCAAGACTAGCAGTTATGTGCACACATCCGCGATAGCCACCACGACCGATGTTAAGGAGTGATGAGATGATAAAGTGGGCTATGACGCAGTTTAGTTAATAAAATATTTAACTTTTATTATTCACTGTATTAACTACACACTCATATCACCAGACAATGTATTTAAATCAATGATGAAAATGAAATTGAAAAATACTGCCACAGACATGGTTCTAGACATAGGATCTGTGTGTCCCCAGACTACACGTTATAAAATGTAGATTAACATGTAATTTCCATGCTTTGTATCTCATGTACTTTATCCACACATTGTGTGGTGAGTTTGACAGACAGATTAATTGGCTGATTAATTTGGCCTCTCATTCTCTCTCCAGAATTTCTGAAGATGATGGAGAATGTCCAGTAATGACACCAGCTCTACATTCCTTGGTGATCTGTCCTCAGAGAGAAAATGAAGCACACGTGATGGAAATCTGCTCGGAGCAAACTCTAAATTCTACGAGCCCGTCCACAACTACGAACAGGATGTATTTTTTGAGACACCAAAGTGAATACAAGTCAAATACCTCCATCCCCACCGCAACCCACCCCCTTTCCCTTCTCCCATGAAACCCAGGAACTTGCTGAGGATTTCTATAAATATCCATCCAAACCTTTTAAGATGAAGACTCTCTTCCCTGGACCCCTCCTTGTTCCCACTACTCAGCTGTCCCCTTGGCAGCTGCTGCTTCTCCAGAAATGCTACACCACCAAGCTCCCCCCGCCCTCCTCCATCACACGTTGCATATCTTCTCAACCCTGATAGTTGCTTTCTAAATAAATCAACTTTCTTCTCCCGATATTGGTTATCCTTGTAAATAATTCTGCCGTGCATGCCCAGCGTGTCTTATATTGTTATATTTTTGTCTCTTGTGACCTTTCTGAGACTTCCAGATTGCTCTCTGTCTGTCTGGCTACATAACTCTCAGACGCATGAACCTAGTTAGAGAGATCAATCAGATGACACACCATCCACTTTACAGCCTCTCTTTGCACAAATGCTACAATTGAGCGCATCTTCCTAAATTCAAATTAGCCCATATGCTGAGCTTTAAGAAAACCTACATTTGCACAGATAGACCCTAATAGCCTCCCTATCTTTTTCAACAATCACTTCCAATCTGGTCTTCACCTAAGCCTGTTACTGCCAGTAGTCTGTTCATGAAGCAGTCTTCCAGCACAGAAATCAGTGACCCCAGATTACAGGCCCAGCATGAGATGCAAACTGGAGAATCAAAGGCTTGAGATGGGCATTCAGAGAGCGGATGAGTTAAATCTCCCCTTGCAAAGTGCAGCTCTCCCTCTGAGTATATAGTCTGCAAGCCCCCCCACCACCACCTCTCAAAAGCACCTCCCACCCCTTTTCTTCAGGTCTGCTCCTCTCCTCAGCATGTCCTCCCTTCTTGACTCTTACCTCAGCCCCCTCCCTTGGGAACTACACTCCATACAAGGAGCAGCAGGCTGTGTTTAATGAGTTAACTAGCACCAGGATGTATCCCTCTCAGTCTCAAATCTGCCCGCTATTCAGGGCACCTCCAAGGAGGGGTTAGGGGTCTGATCCCACAGCATTTTCCTCCTGGTTTTGAGTTTCCCATCCAGATTGAATCTCCATCATTACAAAATCCATAGCCTACTTACTAATCTTTGGCTCCTCCTTGTTGTTTTCCGTCTTGTATTTACAAGGCCTGAAAAGAAATCAGCAGTACCCTGAAATGCATGCACCGATCTGAGCAGTGTGCCAGATTTATGTTTCCATTAAACAGAAAAGGTATCTTGGCAGTTTAGGAGCTCACTGGAGAAGCTGCAATGGAGCCATTTCTAGGGCATATGTGGCTTTATATTTTATTTTATACTCTCGTGTTTCTGTCTTTGTCTTTCTTTCTTTCTGGTTTTTCAAAGTGATTTTTTTTAGTAAGTAAGCCCTGGCTCCTTCTCATCCAACCTCTGACAAAAATCTGATTTTCCCCACAAACTTTGCATGGCCTCTCTCCTCAAAACTACAACTTTACTTAAAACCGCAACTTCAAGAAAGTAGAGCGTTCCTCTCCAAAGTGTGATTGGCTTGTCCTGGCCCCAGAACCCTAAAAGTTCAGGATTCTAAATCTGGAGGCCTGTGAGAGGCGGGGGCGGGACCTGGTCGCCCCGTTTAAAGTGTCTCTGAACCATCACTTGACGTCTAGTCTCTCTGTTGGGGTGCACACGGATTGACCACTCCTTTGGGCTTTTCTTTTATCCTTGGATATTTGGGGGAAAAGCTAATCCACAAACATGGTAAGACCAATCAATTGTGCAAGCGACCGGTTCAGCTATCAGCTGATTTCATTATGGAGTGAGTAATAAAGGCATGTGAATGCGTAAAACTCATTCGCTGAGTTTCTGAGCAGCATATTTCCTTCTCTTGGTGTTGTTCAGATGCGTATCTGCTGGCTGTCCCTGAAACAGCGTTTTTTCCTTCAATTTCTTCTTTTTTTTTTTTTGTAATTCAGCGTTTAAACACTTTTTTCTTTGCTGGCTTTGAATTCAATTTATATCAGATATGCTCAAATTCATATTTTAGCCAGTTATCTGTTGCAAATAAGCTACTTTTAATCCTTGTGGGAAGTTAATACTGGGTGCTGATGGGGGGACGGGATGGGTGTCAGCTGGGAAGGTGCGGATTCTGCTTAGGCAACAAATTCCTCGGGATTGGATGTCCGCAGGCCTTATACAGGGACGCTAATGTGTTGAGCCTGAAATAGCCGGACTAATTTTCATCAAGCTCAAGAATGCTCTGGAGATGCTGCTCATCCTGCAAAACGGGACTTATGGTGGCATGTTTCAGTATCATTATTACAAACACTAATCAAACGGTGACGTAATAATACAGTCACAGGTTAAAAAATGAGTCCTGTATCTGTGATCTGTATCATCTCTACTGTGCGTAAAACCAGTTTTACTGTCCAGGTTATAACTGAGGTTTAAGATAAAAAATAATAATATTTAAAAAAACAGAAATAAGCAAAAATAAACCTTTTTGTTAATTTTGTATCAAAAGAGTAGTATGACAGTTTTTTGTTTGTTTGTTTGCTGCCACTTTGCTGTGCTCCCTTGAGCCTGAATGAAGCCTGTAATGAGTGGCCCCCGTTTTCTTTCAGACTGACGCGCAACAAGAGGCCCGCTCCTACCTGAGCGAGGAGATGCTGGCTGGTGAGTGCACTAACTAGTTACCTTATTAGACGCTTTGAATTATACCACCCTTAGATGCAATCACGTAACAAGGCATGCAGTTCTACTTCTTATATATTTTTTCTTTCTACCAACAAGAGCTCCCACAGAGAACGCAGACGGTTTGAATCCATTTACAGAAAATTTATTCTAAAGAAAACCCTGGCGGCCATAATGAGAGTTATTCATAGAGCCGCGTATGTCGCTGTTATTCAAGCTGTGGTCTGATTTTACAGGATAATTGCCCTTTTGCAACGATTACCGCTCAACAGAAATAAGTGCATTAAGGGCCAAGCAGACAATTCAGGCAAGTTAGATCAGTTTGGAACAAACTTTCATTCAACTCTCCTTTCTCCAGAGTTCAAGGCCGCCTTTGACATGTTCGACACCGATGGTGGCGGTGATATCAGCACCAAGGAGTTGGGTACCGTGATGAGGATGCTGGGCCAGAACCCGACAAGAGAGGAGTTGGATGAGATCATCGAGGAGGTCGATGAGGATGGTGAGGCACGGGAAATGCGGTTTATCGGTGATAGCGGCACAGCAGACCGACTGTGCGCCACAATGGTTTTGTTTTGGGTTTTTTGTTTTGTTTTTTTTTTTACACATAGGGGATAAAATTGACTAGGCCACTTTACAGATGATCAGTAAACACCCCACCAAAGTGACACTTTCACTGCACCAATGGTTTCGGGTTTGCTCTGCTTTAAATTGCTAGTGTAACTGGGGCTCCCGGTGTTTCCGTGCGTAGATTAACACGATAATGAGCTGATCTGATGCTTACTGATTATGTGGCTCCATCAAACCCTCAGGTAGCGGTACCATCGACTTCGAGGAGTTCTTGGTCATGATGGTGAGGCTGATGAAGGAGGACCAGGCCGGCAAGAGCGAGGAAGAGTTGGCAGAATGCTTCCGTGTGTTCGACAAGTACGTTCGCCTTCACACTATTAATACTGTTTTGTTTGGTCTCAGTATTTGTGTCCATATACAGTAGCTTCACATTCACGCACCTTTTGTTGTCTTTCGCGTAGGAACGGAGACGGTTACATCGACAGAGACGAGTTTGCCCTCATCATCCGCAGCACCGGCGAGTCCATCTCAGAGGAGGAGATCGATGAGCTGCTGAAGGATGGAGACAAGAACAACGACGGCATGCTGGACTTTGACGGTATATGTATAAAGACAATGATGGACCTGTTAAGGTCACTTAAAGAGAGTTAGGGTGTCTCCGCGAAGGAGTTAGAGAGCGCAGTAAGCTTTTGTAGCTTCCCTGGAGTACCGGTATACTACATTTATCTTTTAGGGCCCTGAATGTTGCCTTTTTGGCTGTATTGTATAGTTTCCACACTCCAGCTGTCATCTTAAAATCAAATGACAAAGCCTGCAGTTCTGGCATTAGCTGACCTGTCCCTTCACTCACAGTTTGTTGATGTAACTGAAGAAATTATCACTGCATCAACATTTTTCCATCTTAGCAACACTCTCCAATTTCTCTTCTGTTTGCCAGAATTCCTCAAGATGATGGAGAATGTGCAGTAGAACAAGAAAGACTCATGGACATTCCTCCACCCTCCTGTGAACCCCCATTCTGACCCACTCAAACTCCCTACCACACTTCCTCCTTCTCCCTCTTGTCCACCTGGTTCCCTGCCTCTCTTCTCCATCCTTATAAAAATCCTCAACAGACAGCTAGAGCACCCGCTGGTGGGGGAGTCCCTGGTTTGCTTGTAAATGCAGACGCCCCCTAGATGCCATGCTGACACCGTGCCCTGTAACAGGACAGCAAGGCCGCACTGGGGTTCTTCACTGCACACAGCTTTTGCAGTACCTGTGGCATGATGTGTCATCAGTGACCCCTCCCCCCCCTCTGCTGGTAAAGCTCTGATCTAGATGTAGTCTAGATAGATGGGCAGCCTGTTACCTGCTGCTTAGACCAATGAATTCAACCACTTCACTGTACAAATAAGTCATTTGCTTGAAATGAATAAATGAACTAACACATGCTCACTTGTAGGTGGTCTGTCATATTTATGGTCTGTGTAATAATTTTGTTTTGAGGAATATTAATAAAATCTTTTTTGTTTTCCTCTTTTTGTCCATTTTGTTTCAACCACAGCCAGTTTTGCTTTAACTGCAATATTTTTGCGCTGAACTTTCAGGCTCTTAAAATACCCAAAAGCCTCGACTGAGGTCAGCACTGTTAGCACGTGACGGACAGCCACAGAACCTCAGTTCGTTAAACATGAGGGCACAGGCGAGGTTTGCATCATCCATTCCTGGCTGTGACTATGACGTGTAATTGTTTAACCCTGTGAAATGTGAAAACTGTTTGCTTTCACAAATATTTACAACACTTTTCTGAAAAGACCAGAACACTGTGAAAAATTACATGTTCAACGTCCTGTTTTTGAATGCCGGCGAACATTTTTTCCCACTGTGTTTAGGAACCCTCTGTAGGTGTTTGGGAGATGACAACACCAATTTCTGTAGTTTTAAAAGCCTTTTTTTTCCCCCCCATTCTTGCTTGAGTTGCTCAATCCCCTGCAAAATATCATATGCCTCAACTGGAAGCACCCCTTCTGAATCAAAGCCATCGGACTTCATTATTGTTACTCTAACACTCCCCAACAGCATTAGATGAGAGTATGGAGTGTAACCAAGTGCTGAGATTTAATGGGTTAATGTACTTGTAGTTGAAGTATTTCCACCTTATACTGCTTTCTGCTTTTACTCCACTATATTTTGGACACAAATATTGTACTTTGTTTCAATGTTGCTTTAATATAGAGCAAGGTAGCCGGTAATATATATGTAATTATAATCATGAAAAGCTTAACACTGAAGTGATATACACATCGATAAATCAATAATTATGATCCAATAATACCAGGGATTATTCCACACAATGCTTACCTTTATTTTAGGTAGTTTAATATTTTTGATTATACCACCTGTGCACTTATAATCTACTTAAACAAGATTATAACTTTTTTTTTTAAGTTTAAATACTTTTTTGGTACTTTGTAAACCAATTATCAAACATAAAAATGTTTATTTTGCTGCTCCAGTTTTGATGTGATAGATCTGCAATAGGACACGGGGCTGCACAAGAATGACATTTTTGATGTGAGTATTGCTTCCAGTGGGTGAAAGGACTCAGCTGCAGGCAGGCCAGTAAAGCAACACAGTGCCATGCTGTTGTAATTTGTAGTGGTTAAGGATAATCTTACTGAATTAAGTAAGGCCTTCCCCGACACTGTAGAAATGGCAGCACATGTTGCACTAACAGCGTTTTATATTGTTCAGCACTGATGGTGCCTCAATGGCAGGTGTGCAGATTACTCATGCCATGTGCCGCAGTGCTTTCGAACTGTGCCCCGATAGCAAACCAAATGGTCGCCCTCATCTTTAGCCCAGAGTAGAATTTCTACTTTGATTGTCCAGACCACAACAGAATTTTCCACTTTGCCCAAGTCCTTTAATAACTTCAGGCCCACAGAAGGGGAAATTATTCTGGATCTTGTTTCATTTGTATTTTTGGATGCAGTAACCACAAATGCTGTGAGAGGTGTTCTTGAGCCCATGCAGTGATTGCCATTACAAAAGCAAAGCACTTAAATATTGTCTCGTTAGCCCCGTCCCTCATAGATTCTTTGCCATTTTGAGTTTGAGCTCTTTAACCACACAATCCCTGTGAATGCTGATCCATTCCAGATCTTTACTTCTGAGAGCCTCTAAAAGGGACTCAAATATCACATTTTTTAACAACTTATAAACTAAAACTCTGCGCCAACATGAAGCGGACCCAATGTATTAACATACACACATTTAAGAGTTAAGATTTGTTAATTCACCTCAAAGTGGATGCTGTTAAAGCATTTTCTGTGAGCCCATTTAAAGTTATAGTTTTCTTCTTCTGATGCAGAGCCATAAGTCTGCTGGTTCACAACAAACTAACAGGAGGTCCTGTCATAATAAAACTATAGGCAAGTCACTTTATTTTACATAACCACAAAATATGACTTCAAGTACATGTTATCGTCATTTTGTTTGCACACGAGTCACAAACGTGCACAGTGTGAAGAGTGTGAATGAAGTCCCAACCAAATAAACGCGCCAGCTGAACGACAAATGCAGAAAAATTAAAGTCTAAATCAGACGCATGGGGAAGGGTCACGTTGTGAATTTAAGAGCCATAATTTGCTTCATCGAAAGCTTTCCGAGCTCTCTTCAGCTCCTCGTTCATGGTCAGCAGATCTTTGACTCGAGCAAACTTCCTGGGATCCTTGCGAATGAGGAAAACGATGTCCTCCACCTGGACGCGGCCCTGGCGGCCGATGGACATGGCTTTGTGGGTCATTTCCGTGATGAACTCGATCACTAGATCCTCTAGAATATCTACAGACTCCGTATAAGGGTTCTGGTCGTCTCCAAACCCGTACATCATACACCGGAGCTCCTTGGAGAAGAGCCTCTTTCTCTTGCCGTAGCCAACATCCACCCCGCCGGAGCCGTCGTCCAACTCCTCGTCGAAGCCGGTCTCGTCTTCCTCTTCCGCCATTTGCTGAAAAAACACCCGTCACCATTATTTTAACGTACAACAGTATCACCTGTCCAACCCTCGCTAAAATACACGTTAGCACCGGTCTTACCTCGTACTTCAAACACGGGATCACAACAACAGCTCGCGGTTTACACCGACTTCCGCTTCTGCTTCGTTGACTGAGGAAGTGGTGATTTGGACAGGCCTAGAAATCAGAAATCCTACCCCCTGGTGGCCACCTCCCGGTAGCGGCGCGGACGTGAACAAGTTTACTCGTTCGTCCACACAGTCAACACAGCTGACGGTAAGTTTTGTTTTCTTTAAAGCACAGCTGTTTGCTGGTATCGCACTGTAATCCTGGGAGAGACCGGAAAGATAAACTTAATTTAAAGGTAGAATAATAATTTAATATAGTCACGTATGTGGGAGCCGCCTGCTTACATTGAAAAAAAAAATCACGTGTGTTTAAACTAAGCCAAATTCATGCGGTATTGTTTTAGCTAAATCCTAGACAAACGCTACGTAAGGGCGGCAGTGTGTGAGCCGAAACAGGAGCATTGTTCAAGTCATGCGTAATATTAATGGTGGCGGACTGAATACTTCACAATAAATACAGCAAAGAAACGGACGGCGGTGTGTGTGACTCGTAGGTTTCAAACGGTGGGCTCTGATTTCAAATAAACGCTAACAGAGGTTTACCGCGTGGGCTCAGTGTGTGTTTACTGTGACACGTCTCCGTGGATCCCGCTGTGGACTCCTGCCCTGGCGAGTGATGTTCAAAGCTTAACTCAGGCAAATGGATAGAGTACTGCAACTAATCATCGACTTGATAATGTTAACAAGTATCAGCGCTAAGCAGCAGGCTAATGTCAGCTAATTAAGTATAACGCCAGCTAGCAAAGAAAACAGTTTGAGCTACCTGTCAAACTTAGCCAAGTAGCTATCCGGTGAGCCTCCAGGTATTTAGTATCGGAGGGCTCTGCCTCTAAGCTGTTGGCGAGTTTGTTTGCTGAAGCTGTCTAATTTATAATAAACCGGTTCGTGTTTAAAACTAGTGAAACATTTGACCAGGGGCTTATCTGCTAGCTGGCGTAGTCAACTGAATGCTAGTTAGTGATAACGTTAGATTTGAGCTCAAATTAATGTTGCAAGCTAACCTTAAAATCTGTTCCTCTAACTGACATTACCGTTCACAAACGCAGCCCTGCTCTAACCTCGTTGTTTCCTCTCTCCAGCGTTTCTGTTCCTCCACTCGCTGTTGACCCCGCTCCTATAGCAGGCTGCTATGGTTGTTAGGAGGGGATGTGGGTTCAGTTTGGAGATGGCCCCTCCACAGTAGCTGTCGGTTCCGGACAGCTGGTCCTGTATGGCGTGCCCGGTCCAGTTCCTGTGCAGGGGGCTGCGCACTGTTGGATTAGTTCTTCTCTACTATGTCTTCTCTATAGGGATCACATTCTATAACAAATGGCTAATGAAGGTAAGTGAGGAAGGACAGCACTGTTGGTTTCCTGCAGCTTGGTTGCATAACCCACTGAGGAACTCTGCTCTGGTTGTCTGAGGGTCTCCCAGAGCCTGAGAAAGAGAGTGGAAATTAGCTACACTGTCTAGGCCATCCTAGGTGACCCTGACTGTTTCTTTCTCTCTCTCAGGGCTTCCATTACCCGCTCTTCATGACTTTAGCTCACCTCACCATCATCTTCTGTCTGTCAGCTCTGACACGGCGGGCCATGCAATGGTGGACAGGGAAACCTCGCACCACTCTGAGGTGGAAACAGTACCTCAGCAAAGTAGCACCTACAGGTTTGTTTTGCCTTGAATCCAGATAATGATGAATTAGTCGCTTCTTATCATGATCACTGATTGAAAAAGCTTTGCAGAATACTTTGTCTCAAGTCCACGTGGATAGAAGTAATACAGCAACCCTGAGATTATTTAAAGTGTTTAAAAGCAAACACATACATGAACCACTGGAAACAAGTCTTGATTCATAAACATTTTTTATTTTTCCCAAACTTAATTGCTTTTAATGTTTTCCTGGTTTTTGTTTGTTCATTTTAAAATTAGTAAAAGACACCATAGCATCTACACATGCACTGAAATGAGAAGTTTTAACTGTGTTTAAGTTTATTAGGAACTATTAGACCTGAACTCTGTCCACCTTACCTGCAGCTATTGCAACAGCTCTGGATATTGGACTTTCAAACTGGAGCTTCCTCTTCATCACCATTAGCTTGTAAGTTTGTGGCTTAGACATTTTTGTTAAATATAAAATACTCATACATGCATAAAATTTAATTAAACCAGTTATTGTTCTTATGGCTCTTATTTTGTGTCATTCAGGTACACCATGACCAAGTCCTCAGCAGTGCTGTTCATTCTCTTTTTCTCCCTGATCTTTAAACTGGAGGAGCCAGTGAGTGACCTTGCAGTTCAACCTCGAATATGAGTGCAAGTCATGATGCAGACAGAAGTGTGACCAATGCCGTTTTGATTTAATAGCACATGACACAATTAGGGAATTATCGATTGTGAGGTAGAAGCCCGCTCTATCTTTTAAGATTAGGCTGCGGGCTGTGGGGGAAGTGTGAAAATTATGCTGAGCAACTGGAAATGTGTGCCACTCCTGTTCATGACTGCTCTGTTGTACATTCCTTAGATTACTAACCTGCTGTGGAGAAGACAGCATATTAAAATAACTTGAATGTACTGAAATGAAACTAAATATTTAAAAACAATGAAAACTGCCAGCTGCAGCCATTTCTTTATGCTTCTGATCCATGCTTTTCTTTTTCTTTTTTATCATTGTTGTTTTTGGCCTTCATTTTTGTTGTGCATTTCGCTGTCTTGTTGTTTAAGCATTATTGCCATCAGGATATGTGCTGTTAGCTTTTTGGAGAACTTCACCCAAGTGCATCTTTGCATTGTTGTCTCTGTGTAGCCAGAGAGCACTCAGTCGTGCTGCTAGGGGGACCTTCTGTGATGCACTGAGCACTCCTCCTTCTCTCCCCTCTTTCACTGTTCATGCACTGATATTATGGTAATAATATGTACCACTATTAACTCTCCTCTACTCTCTCCTGTAGTTTCTTTTGTCCTGTTTATTGTCTGTGGTCTCTGTGCTTTCCCATCTTTTCTTTCCCCTCATTTGGTTTTTTTTTTTTTTTTGGTTTGGTTTATCCACGTATGTCTGTCTTTATTTTCTGTGCAAATTAAACTCCAAACTGCTGTTGCTCATTGTCTGTCTTTTTTCTCCCCATTTTAATCCCAGAACCCATTCCTGATCCTGGTGGTCCTGTTAATCTCTGGTGGTCTCTTCATGTTTACCTTTGAGTCAACCCAGTTTAACCTGGAGGGATTTATTTTGGTGCTGCTGGCATCTTTCATAGGGGGGATTCGCTGGACCCTCACTCAGGTCCTCATGCAGAAAGCAGAGCTGGGTAAGTGTACAGTCACTGTGAAGTTACAGTTTCCAAAGAGGTCAAAAATCCACCAATATCTGCAGTGTATGGAACAGCAAAGCATTTTGGGTTCTGGCCTTCATCAGGGACACAATAAGGCACGATACATACACAACTTCAAATAGGATTGTTATGAAGTAGAAAAATATGCAAGGAGAAATATGCAGATAGACCCAAAATATTTATCAACCAATGGAGCAGCTGAAAAAAGGCCACAGCCATCAGGGAATACAGTTTCCATGAAAGGATGTTCATGGTCTGCAACAGTGCTTAGGTAGGTGGTACATGTCACATGGATGGCAGGACCCAAGGCTTCCCAGCAGGTATCACACTGCCTCTGTCGGTTTGTGTGATGCTCACGTCCCCATTGTTGGCGCTTTTAGCGGCAAACGGGTCAGCATGGCCACCCTGAGTGGTCTGCAGCTATGCAGCCCCATACACAACACACTGCGATACACTTGTGTATTCTGACACCTTTCTATCAGAACCAGCATTGACTTCTTTGTTAATTTGAGCCACAGTAGCTCGTCTGTTGGATTGGACAGCGCGGGTCAGCCTTGGCCATCCACGACCTTGTTGCTGGTTCACCACTGTTCCTTGCTTGGACCACCTTTGATAGATACTGACCACTGCAGTGTGGGAACACCCTACAAGAGCTGCAGTTTTGGAGATGCTCTGACCCCGGCAGCTAGCCATCACAGTTTGGCCCCTCGCTCAGATCCTGATGCTTGATCATTTTCCTGCTTATAACACATTAAGTTTGAGGACAAAATGTTCACCTACTCTCTGATAAATCCCACCCACTAACAGGTGCCATGATGAAGAGATAATCACTGTTTTATTAACTTTACCTGTCAGTGGTCATAATGCCTTGCCTGATCAGTGTATATACTTATAGGATGCCAGGCTTGTAAACCACTCATTAAAAATCCTGACATACCTAAAAAAAAGATTTTTCTCCCAGCAGGGACAAAGCGATCGTACAAAGTTGAAAAGCAAGGTTACACATTTCCTCTTATCCCTATCCTTTCCATGTTTCAGGCCTTCAGAACCCCATCGATGCCATGTACCACCTCCAGCCTCTCATGTTCCTCGGTCTCTTTCCGCTCTTCCTCTTTAATGAAGGTCAGTATAGTCATATACATTTATAGCCATATTCATTTTCTTTCATCTGTTGTCACAGCAGTCAGCTCTGAAGCCCCTAATTATAATATTTAAAGGCTTTTGAAAACAGTTACAGACGTCTCTGTGTAGACTGATGATCATTTTCTAATTAGGTAGCTGATTAAGTGTCGACACAGCATCTATTCTGATGCCCACACCTAATTTCCATGTAAATACTCGATAGTCCACTTGTGTAATAGATTACCAGTAATTTCCCCACAGCTTCAACACGGCTGCGGAGGAATCATCAAAGCCCTGTAGCAGATGCTTGATCAATGGGCACCCACAGTGTTTCTGCTTCCTTCTGCTATCGGAGCCTATGTCTGAACGAGGAAGTGAAACTTGGGACCGGATTCTTTTCATGGAGTTTTTACATTTGTGTCTCGAGCACAACACAACAGCCATTTTGTTGAAATTACAGATGCATTCGTTGATGACTTGGACCGAGCTGAGTTTAAAGCACCCTATGAACTCGTCTCATTTCTCTGTTTTGAGTTCTCTTGTAACCTCTCTCCTCCATACTCCTGCCTGCTACCTGCAAACCAGCCGCAGTGCAGTATCTTGCACATGCCTTAATTCCTAAAAGGCAGGTCTTGATAAACAAATGTGTGATATCCATGTGGCTTTGTCACATTGTGCCATGCTGTGAATATAATTAAAAGCAAAAAAAATGTGCAAATTATGCAGCTGTATCATGCGTCACAGTTAATTCTTTTCATTGGCATTGCTTTAAAGCGTGCAAGTGTGTCTCATTTTGCTAAACTCGTGTTGCCGCATCTTCTCTCTCCTCATGCCGCTTCCCTTCTTTCTTCCAGCTGTTGATCTGGGCTTTGACTTAAACTTTGAAAGTGATCATTTTATTTTGCCCAAGGTCATACCTGTTGTTGGCCTTTGGCTTTGGAAAGGATCTCAGCCACTATTTTCAGAATGTGTGTTATGTCACCAGTGTTGCTGGTAGCTGCTGATACTGAAGATTTACCGGGGCTTAAAAACCATGCTGCTCTTACCCCAGATGTGGAGAATAGACCGTGGTACATAGCTTAAATCTTCTGTGCTTCCTTCTGGTCAGCATTCCAGGAGCTCTTCTTTTTCAGTGCACCCTTCCACCTTGTCCTTGCTCCCCACTACTGCATTCCCACCATCCTTCTGATTCATTCCTCCACCATATCTGGCTGCTCCTCCTCCAGGATTAGCTGGCACCTGTTCCTACCTTTTTTCTTTTTTTTTTTTACCCTGGAGTATTGTTGTCACTCCACCCGGCGGGTGGCCAACTTTCGACTTTGTGAACGCAATAACGTCACCTAGGATGTTCAAATTGATACGAAAGAGGCATCTACCAGAAATCTCAGATGAATTAGTTTTTACAGCAATAATACCAATCACAGGAAGTGACGTATTCTCAGGGGTTTATATTTATAATTTTTCTTTATTCCTGGTTCTTACTTTGCCATTTGCTTTTGCATTGATCCTATGAATAAAGTCCCTAAGGCTATATGTCAAAAGTCTTCCAGGCCTGCTGGTGCTGCTCTGGAGTCCTTGAATTGCTGACAGTCCAGTGTCTCTCATGAGTGACAAACACTGTACTCCTCATCTGCTTTTAACATGATCAGCTCAAGTTGCCTCTAATTAAGTTTTAACTAGCAGGGACCCAAACCCCAGATGCAAATGAAATGTTGACTAGCTAGGCCAGAGTCTGCTGTTTGGGGAATGCTGCATTGAGGATCATCGGTGGCTTCCAGGCCTGGCAGCTCCCCCTGAGACCTTTGAGAGAGGATGACAAACAGACTAGGCATTCATAGACGCAGAACCAGAGGGGGAGCGTTTGAAGTGCGGTCTTGCTTCTGAACTTCAGATGAACTATTTCCAAAATGATTTATAAAATGGAATTATCTAGAAGTACACTCACTGTGCTTAAGAGACATAGCATTTGATTATTTTGAATGGACTTGGATTAAAAAAAAAAACCCTGAGGAACCAATGCAAACATACGCCTCTCCGATGCAGTGCACTATAAATGCACCAGAGGTATATTTCAGTCAGCTGACTCCAGTGAGTGCGCTGAATGATATGATTTTTGGCAGTTATGAGCGTGAGGTGGAGTCAGTGTGAATAATCTGGCCTGACTGTGTTAATAGAGCAGTGTTTAAAGAGTGAGTCTGAGTTCAGCTGGATATGAGGGGCAGCCTAACTGCTGAAAGGGGGTTTAATCACATGAACACATCAGTGTCAGAGGTATTTTGTGACTGTCTGCGATCCAAGTGTCTGACATTGCACACCAGAGAAGTAACATTAGCTGAAAGCTTCACTCTCTTTAAAAATAAAATTCATTTATTACCCACATCTACAGATAAACTACTGCTGAATCAAGCAGAAATGGCAGCGTGGTTTACCACATCCCTTTCTTTAAAAAAGAAAAATAAAGATATTGAACTTTCAAAAAACATGAGTGGACAAGCCCTACGAGCCGTCCATGGAACACTATTGTAACCGCTTAATTGCCTCTCTACCTGGTGTGCTGCCACTCCTAAAAATCTCTGTCCTGATTCTTTCCTCTGTGCCTGCAGGGCTGAGCCTCAGTACCTCAGAGAAGTTATTCCGGGTGACGGAGCTCTCTCCTCTCCTCTATTCCCTCTTCACGCTAAGCATTGGAGGCTCGCTGGCCTTCGGTTTGGGCTTCTCGGAGTTCCTGCTAGTCTCCCGAACCTCCAGCCTGACTTTATCCATATCAGGGATCTTTAAGGTACTTATGAAATCTGTGTAGTCAACATTAGTTTTTAGTCCATAAGCCAAAGAAAGCCAGAACCATAGCTGAGTTTAATATGGGAGCTCGCTGTGTTTTTGGTGCTACTGAACCAGTTATCTGTAATCTTTTTGGACAATGTGACAGGCCAGAAAAGTCCACTAGGGCTTTGGATCGAAGCATATAAAAATGTTTTCATTATCTGCTCTACATTATCTGCTTGTTCAGACCTATCCAGTGAAGCCTTTCCTTTTGCTCCTTGTGTCGGTTTCCTGTAGGAAGTGTGTACTCTGCTTTTAGCCGCTTCTCTGATGGGAGACAAGATGAGTCTGCTCAACTGGCTGGGATTTGCCGTGTGTCTGTGTGGGATTTCACTACATGTGGGACTCAAGACACATTATTCCAAAAGTAAGTGTTTTTGACATTTAGGCTGCGATGTACGCCCAACAAATATTAAAATACCTACCATATTATTTTAAATTTTTTCCACACAAAAATCAGCAGTAAGCTGCTTCTGAGTAAAATCTAGAAATTTTCAATATGTAAATATACTTTAAAAGTTGAATTGCTGGATGCAAACGTCCCCCTATTCACTACAGGTTTATATTATCACACATTAGGTGATATGTAAACCTGGCTTCCACACTGCCTGTAATGTCACAAAATTCAAGGGCAGCCCGGAAAAAGAAATAAAATTTGCTGATTGGAGAGATTTTACAAAGTGGTGGCCATGCTAACAGTGTCGATTTTCTGATATCTTCCATCAGATAAGGGTCCTTCTTTAAGGCAGCTCAAGAGTAAGAGCCCAGAACTTGAGCTGCCATTACTGCAGCAAAACAGGGATGAAGGTGAGGACTTGTCTACTGACGAATCTGACGGCGAAGAACAAGAGATCACTCTACACTGACAGGACTTGGACGTGATCTCCGTGCTTCTCATTCCTTCACAACTCTTGTTAGATGGTTTGAACAGTGATGTCAGAAGTGCTTCAGGTTTGGAAACACTGCCAAAAAAATAGGAAACTGTCTTTTTTTTTTCTTTTTCTTCCCCCCCACCACCACTTACAGTATCACAACCTGAGGCTGGCTCAGCACCTCCTTATCAGCTATATATTTACAGTGGACTTTGAACGGGACACAGCTGATAATGTTTTACCTTCAAAATGTAGCAAATGCATGCACGTGGTAACAAAGCATGAACGTATGGAGAGCAAAAGAGTACACTTCAGCTTTAACAGGGTACTTTACCACCTCGAGGTGAGCTGGGTCATTTGTTCTTTCACTCTACAGTGAAAATATATTCACACTCTTTCATGTTTGGAAACTGAAAGATTTACCTCATGGACAAATGCTGACAAGACAGAGTGGAAACCTAACTTTGCAGGGTTTTTTTGTTTGTTTTTGAGGATGTAGTGCCGTTTGTAAGAATTAAGTTATTGTTGGTAAAAACACAAATATTGCTGTGCTGAACTTCCTTTGATTTCTATTTCATTGGTTGGTTTTGTTAAGTTTAGGTAACACACAGAGACTGCAGAGCCTCAGAGAATGAAATCTCCAGGTTACGTATCAGTTCAATTAATTAACTGGTATCAAAATGTCTACTTTCTTTAATTATTTCTTGTTTTTATTTGCTTCAGTTTACAGCCCCAAACTCAAAGATAATCAGATAAATTTTGCATTTACTGAATGCTCATAAATCAGCTGTTAAAGGTCTCTGTCCTAAATACTGCAAATACTTTACTCAACTATTACAAAGAATGATGTCAGGTTTGAAGTGATTGTCCTAACACTTAAGCATTTTTTTGTATCAAATTTGTCTAAAAGAATAGCTTTGCTAAAACATTCCTCGACTGCATATTTTGATTTATAGCATCAGAGACTATTTATGGAATCAGGCAATAATTGTCTACAGCCATTTTGAGTCATAATTTGAAATGTCACGAATGGTGAAATTGACCTTAATGTGCCTTATTAACAGATGTAAAGAACTATTTTAATAACTAATCATGACTAAGTCAGAGTTTAAAGCCATTTGTAAAAGTTTTGTTTGTTTGTTTTTGCCATATTTTCTTTAAAATGCTGTTGTTTGAATGTTACTTCAGAAAATAAACTAAAAGTTGCTCAGCCACAGAAAAACAGTCATTCATTAGATGGTGCGACTTGTGCAGCACCCTAATCTCAGTGTAACAGAGCCGGACGGAGACTACGTCAGGTTACGGCAGACATGGAAACAGCCGAAATCCAAAGAAGTGTGGTGACATCTCCGAGCACGTGGAACAAAAGTGAAGTGGTGCTTTTTAGAAGCAAATGGTGCAAAATTTATGTTGGTGTCCAAATGCTTATGGACCTCCAGATGTGGACATAATTGTCGGTACCGTTCTGTTAATGAAAGGATAAAGCCGTAATGATCAGTGAAATAACTTGTAACCAACAAAAGTAATAATTTAAAAAAAAAACGTACTGAAAATTATCTAATTAAAATCGAACACTGCTTTTGAATCATAGTTCAACAGAAAAATAAACTAATGAAACTGGCCTGGACAAAAACAATGGTACCTGTAGAAAATAGTTGACCACAGGGATGTGTGTGTCCTGTAATTAGCATCACAGGTGTCTTCACACTTGTCATCAGTCTGTCTGCCTATTTAAAGGGTGAAAAGTCGTCATCGTGCTGTTTGGTATCATGGTGTCTACCACGCTGAACATGGAGCTGTCTCAGGAGCTGAGAGAGACAATTACTGACGAGCATGTTAAAGGTAAAGGTCACAAGACCATCTCCAAGCAGCTTGATGTTCCTGTGACGACAGCTGCACATATTCAGAAGTTTAAGGTCCACAGGACTGTAGCCAACCTCCCTGGATGCGGCCATAAGAGGAAAACTGAAGAAAAACTGAATTATCACACGGTCCTAAGTATTCAGACCCTTTGCTGTGACACTCATATTTAACTCCCATGCTGTCCATTTCTTCTGATCCTCCTTGAGATGGTTCTACTCCTTCATTGGAGTCCAGCTGTGTTTAATTAAACTGATTGGACTTGATTAGGAAAGGCACACACCTGTCTGTATGAGACCTCACAGCTCACAGTGCTGTCAGAGCAGATGAGAATCATGAGGTGGAAGGAACTGCCCAAGGAGCTCAGAGACAGAATTGTGGCGAGGCACAGATCTGGCCAAGGTTACAAAAGAATTTGTGCAGCACTCAAGGTCCCTAAGAGCACAGTAGCCTCCATAATCCTTAAATGGAAGACGTTTGGGACCACCAGACCTCTTCCTAGACCTGGCCATCCAGCCAAACTGAGCAATGGTGGGAGAAGAGCCTTGGTGAGAGAGGTAAAGAAGAACCCAAAGATCACTGTGGCTGAGCTCCAGAGATGCAGTAGGGAGATGGGAGAAATTTCCACAAAGTCAACTATCACTGCAGCCCTCCACCAGTCGGGGCTTTATGGCAGAGCGGCCCGACGGAAGCCTCTCCTCAGTGCAAGACGTATGAAAGCCTGCATAGAGTTTGCCAAAAAACACATGAAAGGCTCCCAGACTATGAGAAATAAGATTCTCTGGTGAGATGAAGATTGAACTTTTTGGCGTTAATTCTAAGCGGTATGTGTGGAGAAAACCAGGCACTGCTCATCACCTGCCCAATACAATCCCAACAGTGAAACATGGTGGTGGCAGCATCATGATATGGGGGTGTTTTTCAGCTGCAGGGACAGGACGACTGGTTGCAGCTGAAGGAAAGATGAATGCGGCCAAGTACAGAGATATCCTGGAAGAAAACCTCTTCCAGAATGCTCAGGACCTCAGACTGGGCCGAAGGTTCACCTTCCAACAAGACAATGACCCTCAGCACACAGCTAAAATAACAAAGGAGTGGCTTCAGAACAACTCTGTGACCATTCTTGACTGGCCCAGCCAGAGCCCAGACCTAAACCCACCTGAGCATCTCTGGAGAGACCTGAAAATGGCTGTCCACCAACGTTCACCATCCAACCTGACGGAGCTGGAGAGGATCTGCAAGGAAGAATGGCAGAGGATCCCCAAATCCAGGTGTGGAAAACTTGTTGCATCATTCTCAAGAAGACTCATGGCTGTACTAGCTCAAAAGGGTGCTTCTACTCAATACTGAGCAAAGGGTCTGAATACTTATGACCATGAGATATTTCAGTTTTTCTTTTTTAATACATTTGCAAAAATTTCTACATTTTGGTTTTTTCTGTCAAGATGGGGTGCTGAGTGTACATTAATGAGAAATAACATGAACATTTTTGATTTTAGCAAATGGCTGCAATGAAACAAAGAGTGAAAAATTTAAAGGGGTCTGAATACTTTCCGTACCCACTGTACATCAGTGTCTGATGGCACCATCCATCACTGTTTGAGCCAAAGTGGATGAGCGAGCAGGACACCACTGCTGAAAGCAAATCATAAAAAGCGAGACTGAACTTGCCAAAATGTATATTGAGAAGCCACAAAGCTTCCGGGAGAACGTTCTTTGGACAGATGAGACAAAACTGGAGCTTTTTGGCAAATTATGTCAGCTCTATGTTCTCCTGGAGTCTGAAAAAAAGCACCCGCTAAAATCTATTTGATTCCATTTTATTTGTATAGTGACAAATTGCAACAAACAGTTACCTCAAGGCACTTAATATAGTAAGGTAAAGATTCTACAATAATTACAGAGAAAACCCAACAATCAAAACATCCCCTTATGAGTAAGCACTTGGCAACAGTGGGAAGGAAAAGCTCCCTTTTAACAGGAAGAACCGTCCGCCAGAACCAAGCCCAGGGAGGGGCAGTCATCTGCCGTGACCAGTTGGGGCTGAGGGGAGAGAGACAGGACGAAACACATGCTGTGGAAGAGAGGCAGAGATTAATAATAATGATTAAATGAACCCCCAGCAGCCTAGGCCTATTGCAGCATAACTAAGGGGTGGTTCAGGGTCACCGGATCCAGCCCTAACTATAAGCTTAATCAAAAAGGAAAATTTTAAGCCTAATCTTAAAAATAGAGAGGGTGTCTGTCTCCTGAATCCAAGCTGGGAGCTGGTTCCACAGAAGAGGGGCCTGAAAGCTGAAGGCTCTGCCTCCCATTCTACTTTTAAGTATCCTAGGAACCACAAGTAAGCCAGCAGTCTGAGAACGAAGTGCTATATTGGGGGTGATGCTAAATCTAGTTTTTGTTTTTCTTTGTACTGCAAATGTATCAATGTTTTTAGTTTGTTTGTTTGTTTTTTTTGGTGTGAAGTGCTCAGTTTTGGAGCTGTCAGCTGTAAAAATGTATCCCTTCTCTTGAATATAATGAAACCAGATTCCACTTGGCTCAAAACCTTAAAAATCAATTTGTGACAATGAATATCATACTGAATTTATCAGGACTTTATAGTAGTGAATGAGATCATACACTCTGTTTACTGAAGTCATAGATAAAGTGAGTAATCTGGTCATTTTCCCATCAATGTCTATGGAATCAGATTATATTTATTTATTGATTTGTTTATTTCTTCTTATTTAGCAGACAGAACCCACCCTTCTGGCTATTAAACATAATAGCCAGTGTGAAGCACTGCAGTGGCTTCATTTTTCAAGCCTGTTAGCTGCATCCATCTATACACTTTGTTACACCTCAACTGAGAGGGGAATGCAATTACAGTATGCTCACCCTGCCAGTCCTTAGTGTTATGGTTGTAGTTTAGTAGGAGAAAATAGTTTCTGCATGAAGCTGCTCATAGCAAGCTTTGTAGATTTATTTATTTATTTATGTGTGTATTTATTATTATTTTGTTTGTTTGTTTTGAGTAATCATGTCACACTGTTGCTAGGTTTTTCAAATTGTTGGCTGTCAGAACACAACTACACAACTGCCATTACATTCAAGTGCAGCAAACATCTCCAAAACGGGCCCATTAAGGGCATTGAAAGATGTGTATTCTTAATTCCCCTGCAAAAATATTTTTACTGTACGGTGATACAATGTTATTATAGATTTGTATATTTAAATTGTGTCTGGTTGCACTGTGCTGCATTGAAATGACACAAGTGAACTCTTGAGTTCCAACCTGGCAGCTGGATGCCGGACTAGACTCAACACATCTGTTGGAAATTATTAATGCAGTAATTATTCATGCACCAATGCATGGAAATATGAGTGTACTCTAAAAGGTTTGTTTTTGTTTTTTTTCTTAATTGTGCAATATGACAGTCACATAAAGCACACGTACTACCCAGCAGTAATACTCTGCGAGTTAAATGGTAGAACACCCTTTAGATTACATGGGGCAGCTAAAAGTATCGGTCTAAAACGTCGCTCCCCTCGGTCACTGTAAGGAGGCTTTTATAGCATTCTTCGGAGTGCCACGCCCATGGCGGAGCAGCAGCAGGAGGGTCTCGCTTCTCAGACTTCCCCCTGAAACGCTCAGACACAACCTGAGGAGAGGAGCAGGCTCAGAGCTCAGCGGAACCTGCGCGCGTTCATACCCCACCTCTGGAATGCAGTGTGGAATAAACTGGACTCACCGAACCGCCAGGTAGGAAGAGCTCACCTGGCTGCTCTAGGAGCAGCCTTGTTGGAAAACAGCTGAGCACGTTTTTGATGTTGGGCTTTTTTTTATTATTATTATTATTCCGAGGTTTTAGGTGAAGGACCTAATGTAGCCTGTACCTAAGCTGCAGTCCAGTGTTTCAAACTGGGGGAATGCAAAGGATACTTTTGCGGAGCTTGACAACAGTTACACCTTTATGCGAGTTATATTAATAGCAATTCTTAGTATTTAAATAGCAGTAATCTGAACATGAAATAAACCTTTATTTTAGTTATACGCAACAATCTCCTGTAACCTACGCAGCTGCGATGGGCGAGCTGTATTGCGTCAAATATCAGCTGCCTCTAGCGGCTAATTGCTTTAAGCACTTTGAAGTGCTTATTGAAAAGTTTTGCGAAATATCTGTGCATTAAAACAACTGTCAATATTTAATTAAATAAGGTTAAAAATGAATTTTAATTACTATTTTAATTGTGCGGAACAAGCTAACGTAATAAGCGCGTTTGTACTTAACAGCGTTTTGCATTAACTGCGTTAAATAATTGAATGCCTCTAGCGGTTTAAGCAGTTCGATGGATGGGTTGTCTCACCCATGTGCGTGTACAGTAGACTATGTGATCGTTTTTAAGCCGACAAAAGCCTGTTATTTAATTAAATTGCGTACCTGTTGGTTTCGGCTGTATTTACCTCTTACAGGCTCTCAAAGCCTTCCACCAAAGGGAAACAGCTATGAGTCATGACACTGAAATCTGATACCCAGAGTCAAGTGTTGCCACCTGGGTACCTAACAGGTTAACTGTAGTTCACACTTTATTTGGGTGGTGTCATTTTTTCCTGGTGAGGTCACTTTAAGGGCAATAAAGGCATCAATAAATGAGTGATGATGATACTAACTTCAGACCAACTGTATAACAGTCTAGTAAAAATCAGACCAAAGTCAGTATTAACTTGTATTAGATGAGCGTATATTATTCATGAGTTCAAAGCTAAACTACTTCCACACTTCCACAGGTTTTCCACAAGCACTGCATAACACTGCCACTCCTTTCCTCACTGGCAGATGGGCACAGCGATAAATGCACAGTGTGCCACTCAAGTATAGACTTTGCAACATTCAGGCAAGCAGGCACATGTGAAACATGAGAAAACTATACAAAATCAGCAACGTAGTTCCATCACATACTGCACACGATGACATCGGGTGAGTCTGAACAGCCTGCAGGCATGTTGGAAATGTCTCTAAACCTTCACCCTACCGACTGGGGTCCATGTGAGACCCCAGAGGGATATATTTGTGTCATATCTCACAGCTGGTTTTTTTGTTTTTCTTTCTTTCGTTTTGGTCATTTCAGTTTTTTATGACTTTGTCCATTTGTTACCAATGAAGTGATACCATTGTTTTCCATTTCTACTTTGATTCTACTTTTTAAAAATACAAATGTTTCTAAAGCACCAAATTCTGCCTGTGCACTCTTATTAAACTGAACCATTTGCCAGTATGGGGGGGCACTCTGTCAGTCATTTTAACAAAGAAGACTTAAATGCTATCGCTGCCTTCGTCATTTGGAAGGGGAACCTCCCAGACTGGAAGTTATCAGAACATTGGCGATGTCACTGGATCTACTGTCACATGAAAGGAGAGCTGATACCGCTACATTACAAGCCCCAGTCTGAGCAGCAATGACCCTCCTGGGAGTAAGGGAAACACCACCTGCTGACTGTCCAGTGCTGGAAGATCTACTTCACAGAGGTGTTACCTTTGATCCTGAATCACAGACAGACAGGTAGCAACTGTTTGCTCCTCCTGTCACATGCCAAGCATGCCCCGAGCATAGCATGAGGCAAATTGGGTGCTACTGTTTAACTGCCTGTTGTGTTTAACGTTAATGGTTTTTAGTTATTTCTGCTTTTTGTCCAACATAGTGAGAACTTTGTTTGGATTGCCCTTTGCCACTGACTCTTTCCGTAATATTTATGGACAGAATCTTTAGGTGCAGGCGGAGGTGAGGGGAGGTGGAGGGTTCAGTGGTCTCAGAGTCTCGTCTCTGCTTTTTAAGGACTTGGTGCGGCATCTGCAGTAATGTGGACACTGGTACCGATCTGCTACAGTGACGAGAAAGCTGACCCTGAAGCTGTTGATTTATAGGTTGAGCTACATTCTGACCTTTGCCTGTGGTCATGAGCGCTATTGTGTAGCTCAATTAATTATAAATCTCTAGATAACGACTTTTTTTTAGTGTAATCTTCTTGGGCTTTATCTATAGCACACTCTCTGCTGAACCACTTGCAAATTTTAGTCGTAGTATTCACTTAGTGTGTCTTTAGGAATTCGCTTCTTCTTCTGTCCCCTCCCGCACTTTCCTGCTGAGTGTGTCAAATGTTTAGCTGTTCCTCGGCCTCCTTTAGTAATAACAGTACTTGTAATAAATGTAGCCTGTTTGTAGCCTTGAAGGCCAGGCTCAGTGAATTGGAGACCCTGCTCCGCACCCTGGAAAATCCTGTAGCTAGCCAGGCCCCTATAGTGAATGCGGGCGAAGGTAGCTTAGCCAACATCGACCACCTGTACTATGTGTTTCCATACATTACTTTGATACTTGTCTCGCTGTATATTGGTTTGATTCAAATAAAGATTTGAAATTGAAAAAAAAAAAGTAGCTTAGCCACCATTAGCTCTCCCCAAGCAGATTGCCCTAAGCAGCCAGGAAATCAGGCCCGCTGGGTGACAGTGAGGAGGAAGGGCAGTCCTAAACAGAAACCCCCGGTTGACCAGTTAGGGCTGGAGGATCAGGTGACCCTGAACCCTCCCTTAGTTACACTGCAATAGGCCTAGGCTGCTGGAGGGTTCCCATAATGCACTGAGGATTTATTTTTCACTCACCTCTTTTCATTCTGTTTGTACCCCGCACTACATTCAGTCATTAGTTATGATTAATCTCTGGCGCTCTTCCACTGTGTGTCTTTTGTCCTGTCTCCATCCCCTCACCTCCAACCGGCCGTGGCAGATGGCTGCCCCTCCTTGAGCCTGGTTCAGCCGGAGGTTTCTTCCTGTTAAACATGCTGGAGAGATTACATCTCTGGGCTGGCTGGTTGTGTGTTTAATTCAATTATGTTATTTTGGAGCCAGAATGGCCCTGATTGGTTTCTTCATATAAGTACCACACAAATAATGTTTGCTTGAATTTACTTAAAAGTAAGTGTTACCACAATCAAAAGATGGTAAAAACAGTTTTAAGTTATGATGCAGATTGTACTTTGGATAAAAGAATTGTATTAAAGAAAAGTACAAAATTTATGTTTTCTAAAAGATGCTAATTAATTGTAACTTTGCAAGTTGTATCTTTTGTTAGATGACATTAACTACATAACCAATAACGCTTTAAGAAGAAATAACTCTTACTGTTAATATAATTTTGCTATTGTGATTGCTTCTTACAATAAATGATTCTTAGGGTGTCAGGGGACCTGAGCCGGTTATCAGTTAATGTTAAATATTGTCAGGGTGAAGGTTAAACTCCCTTCTGATGGTGGCCTGTGTAGTGCTGAGGTCATATATCTGATACAAACAGAAGCTCAATAAAATAAGAATCAGAGCAAAGACTCAATGTGAATTTTTTTTTTTCCACATTTGAAAGTCATCCTTAAAAGTCCTAAAAAACAAAGTCTAAAAATCTTAACTATGAGTATACAGTGCTGTGAAATATTTGTCACAGTTACATGTTTCAGATCATCAAACAAATGATGATTTCATTTATTAAGGGGGGAAAACAAAGCCACCCAAACCTACGTGGCACTGTGTGAAAAAGTGTTCATGATTCAACAATAAGAAAGGGACTGGGCAAAAATGGCATCCATGGGAGAGTTCCAAGGAGAAAACAAAGGCTCGTCTCACATCTTGATGATCCCTGAGACTTTTGGAAAAATATTATGTGGACTAACGGGACAAAAACTAACAGCATTCGATAAAGCGAACATCATACTAAACATGATGGTGGTAGTGTGGTGGTCTGGGGCTGCTTTGCTGCTTCAGGACCCGGATGACTCGCTGTAATTGGAGCCATGAATTCTGCTGTCTACCACAAAATCCTGAATGTGAATGTCTGGCCGTCGGTTTCTGCCCCGAAGCTCAAGCACTTTTGGTTTAAGCAGGAGGACAATGGTCCAAAACACACCAGCAGGATCTGCTGATTGGAAAAAAACCAAAATCCAAATCTTGGAGTGGCCTAATCAAAGTCCAGACTTAAATCCAATTGAGATCTCTTTGGCATGACCTTAAACAGGCCGTTCATTCTCAAAAACCCTCCAATGTGGCTGGATTAAAGCAATTTGCAAAGTGATGTGAAAGACTCATTACCAGTTATTGCAAACACTTGACTGCAGTTCTTGCTGCCAAGTTATTAGGTTATTAGGCAATTACGTTTTCACACAGGGCCAGGTAGGTTTGAAAAGGCCTTTTTCCCCCTTAATAAATGAAAGCATCGCTTAAAAAACTGCATTTTGTATTTACTCAGATTATTTTTGTTAAATCTTAAAATTTGTTTGATGATCTGAAACATCTAAGTGTGACAATTACACAAAAACCAAGAAATCAGGAAGGAGGCAAATACTTTTTAACAGCCCTGTCTGTAAAAATTATTCTAAATATAAAATATTTCAGTGAGATCAGTTTTGTGTGTGTGTGTGTGTGTGTGTGTGTGTGTTGATATTTCTCCTCATCTCTCCTTGTGTTTCCCTGTCAGTCTGTATTCACTGAACCCTTTCTTTACCAGCCAGCCCTGGAAAACTTCTCTCACAGAGGGTGTAGGTCTGTGTTACCACACAGCTGCTCGTGGCTTTGTTCAGCCTGTGTTTGATGAACAGTGTTCTCATTTACAAAGAAAAAATTCCTTTCATTTTACCCTTGTTTTCTAAAGACCACCTTCCCGCAGTTTTCCATTTTTGTTGTTTGTTTGTTTGTTTTTTTATTCTAATTGAAACGACCCTGTTTCCCCAAAAAAGAATTTGAGAATGAAATGCGTTGCTGGCATCAAATTTCAATGAAGACGTTGAAAAAAATAAAAACATTGAAAAGTATTAATACTAACATATAAGTAGGCTATTTTTAAATAAAGGTTTTAAAAAAGTTGGAGTTTACAGTGTCTGAGCTTTTTTTTTTTTTTTTTTTGGAAATGGGACCAAAGAAAAATGAGCTTTGGTCTTTTAGCTTAGAGGCACTGCTCCAAGGAATTGTTGTACATGATATAATCTCAAAATTCCAAATAATATTCCTTCTTTAGAGTGTAAGGAAAACATTAAAACATTCACTATATTTGAAATAAGTTCTGTCCAGTGATCCAGAATTAGTTTATTAGTTTATTTGTGTAATGTGTTAAATGTTGGTCCTGTCTGACTGAGGCGTGTTAGGTTTATGGCCTCTTGAAGGCTGCACATTAATGTTATAGCCTGCTGTATCATTAGCTGTGTTCACTTTGAGGTCTGTAATGGGAACAACAACTGGCACATCTGTAGCCATAAAAGCTCCCATGGGAAAAGGTGACCTATATTTTCAAGTACCTGATTTTAAGGGTTCTTTTTCTTTTATGGTCACATGAAAGGTATTCTGAACACAAATTTATATTTTTTTAATTGTACAAGTTTGGAATATGCTAAATTCTTCACGATTAATGAATCTTTCCCTAATTTTCTCACTGAATTGTTTGGTTTATAAACTTTAATCTGATCCACAGAGCTGATGTTGTGAAATAGAAAAGAAAAAGAAAATCTGGGAATCTTCACCTTTCAGCAGCTGAAATAAACAAAATCTTGGTGTAAAACTTGCGTCAGGAAAATCTGCCAAATTAAAATATGCAGCTTCCTGCTGTGGTGACACCAAAAGTAGCATATTGTATTTTCATCATCCTTGTAAAATGTATAAATCCATACACCATTATCAAAATTCATTGTTGTTGATTAATTGACATTAACTGGCTTTGATTAAATGACATTATATACAAGAGGCACTGGATTTTCATAAAGCTGCTCAACCATAGATTATCTACTGCTGAGTGAACTGTAGCCTCAGTTTCCGGTTCTTAGCTGACAAAAGTGGCACTCGGTGTGGTAGCCCGTCTGCTCCAATGTTTGACATGTATGCTCAGAGACGCTCTTCTGCATACCCTGTTTTTGTTGTTGGTGGTGGGTTTTTTGAGTTACTGTTGCCTTCTTATGAGGTCAGAGCAGTCTGGCCAGCCTCTTTTGTCATCTTGCATCAACACAACACTTTCACTCAGATAACTGGTGCTCACTGGTTATTTTCTCTCTTCGGACCGTTCTCTGTAAACATCATAACCATCTTTCATCATTCTGAAGCCTGTTTTGCTGTCAGGTGATTGGCTGATTCGATATTTGCATTAACGATCAGTTGATCAGGTGTACCTAATGTAGTGTGTGTGTGTGTGTGTGTGTGTGTGTGTGTGTGTAAAAATAAGAGAAAACACATAAATGAATGCCACATTACTGATAGCATTATTTTTTTTATGTTTCTAGGCTCCACTCATGTCTCCTCACCTCCTTGCTACATCATTGTCATCTTTCTGGCTAATGCTGTGTTTCCTGCTCAGTGTCATTCTGCTGCTGTCTTCAGGGGTCCATGGCCAAGGTATATATGTGTGTGTGTGTGTGTGTGTGTGTTATAATCATTTGATTCTTACCAATGGACGTACTTTGGTGCCGTGCTGTGTTGTGTAGCTATTACTAAGATAAGATCAGGTTTATTTGTCACATGCACAGTTATACACAGTACAACACACAGTGAAATGTATTTTGTACCTGCAGCCGATAGTAAGGAGTAAGAATATATATAAAAAAAGAAGAAGAAAAATAAGTAATTCACACACTGTAGAAATATATATAAATAAGAATAAATATGTAATTGGGAGTTCACAGCACACAAGCTAAAAACATATAAATATCTAGGGTACTCATAAATGTCTTGAAGCCACAAAATTAGATATAAAGTATCTGCTTTGTCTTCCGTAGCATATACCCACATTTATAAATTCAGTTATTCCAACATGCTCTAAAACATAAAATCAGGGCATTATGCGGTTGATGTTAGTGTTTTTTTAATGCTGTTTATATGTTGTTTCATGTCACTGTTTAGCCTTTAGGAAAGATTACAGACACTGACAAGAGTAATCATGGTGGCAGAACCTTGTTTTGTAACCGGTTTTGTTAGCATACAAAATATCAGGTCAATGATTTTACTTGGTTTAATTCAAGCATCCAAGCTAACATTCTCTTTCAGTCAGTCAGCACATTAGAGTTGCGTGCGCTGGTTTGCCATGAACAGGATGATAGCTGGGTCTTGTTCTTGATTCTAAAAACAGTCACTCCCAAAACCAAATGCTTACTCAGCAAACATTCACTAAAGGAGCCACATTAGTCATAAACATGCGAGGGCTGTGTAACTAGCAACATTTTGATTATGCAGATTTTTTTTTTTGATAATAAACAATCATTTAATTTATTGGCTGTGAACATTAACAATAACCACAGTTAAGGACAACCCAATAAGTTTGAGCTACCTTTGAGCCTTTGCCAGTTTCCATATTCATGGTTACTTTTTACTACATCTTATAAAAGAAACAGCCTGCAAGTCTCAGGGAACATCTTATATTTTGAGTGTTGAAGTGGAAATAGTGGTCACATCCAGCTGTTTTTAGCCCACAAATCTTTGAGCACAATACAGATACTGTATTTGCTGTATTTGCCTGCATAACTGCCTGTCTTAGTGGATCTGTTAGACCTTGACCCTGTCTCTCTAAATTCCCGTCAAACCCCTTGTGATTCCCTGCCAGGCACACATGTAGATGAAGACCCCCAGAGGCCCCTGGGCCAAATACACAATCACAGACACAGGCATTCACATACACACATGGATACATGCTTGTCAGGAAAGGATCTGTTGAGTGCTGAGGGTCATGTGTTCGCACAAGTTATAAAGTTCAGTAAGTAATCCTGTTCATGTCTTCTTTGCTTCCGTTTTGTATCCCCCTCCCATCCCCATCTTCCCCTCCATCTATTACCCTACTGCATAGTAAATACAAAACCCTGTCACAGTGTAACTCTGTGACGTTCCTCTGACATGACCTTTGAACCGGCTGTCTCCCACCAGTGTCCTGTTCCTGTTTCTATACACGACGGGAGGACAGGGCACGCTTTGATGGATGGACGATAGAAACATGAAAGACATTGCTTGTTGGGGAAACCCCTGCTGGAAATTATGTAGATGAAGTTGGAACAAGAGATGAATTTGATGTGCTGAGAAGGAAGTGAGAGAATGGGAAGAATGAAGAAAGTTTCACAGCTTTGATCTTCAAAAATCCTGCAAATGTCACATTCCGCTTTTTCCCTTGACCCAAATCTTTAACCGGACAAAATGCACTAAACATTTTAAAGCCAGATTTTATTTTATTCTTTGTCTCTGTCAAGGTCGTCTTAAGTTGACGGTACTGTCTGAGGACAGACTGCAGATGAAGTGGAAGGAGGCTGATGGGCCTGTTCAGGGCTACAAGGTCAGAGTGAGACCCATTTCAGGTGAGACTTCCCCAGCTGTGCTGAAGTGGTGAAGGTGTACATGAAAGTGCTTTGACAGCAAGGTTAGGAGCTCCTGCACAAAGCAAGGTCTTAAAGAAAGGGTGTTTTGTGTGGATACAAACTCTATCCAAAACTCTGGGAATGACATTGAAAGTGTGAATCAAGTCTTAGGCTGCAATCACATGTTGTCAACAGAATAGGAAGAGCAGGAAACCCACCCACCCACCTTGGTAGTGTTCACAGTTTATTCTAGCATTATAAACCTTAGTGGTTAAAGCTGTGGCTATTTACTGTTGCTGTCAACAAATGCAGTGTGAATTGTGAGGGACCTCAGTTATCGCGCATGTTTCTGTATTTCTCAGTTGATGTTTAGTTACATCTGAATAAATATTTAATTAAAAGTGTGCCAAAGAACTTCCTGGTTCTCTAAAAACAGATTTTTTTTTTGTCCACATCAAAAAGTTAATTCATAAAATTTTTATTGTACCGCACACCCAGAGTTCAAGGCTTTGTCTCCTCTAGTTTGAAAGTGCTGATAAATGTGGTTTGAAAACATCTCTTATCCCACTGCCGTCCAGACTGCCATGAGGGTGCCAGCTCTCTTGCTTTGCAGGTGGTGATTTGGATAAAAATACAAATCCCCTCTGTCTTCACATCTATGATTTTTCCTAAGCATTGTTTTCTCTTTGTCAGCCTCTTATCTCCCACTCCACACTGTGCAGCTAAGCCCAGGCAGGTCTAAAAGAGAGACAGAGACGTGCTTAAATGAAGTATTTAAAGCTGCACTTTTTGCGGCGTGCTTAAAGGTGTAGGATCTCGGACGGGGTGGCGGTAAGAGAATGAAAAGGTGGCGCTGACAAAATTAAAGAGGGAAGGAAGTGCAATCCTGGCAAAGGCATTAAAAAGAACTCCCAGAGTTTCAACATGCAGGTCATCTGGGATTTGGGGGCTCAGACAAGGAAGCAGTGGATCATGTGTGTAGAAAGGAAAATGATGTTTTGGGTCAGATGGAGGAAAAATAAGAGCTGTTGGTTGCTCAAAACTCCTCTGCTATGATTCGGTCCTGGGGAAATTTCTGAGTTTTTTTTTTCTTTTTTCAAGCAAGTTTATCAGCGGTATGCAGTTTTGTTCACTGATTTATTGTGCACATACTAACTAAAGACATGTAATCTGAGCAGCGCTGACTTTCCCTGTACAGCTAATCTAACGCAGCACCAAAATTATCATTGGGCACCTAAAATGCTTGTCTTTTCCAGAGGTGCCACAGCCCGAGCTGATGCTGACTACCACCCGTGGACGGGCAACAGTGGCCGGCCTGGACTCCGGTCAGGAATATCACCTCCAAGTGCTTGTCCTCAACGGGACGACAGAGAAACTTCTCGCAAAGAGACGATTCACAAGTAAGAAAGGCAGCAGGGTGGATGGGAGGAATTGATTTAAGATTTGTCTGTCTGTTGTGAGACGAAAAACATCTGTGTGTCTATCTATAGAGCTGTCACTGCCCTAAAAATGTAAAGTGGAAGTAGGAACCGTTTTTGTGTTGAGCAGTGTCATTGACTTGTCATAAATAAATAGATGTGAGTTGTAGAATGATGAGGTGTAACATAGATTATATGCATGAATGTTTAAGTGAGTGAGCAGAGTCAGCTTATATAACATAAGATCTTTTTTTAATGTGCAGTCTGCACACACATACCCACACACCGACAGTGGGTGGGTTTAAATACTACCACAGTTAGATTACAAGCTTTAAGTGGGTTGTGTGTAAAGTTAGTGTGTGTGTTTGGTCTGAGCGTGCTCAGTGGGGTTATAAATCTGCCCTCTCACACTTACTCACATGTCACCCACAAAGGCAACATTACAGTCAATAATGGCTTTCTACCCACACTGTGCGACTGTGTTTAAGGACGAGCAGCTTGCAGGGAGCAGTTTTCCTAAGTTTAATTTAATTTCTAATGACAAAGATGGCAGGATGGGGCTGTTGTAATGAAGGGTCGCTCGTGTTTGCAGGATTAGACTCTGCATGGTAGCCCCTCAGGTTATTTTCCTACCCAATGTGTGAGTTCCTTTTACTTTTGGCATATTGTTAAGTTGTGATTGATTCTCTCATATAGGATTGTATACTATTTTCACGTAGCCTGTGGCTGCCTGCAAACAATGCAAGCAGTATTAGGTTACTGTGTCGAGCTGGGCTTGTCCAGGCAGGCCAGTAAAACACCTCAACTTGGAAATTTGTAACGCCGGCTGTCATGCTGGAATGATGGCAGTCTGGGAATTCCTTCTTGATGTGTCTTCATCTTGCTTTAACGCCCACGGGGCCCTGTACATATTTGTAGTATGTTACTGTGTCAAGACAGTTCTTATCTTTTTTCCTCATTTTGCAATAATTTTCAAATCTCACGAATCCATTTTTTTTTACAGTAGATCAGAAAACATATCTAATGTTTAAACTGCAAAAATATATAATTTTAAGAAAAAAAGTGTCATTTTGAATTTGATGGCAGCAAATTGTTAGCATGTTTTTGAGCTGTAGTCAATTACACCACTAGCTCCATGTGTGCGGCACAAGATCTTTTAAGGGTTCATAAATAGCGTGTGTCAAAAGTACTCTAAAAGATGGTTTGTCCATCACTGCTGTGGATGCTGTTAAGTGATAATATGGCACAAGAATAGCAAAGCTGTCATAAAAGTTACCACCAGGGTTATTATAGTTAACGAAAACGAACGAAATAACGAAAACTGAAATTGAAAAAAACATTGTCATTAACCAAAATAAATAAAAACTAAAATTAAAAGGAAAAAACAATAACTAACTAAAACTGAATTGTGAGTTTACAAAACAAACTAAAACTAAATGAAATTATAGATGTTGTCATTTTTTAAAGTCTTGTGGATTGATATGAAACCATTTTTTCCTCTCTCTGAGTTTAAGCTCCGAGCGCCATCGGGCAACTGTGTGTGTGCGTGCACATGTGCACGCACACACACACCACACTGCTCCTCACAGTAAAGCAGCGGTCTGCAGAGAAAGCAGCAGAGTCCCACATGGAGTTTTTTTTTTACTACGATAGCACAGATAGCAGCGACTGTCTTGTTGTGGATGATGAAAAATGTGTGGAGCACTCATCAGTCAGGAAAAAACACCAACATCAAAGTCCACCTGAGAAGCGCACACAGGGCAGCTACGGAAACCGCTCTGATCCCACGAGGTAACCTGGCGCACCTCCGGAGAAACGTGACTACTGGTCGGGTCCACGCAGCCCGCAACGTTGTAATTAACCTGTTCAGTCGTTGTGCGTTTCCGGTTACTTTATCAGTCAGATAATAACAATCAGGAATAATAGTCAAAGAAATGTCACAAATGTCAGCAAATTCCTGGAGGGAGACTGCTGAAACTATCGGAATGGATGTGAGGGAATGAAGAAAGTGAACAAACAGGGACAAATATGTTTGTAGCCGAAAAAACTGAGCACAAAGAGCGAGGACCAAAAAACACCAGCACACAACCACAAGGTAATCAACACACACAATCCAGCTACACATGCAGACATGAGGTCGGCCACTTCCATAGGTTGTGTACAGAGGCCGCACAGACCCTGCAAGTCAAATTAGAGCATCTAACCAAGCTAGCTCCAAAACAGAAGCAGCTTCAGGTGGAGAACATCAGGATGCAGCTGGATTTGAGCTTTGACTCCTTCAAAGAGTTTGTTTTTGTCAAACACCACATGTAGGTGTTGCTAATCTGCTGCACTGACGCTGAATTTTATTGGGAGTTTATTGTAGAATTTATTGAGCTCATATTTTTCTTTGTTTCTCCCTGTTGATGTTCATGTGTGTCCTTAATGTTACACACATTTAGGACGTAGTCCACCACTCAAAAACAATTAAAGGAATACACATCGGGACTGGGTAATATGATAGGAACAAAAAGATGCCTGCACACTCTCACCGGGCATTGGCGTGCATTGGTAAGCCACATAAAATCAAAGAGTGGGGTCAGTGGATGCTGAGGCGCATAGTGTGCAGAGGTCACCAACTTTCTGCAGAGTCAGTCGCTACAGACCTCCAAACTTCATGTGGCCTTCAGATTAGCTCAAGAACAGTGTGTAGGGAGCTTCATGGAATGAGTTTCCATGGCTGAGCAGCTGCATCCAACCTTACATCACCAAGCGCAATCCAAAGTGTCGGATGCAGCGACTGGACTCTAGAGCAGTGATGATGATGATGATACTTTATTAATCCCACAATGGGGAAATTACAGTTAACAGAACACCCATCCAAGAAGACAAACAAACAAACACGGGGAGAAAGGTGAACTGAGGCCATGCGATGTGAAGATGTGTTCTCTGGAGTGATAAATCATGCTTCTCCATCTGGCAATCTGATGGATGAATCTGCATTTGACAGTTGCCAAACAAGGTCCACAAAGACATGAATGAGCCAGTTTGGTGTGGAAGAACTTGACTGGGCTGCACGGAGTCCTGATCTTAACACCTTTGGGATGAATTAGTGTCTGACCTCACAAATGCACTTCTGGAAGAATGGTCATAAACACTCCTAAACCCTGAGGAAAGCCTTCCCAGAAGAGTTGAAGCTGTTATAGCTGCAAAGGGTGGCCTGACATCATATCGAACCCTATGGATTAAGAATGGGATGTCACTCAAGGTTCATATGCGTGTGAAGGCAGACAAGCAAATACCTTTTGCAATATAGAGTACTTTAGGCAGTATAGTGTCTATATACTATAGGAGCTAACAGAAGAAAAACATGCAGACTGCTAGCATTTCTACATTAAGGGAAACTTGTTTTCCTCAGCAGATTGTTGTTTTAATGGAATCATTTGAGCTTTAAATATTAAACTTGCCGCTTCATGTTTAGGACTCTTGAGGATTTAGCATGTCATGTGTTTTGTGTACTTACAGTAAATGGAACCTAGCTTTAAACTCAGTATGATATTCAGATGCAAAGGTTTGTTTTATAATGCATTTCTGCCAGTTATTATCAGTGTTTCTCTCTTCTAGTGCAGAGTCTGCGGGAGGAAGAGATGATCCGCAGTGGCACCCGAGAGCACAGGAAAAAGTTGTTGCCAGGTGGGTCAGGATCAGGAGAGCTGGACGGTGCAACAGAGGCTCTGCTGGACGTACCAACAGTTCTGTATCCAGAGCCCACGACCACCACTGCTGCCTCTGCCAGTACTACAGGTAGTGCATGATAGTAGATAATAACACTAAATACACACATACATATTGGTATCAATACAGTATGCTCTGTGTGTGCTCTTTTAAACACAAATAACCGAGGCGTTTTGTAGGCATAAAGCTGTACCATAGCACAGGATCCTCATTATAAAGATGTATGCTGTACAGTCATTCTGCCCTGGAAAAAAAAAACAGTTCAAAGACATCCTTAAAAACCCCAAATTACCACGACATTCATTCCCACGTTGAGTGTATGTAAACTTTTGATCACAACTGTATCTCAAAAACATCAGTGAGCCCAGAAAAACAGGTTTACACATTATTAAAAAAGTATTCTGGTTGAACTTAGAACATCCAGTCAACCAAGTGATTAATTATATTTCCTAATTTGAAAATGCTGGTGAAGCCTGTCAGAGGATGATGAACGTGTCTGTTTTATCAGACCTTACATGTTTGTGGGGCTTAAGCTGTTTTCTGACAGCTCTTTGTGATAAGCTACGCTTAGTCAAAGCCACCAAACTGCCACAAAACCCCACCAAAGAAACCTGTAATTTTACCTGAGAGCGTACATCCTGTCATTGCTGCGATTGGTTAATTTGTGACACGACGGTAAAGTTGGTGTTTTTTGTTACATTTCCAATACAGTCTGGTGGTATTCCGGAGGTTTCTTCCTGTTAAAAGGGGGTTTTTCCTTCCCACTTTCACCAAATGCTTGCTCATAGGGGTCGTTTTGTTTGTTGGGTTTTCTGTGTATTACTGTAGGGTCTTTACCTATAATACAAAGTGCCTTGAGGCAACTGTTTGTTGTGATTTGGTGCTATACAAATAAAATTGAATTGAATTGAATTGAATTGGTGGGTTTAACAGAAATTTAACCGCACCGCAGTGTGTCATTTCAATGCAATTCAATTTTATTTATTTAGTGCCAAACCACAACAAACAGATGCCTGAAGATCTTTTAGGCTGAGATTTACTCATCACAGTCACTATATCTCTGTGTTGTAATTTTTTAAAATTTGATTTACATCTGTTTGCTTCTTTCCTACTCTCTGCACTCACTCATTTTCACTCATTTCTTTAGATTTTGCCAGTGCTTTATTGAAGCATGCAAACATACACGAAAATACAGTATATAAGGGAAAAACAGAGTTTGTACAAGTCTAAAGAGATTGAAATACTTTGGTGTGACCACCTTTATTCTTCAGCACAGCCTGAACTCTCTGAGGCAGCTTGCTTGTCATTTCTTTAAGCAGTCTTCAGGAATAGTTCTCCAGGCTTCTTGAAGGACATTCAGAGCTCTTCTTTGGATGTTCCTGCCTTTCGTTCTGTTCTCTGTTAAGATGATCCCACACTCATTACTTCAATAATGTTGAGGTCCGGGCTCTGGGGAGGCCAATCCATGACTGATAGTGTTCCACTGTGTGTTTTTCTTTTACTGCATGGGCAGTGTTTGTCATTGTCATGCTGAAAAATTAAAAATTTCACTATAACTGTGTATTTACAAACAAGTCAAAAACAATTGACTGAGTTGAAAAATTTGTGGTACTAACGAGCTTTCCAGGGTTTATTCTGCCTTTCATCTAATGACAGATGGGATAAGCTCCAGCTTCCCGTGACTCTGAATAGATGGGAAATTAGGGAGAGACTGGAGCACATCAAAGGTGGTGCAATGTGTAGAATACCTTACTGGAGAGAACTGTGCTGCTTTTTTTCTAGCCTGACTTTATCATGGCTTTATCATGAAATGAAAATGTTTATTTGTTAACAAGGAAAAAAGGTTTTCTCTCACTTTTCCCTTTGATGATTATGAAGTCAGACTAATCTAATGGCATCAGATTTCCTGTCATGTACAGCCTCAACTGGTCCCCTAAACAGTCTTTTCTTATCTTATTGTAACCCCACCCAAGTGTTTACTATTGCCTCTCTCATCCAGACCCTCCAGCTACAGAAACTCCCTCTCAGCTCCCAGATAACACCCTTGAGAAAAGTGGCAAAGAGAAGAGGAAGAGAAAGAAAGAGAAAGAGCGGGATCGTTCCAAGGTGGAGAACAAGGAGGAACAGGGAACAACACAGGGTAAACCTGCTCAGGAGAAACCCCGAAAGACCCCATTCCCTACCCAGCCAGGTACAGGCAACATGACAGAATCTCTAATCACAGTAGCAGTGATAACTTATTTTAAGCAGCTGAGAAAGTTATTTTAAACTTAAGTAATGTCTGGCCTCCATCATCTTGTCTTAAACAGTATTAAGTGTTTGAAATGTGATGACAGTGTTTGCAGCGGGGAGTGACAGCTAATGACAGGCCATCCTGTTTGGCTACAGGGCACATGTTTCTGTCCTTTATAATCCAAAACATTAACAGATGTTCACATGCATGGAAGCTCACTCATGTGCGTGTATGCACCATGTCGAAACATGTGCATAGTTGTTACACACCTATGTTTTAGTCACCGTTTTCATGTCTAAATGCATGTGGTGCCATCTGTTTCCTTATTTAAAGTACTGCTGTTCTTACTTCAGTGCTCTTTGAAATCTGATCAGTTTTACATCATTTACTTCTTGTGTTATTCATTAAGGCATGTCTTCAAGGAAACCATTTGAATGTGGCAGCGATGCAGCTGCAGACATCATGTTGTTGGTGGACGGCTCTTGGAGCATTGGACGCACTAACTTCAGACGGGTCAGAGACTTCTTGGAGGGCCTGGTGACACCGTTCCACATCGGGCCAAATCACATTCAGATCGGTGAGAATCAGAGTGTGGAGTATGGTGGTGAAACCATCTTATTATTGCTGGTTATTGTAAACAGAGTTCATACAACCCTACTCTGCATTTCTGTAGCACTTTGTGGTAAATGGACTAGTTCTTATATACCTCTTTTCTACTCTAGTTGAGTGCTCAAAGCGCTTTATGCAACACGTTTGCGTTCATACAAGCACTTTTTTCTACATCTAAGTGTTTTCTATCTAACATTCGCACATACATTCACACTCCGATGAATACATTGGGAGCAACCCGAGGTTCAATATCTTGCCTAAGGATACTTTGGCACGCAAGACTGGAGCAGTAGGTAATCGAACCACCAACCTTCCAATTAGTAGATGACCTGCTCTACCTCCTGAGCTACAGCCACCCCATTTATAGTAACCATCATTAAAAATGAGCAAATTAATAAGTAATTAAACTTGAAGTAAATAGTTACTTAACAATAAAATGCTAGTTATTAACGTTTACTAATCATTGATAATTTTATCATTTATGTTTAAGTTGTATAAAAATATGCTATGAATTATGATAAGAATTGCAGTCTGTTGACATCAGCACACACATTTACTTTATTATGTATTTACAGTACTGTTTTTATTTGATCAGGTTTCATTACTGATTCCTGATCCTGAACTTTACATTCCCAGGGCAACAAATACTATTGTTTAGTCTCTGCCTTTGTCCTTCAGTTTGTGTCTGTGGTGCAAAGGTCACAGACATAGTAAAACAGGTTTCTTTTTTACGATGCACGGTGTGTTCTGGCACCTTTCTATCAGTACAGCATTAACTCACACAAACCAGCCATGTGCATCAGTGAGCCTTGGTCACCCATGACCCTGTTACTGGTTCACCACTGTTCCTTCCTTTTGATAGATACTGCCCACTTAAGACTGGGAACACCCTACAAAAGCTGCAGTCTTGGAGATGCTCTGACCCAGTCAGCTAGCCATCGCAGTTTGCCAAATTCGCTCAGATCCTCACCTTCCCCATTTTTTTCTGCTTCTAACATAAATTCTGAGAACAAAATGTTCACTTGCTCCCTGATATATCCCACCCACTAACAGGTGCCGTGATGAAGGGATAATCAGTGTTACCCGCTTCATCTGTCAGTGGTCATAATGTTATGTCTGATCGGTGTACTTGTGTTTTATCTTTTTTGTTATTTCCATTCTTGATGAGCATTTATGAAGCCTAATTTTTGGTCCAGAAACTGATTTGTCAGAGTGAGTTAAAGCACTCAACTAATCTGATATTTATTTATTTATTTGGATAACATTAAGTCTATCTTGTTTCGCATGAATGAAACATCCATCCATACAGTGCGATACGTGTATTTTGCCCTACTAGGCGGCGCTCTTGTTATTATTATTGTTGTTGTTGTCATTATGATTTAATAATTTTACTTGAATTAGTGAAGCTTCACATCAGCATCCTCTTTCATTTGCAACATTTGTTTCTCGTAATGAGCTGCCTTCATATAGGGTGCAGTACAGCACAGTACAACTTTAAATATAGTACCTTATTTCCATAAAAAGGGTTCACTTGCTGCATTCAGAAAATGCTGTAATACCACAGATTTTTCAAAGGTTTTACAGTAGTGACAAATAAATAATGAGCAAGCATATTAAAAGGGATCACTCAGAGCGGAATTGATCATCTTTTCTGTCAGCCTATCTTAGATCGTAAAATCGTGTTTAATTTAGCATATTTGTCCCAGGTCTGACCCAGTACAGTGGAGACCCACGCACAGAATGGCACCTCAACAACTTCACCACTAAAGAGCAGCTGGTGGAGGCAGTAAGGAATTTCAGATATAAGGGAGGAAACACGTTTACAGGTAAACACACATCACCTGTCACTGTTTGATACCGCACATGTACCATGCGTTTGTCAGTGTCTAACCATGTTTCCAGGTCAGGCACTGCTCCACGTCATGGAGGAGAACATGAGGTTCAAGGCGGGTGCGAGGTTAGACACTCCATTTTTCCTGGTGTTGTTGACTGATGGGAAATCTCAGGATGATGCCATCGCTGCAGCGAACAGGCTAAAAAATGCAGGCGTGGAAATCATCGCTGTAGGTGAGATGGTATTGTTTTTCACTTGGGCATTAGAAGTTCAAAAGAGTCAGACGGGACTCTATTACTTATTTTGTCCTCAATACGTTACGTCCTTAGCTGGTTGAGCTATTTAACAGCTTGGTGTTATTCAGGTGTAAAGAACGCTGATGAAGCTGAATTGAGACAAGTGGCGTCTGAGCCAGTGGATCTAAATGTCTACAACGTCAATGACTTCCCTCTGCTCAGCAAGCTGGTGGCACGGCTGGTCCACATATTGTGTGGGAGGATAGATGAGCGCGGCATCACAAAGCGTATGCTACCCGTCTTTTTTCTATCTGTTGGTCTGTGCTTTCCACCCAAACTGACTTGTTTTTCATGGTATCAGCTTCTCAGATCTAAACTGTTTTCTTGAGGTCTAATGAACCGTGTTTCTGCATCTCCAGGGATGGAGCCTGGCCCCACAGCAGATCCTGCCCTCTCCTTCCCCAGTCCTACTGCTCTCCGGTTTTCTGAACTTGGTTCCAGAGAGGTGAAGCTTCACTGGACCAATCCCCTGAAGCCAGTCCAGCAGTACAGAGTGGTGTATCACAGTGCTGAGAGTCAGAGTCCACAGGAGGTTAGAAACTTGCCTCTCTTTACATACTGTAAATAAAAATAAGAGTTTTGGAGTCAGCCTCAAGCTGCCGTTTGGGAAGAACTTCAGTTTCTGATGTTTGAGCCTAGGTTCCACTTTCTAGCCACAGAGGCTGCTGCTTGGTTCACAGGCACTATTGCCAAATGTGCATGAGCAATTCAGTATGAAGAATTTACATCACACTCCAGTCCTCTGAGAAATGCACCTCATAGCTATAGCAGATAAGATGCTCCCGGATGATCCTTAAGTTATCAACAAAATGACAAAAAAGTGCAAAAAGTATTTTACATGTCACCGTGTTATACATCTTTCCAGCAACAATAAGAGCTTTACTACATGTTTCTTTAGTTTGGTTTTAGGGCCCGTACTGATACATGGTGTGTGTTAAATATTATATGTTTTTAGAAAATTAGAATTATAAAATGTGCTGTTTCCAGGAGGTGCTGCCAGGCTCAGAATCTACTGTGCTGCTTGAAGGCCTCTCCTCTCAGACTTTATACCACGTCTCTATATTTCCTGTGTATGAGAACAATGTCGGCCTAGCGCTCAGAGGAACTGTCACAACATGTAAGACTAACGTCTCTGTTTAAGACTTTAAAGGTTGATGTCTGTAGGTATAGAAAGTTAAAAATGTAGAGTAATTCCAGCTTTATTGCAAATGAAAGGTGGTAATTTTGCCACAAATGTCACAATATGAGTATATGTGAAATTACTGTGGTCACTAGAACTCCCTTTATTTATATTATGCTGATATCTGTTGAATATTTGGAAAAAGAACAGTAATTTGATCAGTCGAATTCTTCTTTAACTATAATTGTAGGCAGGTAAAGAGAATCTGCAACTATAACTGTACCTAAGAGTACATAAAGAACAGTAAATGGACAAAGTGTGGTTGCTGTTACTGTTACTTTGTGTAACTGTACAGAGACATTCTGAGTTTTCTTTTCTCTCGTATCCTTTTTTCTCTCCTTTTATCTGCTTTCCTCTTACTTAGTGCCTCTGGCCATGCCTGCCAACTTGAAGGTGATTCCTTCTTCATATAGCACGCTGCGAGTGAGTTGGGGTGCTGCACCTGGTGCAACACAATACTTGATCCTGTACTCAGCACTTAGCCAGGGGGAGCCCGATGATGCCAAGGAGGTGAGGACAGAATCCCTCAGTCTCTACCTTGTGAATCTGTGGCGGAAGTGGTTACGAGGACGTTTTTTGTGTAAAACACGCATGTGATTGAGCTGATTATAGTTTCTTATTTGCATGTTATCGTTTAAGAAAATGTTTCAGATCTTACATCTAGCAGCAAATGGTAAAGGTGCTTATATAGTACACTTTCATATAAACTGCCAGGAATAAAATCATAGTGAGACAATTTTGTGGATATTTCATGGAGTTACAGGATATCTTTGTCCTTGTTTATACCACTTAAGAAGCAAGGACAAAAACGAAAATGTCTCTGACAGTATAGCTTACTGTAGGTTAATGACACTGGAAAAAAGTAATGCCTTGCAACTGCAGTTTATTGTTCCTAACCACTCATGTTCAGTTGCTCATTTTCACTTTAGAATAGATACTGCTGGCTGGCTTATTATCATATCATTAGTGTTCAGCCTTGCACTAATGTTGGCATATACACCGAACAGGCAAAACATTATTACCACTGACAGGTGAAGTGAATAACTGATCACCTCTTCATCACGGCACCTGTTAGTAGGTGGGCTATACCAGGGAGCAAGTGAACATTTTGTCCTCAAAGTTAATGTGTTAGAAACAAGAAAAATGGGCAAGTGCAAGGACCAAATTGTGATGGCTAGCTGACTGGGTCAGAGCATCTCCAAAACTGCCGCTCTTCTGGAGAGTTGCAGTGGTCCAAAGAAGGAACGGTGGTGAACTATCGACAGGGGCATGGGCGTCCAAGGCTCACTGATGCAAATGAAGGCTGACCGCTGTGGTTTGATTCAGCAGACGAGCTACTGCAGCTCAAACTGCAGGAAAAAGTTCATGCTGGTTCTGATAGAAAGGTGTCAGAATGCACAGTGTGTCACAGTTTGTTGTGTATGGGGCTGCATAGCCACAGACCAGTCAGGTTGCCCATGCTGATCCTGTCCATCGCCAAAAGTGCCGACAATGAGCATCAGAACACAGAGCAATAGAAGAAGGTGGCCTGGTCTGATGAATCACATTTTCTTTTACATCGCGTGGATGGCCAGGTGCATGTGCGTGGCTTACTTGGGGAACAGCTGGCACCAGGATGCACTATGGGAAGAAGGCCAGCTGGCAGAGGCAGTGTGATGCTGGGAAACCTTGGGCCCTGCCATCCATATGAATGTTACTTTGAAACACCCCACCTACCTTGGCCTCCAAATTCCCTAGATCTCAGTCTAATAGAGCATCTGTAGATGTAGTGGACAAACAGGTCGGATCCATGGAGGCCCCACCTCGCAGCTTAAAGGATCTGCTGCTAATACGTTGGTGCAGATACCACAGCACACCTTCAGGGGTCTAATGGAGCCCATGCCTCGATGGGTCAGGGCTGTTTTGGCAACAAAAGAGGGACAAACACAATATTAGACAGGTGGTCGTAATGTTATGCCTGATCCGTGGCCATTCCCAGTACAGTACAATCCCAGTACATCTCAGTAATGAGATGGCTGAATAATGGTGTTTTTGTCTCTGCAGGAGAAATTCAGTGCAGAGCAAACAGTGGTGGAGCTGGCAGGATTACTGCCGGCCACAGACTACTCTGTCACTCTTTATGCCCTTTATGATGAAGAACCCAGCGACCCTGTCACTGCTGTTGCCACCACATGTGAGACATTGTCTAAACAATCTTAAGACCTCATTTTTCACTTTACCCTACACTTTATACATTCTACCATTGTTCCTTTTATTAAAATGGTCACCGGTCATCCTTCTGTAATATCAATATTTTTGGTAACTGTAACTTTGCAAAGTTACTTCAGTACGCCTCCACATTCTTCTCCCCTCTTTTTTTACTTTACAGTCCCCCTCCCAGCACCGCTGAGTGTTCAGTTCCCAGTGGTCACCCACAGCATGATGAGAGTGAGCTGGGTGCCCGGCGCTGTGGATGTCCCCGGCCACAGGATCACCTACAGCACCAACCACGGCAGTGATGTGAAGCAGGTAACAGTTTTAAGTATTGTGCTTTATTGGGCAGACTGATCATGGACCAAGTATGAACCGTGCCCTGCAATTTAATGAATTCTGAGCGTGGAATAGTAGAGTTAGGTAATAAAGTGTGTGCACAAATTTCTAACAGAAGCATGTGGCTTAGGGACATTTTGATCTGAGACTTGTGGAATATTTTTTCAGTCGTAAATGATGGATACACAAGCCAGTGAAACAGACTAGCATTGGTGCTAAGTAGTGATTATGTATGGCATTTTTCTCCAGACAGGCTGAAAGGAAAAGTGAGCCACGTTTTTCATCGTACAGTTACTCTTTGATTGTCAATGGTTAAAATGTAGCTTCTGTTCTTTGTCACATTTATGGCATCAACAGGTAAAAATGGTTGAAAAATGAAATGGTACCTCAGCCACCTCAGTCATTCATGAATATTAAATATCTTTCCAGGTGGAGGTAACAGGACTGAACTCAGTGCTGGTGCAGAACCTTTCCTCTCTTTCCAGATACCTTGTTTCTGTTCAGTCTCTCTACCCACAAGGCCTGTCTGCAGCGCTCACCAGTAATGTCACCACATGTAAGACATAAATCATTCTTTTGGGCATTGAAGGCATCACCTTAGATGATGTTTCATACATCAGACTGACTTTATGTTGACTTGTTTTTGGCAGATAGCTCTTTGGGAATCACCTTGTTGATGCAAAAATACAATTTTATGCCACTCAGATTGTGTTATCGCTGCCATTTTCCGTAGATTCAGCTAAAGAAATGGGAACAAACACTGTGCTTTTGTGACAGGCAGCTCGTAACAAAGTGCTTAACGATGCAATTTAGCAATCAAGTTTTCAGTTAAATGTAGACAAACGCCGGATCATCCCTTGACTTAGGCACCTTTTTTATGCTTGAATGATTTATAGGTCAGTGTTAAGAGATTCAACAACAACAACAACAAAGAACATTGCTCTGAAAATGGTCAGGTACTGAATGAAAAATGAGTGAAAAAGCAGCCGATGTCACTTTGAAATACGTTCAGAAAGCTGGAGAGCTGTTGCTCCAGACCACTTTAAAAAATTACAGAAAATTCTGACTCCTTGGAAGTAAAATATAAATAAATGAGGGTTGACTCAAGACTTTTGCAAAGTGCTGTAATGTTATTAATTAATAATTATATCTGAGAACATAAATGTCCCATAATTTATTCTCATAGTGCAGTAAGATATACATCTGTTTATTGGAAACATTGGTAGGACTGCCTCCTAAAAGATTAGGTGTCTTTTTTTTTTTTTAAATATACTCTTATCCCTTTTTTTCTGTTTTCTTGTCTCTTTTTTAATGTGATGTGGACTACAAGTCCTTAATAAAAGTTTATCTTATCTATCTTATCATACACATTATCCTTTTCTCCTAGTGAAGGTGCCCTCCCCATCAGACCTTAGGGTGACTAATTTCTCGGGCAGTGATATCACCGTGCACTGGGAAGCTGCAGCTGATGATGTTGTTTCTTACCTCATTAAGTGGATCTCGCTGAGTGGAGGCGACCTGAGACAGGTGGGGAAGAATTATTGGATAGCTGGAGTGCATAATATTGAATAAATATTGAATAAATAATATAAATGTTGTTTTGTGTATTGTCATTGTGTATTGTAGCTGCGCGTGAGTGGTGATAGTGAAGGAGCGATTCTCAGGGGGGTGGAGGATGATAAGGAGTACCAGATATCGCTGTCTGCGCTCTATGGAGATGGAGCTCAGAGTGAAGCCGTGGCCATACGCTATAGCACATGTGAGTCACACATTCGCACATTTTCTGATCCAGAGCATTTCCCAAATTTAGCAGGGGAGGGGCTGATGAAACCCTTTGTTTAAGTCAAAGGAACAGTAGTTTGCAGCCTGAAAAGTGCAGCATTACAAGTCACATAATGTTCCTTAAATTAAATGTTCCTTAAATATTGTACTGAAATAGTGTCAGGAAAGCAGGAAACATTACAGCATCAGAGATGAAAAGAAGAAATGCTTATTATGCAAAAGAGATGCAACCTAGTAAAGAGGATCAAAGGGGGGATAAGGCTGTGCTTAGTATATGCTCAGGTACACCCTGTGCTGGGTTACAACTTATAAAGTGTAAGGTATTAAACAGAGTCCACTTTCAAAGTCTCATTTCTCAAAAATGTATCCTACCATATCAGACCAGTGTGACAGATGTCATGCCCCAGACTGCACAGGTTGGGGAGCTTTGTGACCCTTTCATTGCTATATTCACGTTTCCATTTGTTCTCCTGAAGATTCTTCCCTTGCAGTACGAGATACTTTCTTTTACATCCTTTCTTCATCAGACGTCGCATCCTCTTCCTCTGGATGTCACCTGATCTATCAGCTGTCTTCTTTATGACTTAAGGATGTCATGTCATTTCTTAGTAGTACTACCTCAAACCTGCATTTAAGTTGTCTTCAGTCATTTATGTATTTACAAATATTCTGTTGCTAAAAATAAATATAGGCTACGAAACAGCAGCAAAACTGCATCCTCTGCACAGTTTGAATGTTTTTAATCTTGCAAAAACTTCTATCAATTCAAGACTTACATACACCTCTCTTTTATGCATTGCACTTCATGCCGTCCCTGTTTTCCTTGTATTTTCTTCTTTCTATGAGCATCAAATCTTGCGTTTTACTTTACCTTTATTATCTAAAAATGGCACTTGGGGCTTCTCAGTTTTGCTTGCGTTTATTTTTGCATTGCTGCCAAAATAATTTCCTCCTACAGTATAAACGAGTAAAGTGAATATTAAATGTTGCTGGTCTGCAAACTTTATCTCTTTTATTATGTCGCTGCAGTGTCTGGTGGAGGCCCAGCCAGCGTCACTGTTTCCGATGAGACTGCTGTCAGTATGGTGGTCAGCTGGGTACCTCCCAATGCTCATGTCCTCCAGTATCGTGTGTCCTACGTGGCATTGACTGGAACTGATAGCCAGGATAACACTGTGAGTGGGTTGGAATCATTACATCTTCAGCTATTCTGGCCTTCAGTCTGCTGGACAACAATCATAGTGTTGTCATGTGGCAGATAATTTCAGAAACTATAAGTCATCTGTATCTGTGTTGCGAGTGTGACGTTGATAGTGTGGTTTGTTGTCTGCAGGTGCTGGTCTCAGGTGGAGAGAAGCGGGTGACGCTGGAGTCACTGCAGCCAGACACACGATACAGCATCTTGGTCACGGCTGAGTACCGCAACAGAGAAGGAGGCAGCGGTTCAGCTCAGGGCAAAACTGGTGAGTCAAATAAGGACCTGCTGGAAACTTACTGGAAACAGTAGCTTCCAGTTAAGTCTGACAAGGTTACACAAAAAGCACAAATATCCCATTACTTTACCCTTACAGGAGGATATGGACACATCAAGATCTCCTCATGCGGCAAGTCTTGGTGTGTTATTCAATCCATTTTCCTCCACAAAGTGGGAGGGGCTTGTTGCAAATACAGTAGTCAGCAGAGAGGTTTGGGTGAGGGGGAGGTTCAATAATGACCACTCATATGAACCCTTGAAAACAGATGAAACAGAACAGGAGAAGTGAGGCTGGTGTCTCTGGGCAGTACTGTCAGTACAACACTATACACTGACAGGCATAACATTATGACCTCTGACAGGTGACGTAAATAACACTTCATCTGTCAGTGGTCTTTATTAAACCATGATGATTGTCTCTTCATCATTGTTAGTGGGTGGGATATATCAGGGAGCAAGTGAACATTTTGTCCTCAGAGCTGATGTGTTAGAAGCAGGAAAAATGACCAAACATGAAGACAAAGCAGGAATGGTTTAGGAATGGTTTGAGGAGCACAACAAGTATGAGGTGTTGACTTGGCCTCCAAATTTCCCAGATCTCAGTCCAACCAAGCATCTGTGGATGTGCTGGACAAACAAGTCCGATCCATGGAGACCCCACCTCACAACTCACAGCACTTAAAGGATCATTTTGGTGCAGATACCATGGCACACCTTCAGGGGTCTAGTGGAGTCCATGCCTCGATGGGTCAGGGCTGTTTTGGCAGCAAGAGGGGGCCCAACACAATATTAGACAGGTGGTCATAATGCTTATTGGTGTGTGTATACATACACACAGGCAATTTGTTTAAGAGACACAGACACCTTTCTCTGCATAATGATAGGCTTGACTGAACAATGAGATACCAACTAATTAAATAATGTCTAATTGAGTTTTAATTTAAGTGGTTACGAATACTGTTTCATGCTAATGCTGCTTTTAATACCTGACTGTAAGTTGAAAATTAGGGGGTGCACTGTGTTTATTTTCATTAGCTCTTATTAGTCCTCTTGCTTTGGTTTGCCTGGCATTTGTGTTCTTGCGATTCTGTGTGTAAATTACATTCCTGCTTTAGCTGCCTTTTTTCTGTCTCTCAGCCAGTCTGCGGGTGAGCAGTGTGAGTGTGGTCAGGTCAGACCACTCCAGTATCTGTGTGTCATGGAGACCAGTATCTGCTGTCGATGGATATCGTATTGTAATCCAGGCTGTGAAAGGTAACCTGTAGTCACATCGATAGGAATTATGCATTTAACTTGTTTCAGAAACAGTTACTGGTAATTTATTCCTTATTGTTTGTGTGTGTGTGTGTGTGTGTGTAGACAAACAATCAAAACAAGAGATTGTCAGCGAGTCCAGCAGAAGTCACTGTTTCACTGATCTGGAACCTGAGACTCTGTATCGCATCAGTGTGCGCTCCCTTCTCGGCTCAGCAGAGGGCACGGCGGTCTCTATCCTCCATCCAACAGGTCTGATATGATCTCAGAAACACAGATGATGTTGGTCAGCAAACACAAATCATTTCAAGGCTGCTGTTGCTGCCACAAAATGTAATCAAATAACTCAGTAGCTGAAGCAGTTTCCTTTGTCTGTGGATAAATGCATGTGGCACACTATTTTTGAATAATACCTAAAAGGCTTAACCTTTTTGTTGCCGTGTTGTTACAGCCACAGCTCCTGCCAGAATTCCCACCCATCCCCGGATGTACCCTATCCACAATGAAGGTAAATCTTTATATCAACTTATCTTTATCTTTGCCCAGAATTGTTAAAGGGTCAACAGAGTCCCCAGACATACTATATATTTTTATATATATATATATATATATATATATATATATATATATATATATATATATATATATATATGTATGTATGTATGTATGTATGTATGTATGTATGTGTGTGTGTGTAAATGAACTAGTTCTTATATAGCGCTTTTCTACTCTGACTGAGCACTCATACAACACGTTTACATTTACCCATTAACACAAGCACTTCATTGTGTAAGTAAGCTAAGTGCCCTTTTATTGTCTAACACATTCACACACATTCACACTCCAACATTTGTGTCAGAGAGTGTTGGTTGAGTATCTTGCCCAAGGATACCTTGCACAGATCATATGGGTGCTTGCTAAGTTACCACTGAATTCATGGAACATGTGTGCTAGACACGTTTACTGTTACTACTGTATGTTACTGAATTACTGAATCACCCAGGAGCGCACCGTCTATTCATAATCAACATGCTTCCATATTTCTCAGTATGAGGTTTGATTCTGGATTCTGTTTGCATGTTATCTCACTGAACTTCTCAGCAACTTTTAAAGTTAACTGCAGTGCTTTCATCCTGAATTGGTTGAACAAAAAAATGACAATTTTCTTAAAAGTTGGGCATCCGTATTTTTTTTCTTTTTTATAATATATAGTTTCAAAATCTAACACTTGAGAGAATCCAATACTGGTACAATTTTCTTTCATTTGCCTCTTGGACGTGCCCCCAACTGCACATGGTACCCCTGGGAATGTGCCCATCGGATAATCTGACCCAGCAGTTAATAAACAAACATCCATAAACATTACTGAAATGAGGATGAAGGTGCTGACCTCCAACAAGAATGGGAGTCTTTTTAAATGAATGTGGGACTAATATGCAAAGCTTTTTAACCTGATGTAGATCACTGGAATATTATTTCTAGGAAAGCTGAGTGCGTGTACTCGTGATGCAGTTCTACAGTTGTACAGTAACACAATGCGTGTACACACTGTTTTTGAACGAAGCCCAGTTTTCCCAGAGTACACAGTTTACTCTTGCCTACCTTACTTGTGATGACTCAGCGCTGCCCTCTTGTGTTGCAGTGTGCCCTGAAGTCACCATCAGAAACAGCATTGTTAAAGGTGAGACATGCTGTCCTCAGAGCAGTTTATTAAACTGAACGTTTAATAGAAAAAACAAAACTGCTTCATTTCCCCCCCTGAAAGATACACCACACCGTGTTTCTGTCTGTTTGCGTCGGCTCAGGGTTCAACATGATGGAAGCCTTTGGTCTGACTCAGAGAGCTCACTCATCAGTGGAGGGAGTGGCAGCCGAGCCTTTTGTCTTCAACACGCTCCCCACCTACACTCTGTACAGAGACGTCCAACTGACACAGAGCACCAAGTGAGCATTTATTTTAGGGATCTGATTTGGTCCTCTAGTTCGCCTTTTCTTTTTGATTGTGTTTTTATTTGAATAAACACCAGTACTCTGACACTGACATAAGCCAAACTGCAGTGTTTCTGCACCAACCCTAACATCACAGAGTCCTTTTGTATGCTGTTTATTCTATTATTGCTGTCCAGTTGTGTTTAGGAGGTTTGTTATGCTGAATGCACACCGTGTGGTTGCTTTAACAACTCCTAATGTGGCTGGAAAATCATATTCCAATCTGTTGAAGAACAAATACTTCAGACAGGTATATCAACAGCTTAGTAACATCCGTGTTCACATCTTGGCATCTTCCAGCCATGTTTCAAGAGGCAAATGTGAGGAACCGACATGAACATGGAGAGATTGTCTTTACCAGATGGGGCAGCATCATTTCTAGGAAATGCATTTTAGTTGTCCTGATCAGATCTGTTGCACCTGAAGCAAAGCCAACAGACTGAAGTAACAGAATGGACCTGTGTTGCCAATAAAAGAACCTTATAATCTGCCATTTGTTTATTAAAAGGTACTGGCACTGTACTGTGAACTGTCTTAGTCCAGGGATAGGAAGGAAAATACTGAAAAGGAAAAATTCCCACAAAGGCTTTTAGTCACTGAAGGAAAAAAAAAAAAGGCAATCTTGCGGTCTGTCTTGCCATCCTTTCAGGTTTATCCACCCCGCAGGTTTCTCTCCAGAGCACACCATCAGCATTGCCTTCCGGATGTTGCAGGATACACCCAGGGAGCCCTTTGCCCTCTGGCAGCTCACCGACAATGACTTCCAGCCAAAGATGGGAGTAGTGATTAACCGTGAGTAACATCATCTGCAACTTCAACCTCCCACACAACAAGCATCTCTTTGGACTCGTTGCATTCCCTTGTTATTCTACATTGTCCTTTAACGGGTCATTAAAGAGACCAAAAATCAACACATATCTGTAAATTCCCCTCCCTGTTGGTGACGTGCAGCCTCTTTAAAAAAAAAAAAAATTTTCATGATGCAGTTGGGCACAAGTTTTCATAAGCATTGCTTAAACAGAAGTCAAGTTAGAGTTGCTAGTTTCACCTGCTTGTGTTCATGCTAATGTAGGAACATGTCACACTGGCATTTTGAATAGTTTTTGGATAACAATATAACAAGTTATAGGGTAAATTTAGAAAGCAAACAGTAATGTGAAAATGTGAAGAAGGAATGACTCTTCCTCAATCAGGTGGAACTGACACCACTTCAACATTTTTGTGGCTTTTACAAGAAATAACAGATGACGACTATATTATCCTGTGTGTTTGTGTTTTGTGCAGCCAATACTAAGCACCTGTTATACTTCAGTCTGGACTACAGAGGTGAAGTGCAGGAGCTGACCTTTGACCAGCCACAGGTCCACAGGCTGTTCTATGGCAGTTTTCACAAGGTGAACCTAAAATGCTCTCAGCTAGTCTCAAACAAGGACGAATGATTTTCATTTAGTAGGAATTGCCTTGGAATCCTACCCTGGAAAGATGAAATCCATTTCATATAATTTAGCCAATTGCTGCAGTCACACATACACTGTATTGCCAAAAGTATTCACTCACTCATCCAAATTATTGTATTCAGGTGTTCCAGTCACTTCACAGGTGTATCTAGGCATTCAGACTGCTTCTACATACATCTGTGAAAGAATGGGTCGCTCTCAGGAGGTACTGTGATAGCTGCAACAAGTCCTGTCATGAAATTTCCTCACTAATAAATATTCCACAGTCATCTGTTAGTGGAATTATAATGAAGTGGAAGTGTTTGGGAATGAAAGCAACTCAGCCATGAAGTGTAACATCACAGAGTGGGGTCAGCAGATGCTGAGGTGCATAGTACACAGATGTTGTCAACATCGCTACAGACCTCCAAACTTCACGAGGCCTTCAGATTAGCTTAAAAACAGCGTGTAAACTCATGGAATGCATCCAAGCCTTACATCACCAAGACAATGCAAAGTGTTGGATGCAGTGGTGTAAAGCACGCCGCCACTGGACTCTAGAGCAGTGGAGACGTGTTCTCTGGAGTGATGATTTACGCTTCTCCATCTGACAGTCTGATGGATGAGTCTGGGTTTGGGCGGTTGCCAGGTTAACTGTACTTGTCTGACTGCACTGTGTCAAGTGTAACGTTTGGCGTAGGGGGGATTATGGTGTGAGATTGTTTTTCAGGAGTTGGGCTCGGCCACTTAGTTCCTGTGAAAGGAACCCTCAAAGCTTCAGCATACCAAGACATTTTGGACAATTTCATGCTCCCTTCTTCTGGAAGAATGGTCAAAAATTCCCAGAAACACACTCCTAAACCTTGTGGAAAGCCTCCCCAAAATACTTGAAGCTGTTGTAGCTGCAAAGGGTGGGCCGACATCATATTAAACTCTGTGGATTAAAAATGGGATGTCACTCAAGTTCATACGTGTGTGAAGGCAGGCAAGTGAATCATTTTAGCATCTGTGAGTAAAATTGAGTAAATCTGGTCCACTGATATGGTGTCTTACCAACATAGTCAGCAACTGGAGCTGCCACAGCATCAGCAACCCACTTCTTATGGTGGTAATTAAGTGCTCAGCAGATAAAAACCTTTAGTGCTCAGCATCTGCAACTTCTTGGAGCCACAGCTTATTCAAATCTGCTTGCTAAAATATTCAGTATTTTCAGATTCAGTTTCAAGTGTATTCCTGCTATATCATTACTGGTTGAGAATCATCTTTTTAAGTAATCTGTATCAAAGTATTCCAGTGATTGCATACACACATGCGCACTGCAGATATCTTCCAAAGCCTGCTTCGGTAAATGTGCAACAGCACCGATTTACCACAGCATAAACAAACGCGGGTTAAAGAATCGACACTCAAGTTGGAGCCACAGCAGACTGACTCTGTGGTAACGTTACAACCAACATGACAGAAACACAGTTTATGAAGTCTTATCGTGGGCCAATTACTGACAGCAGTGATCCTATCTTTATTGAGAGCTCACAGTGAGTAAAAAGCGCAGTTACAGCAGTACAACAAGGTAAACAGACCAAAGACAGGAGGCCAACAAACTGACAAAGACTTACTGAGAACACACAGACCATGTACACACATCACTGTGTGCTTTTTTTTTAATCCCTCTCCTTCACCTGAATCAACACAATAATTATTATGAGAAAAAAAAAACAAAGCAGGAAACTTAAATGAAACAGGAAGTAAACTGAGGAGCAAAGATGAGCACAAACAAGAAGACAAACGTGGCGGAAACACAAGAAAAGAAAAACATAGACTCAAGAGCAAAGCAAAAACTAAGAATACAACAGAAACCAAATATCACTTAGAAAGACCGTGTCAGTCAGGAAGTTTAACTTTAATCTGACATCCTGATACAGAAAAGAGAATAACTGATAAACTTTGTGTCCTAAACATTTGACAGGTTCACCTTTCCGTTAGCCAGGTGAGCGTGTCCCTGTCTGTGGACTGCCAGCATGTGGGTGAGAGGCCTGCCCGCCCTCTAGGCAACCTGCCCACTGACGGATTCGAGATGCTGGGAAAACTGGTGAAGACCCGAGGACCCAAGAGTGGATCTGCCCCAGTACTTCTGTTTCTTTGATATTAATTTAAGCTCAGTCTGAACTTACCTTAAAAACTCTGAGGATCACTTCCTCTGTCCTGTGTTCAACCTGTGACCTGTGACCTGTGTCCCGTGTTCGTCATTTCCAGTTTCAGCTGCAGTCCTTTGAAATCATCTGTAACACCACATGGGCTTCAGAGGATACCTGCTGTGACCTGCCTGGACTGGTCAGTGTGTTAATATTTACAGTCGCCTTAGCTTTCTTCAATCCTTATTATGTCACACAAAGTCATATTGTTTTCAGGATTTTCTTACCTAGTGGTAGTGCTATATTGAAAGAACCTTTATAAGAACAGAGTAGTTTGATCGCATTTTCAAATGTTGACTTAATATCTTTATTGTTGTCTGTGTGTCTAAGAGAGATGAGGAGAGCTGCCCTGCCCCCGCATACACCTGTACCTGTTCCTCTGACAAACCTGGAGCTCCTGGTCCCCCTGGACCGTCTGTATGTCACCTCAAATACACCCAGAATACCTGTTATGGGATTCCTCACTTTTAAAGTCTGTTAAGACTCAGCTCTTTGTCCTTGTTCCCAGGGGAAGCCAGGTCCTCGTGGTGAGAAAGGTGAGAAGGGAGAGCAAGGCCAAAAGGTGAGCTGAAGGCTCTCAGATGGGGCCAGTCATGACTTTATTTAGATGTTTGTGTATAGCAACCAGGCTTTGCTCATTTTGCCTGATGTTAAAGAACATTTTAAACCCTGATTTAATTTTTCGTAGGGGGAGGTGGGTCCTCCAGGAAAGCCTGGACTTGAGGGAGGCCTTGGACCTGTGGGCAGCATCGGGCCGCAGAGGCATTGCAGTGCACGGCAAAATGGTGGGTAACCTTCTGAAATGTGTACCTGTATAATAACTATGGTGAATGAATGAGGGTAGTATTTTGTACAAAAACGTACTTGTATTAATTTTTTTAGGGTCCACCAGGAGCAAGGGGGGAGAAGGGAGATCCTGGGCGACCTGGAGTACAGGTGAGGTTAAAGTGAAGTAATGGAGTCACCAAAACCAAAACCCACCCTCTGTCTAACCTGCTTATACTCTGTCCCTGTCAGGGGGTACCAGGACCTCCAGGTCAAAAAGGGGAGGAGGGAATCACAGGTCCTAAGGTGAGCTGGTTGATCTTAGTCTGTGCAGAACACACCAAGCTGAGCTCTGCATCTGTCCTCATCTCTGCAATGTGTCTCACAGGGCATCAGAGGTGTCGAGGGCAACATCGGGGCACCTGGCATCACTGGACCCAGGGTAAGACTAAAATTAATTTTCATCTACACTGGGATAAATAATTATTTGATCCCCTGCTGAATTTGTAGGTTTGCTCACTTCCAAAGAGATGAACAGGCTCTAATTTTTATGGCAGTTTCATTTGGATGGGAGAGAGAGAATAATTATTTCCCCCACTTTATCTGTATGCGTATTTACTTCTTCTGCCAAGTTGAAGTCAAAAACAACAGTTTGGCCCATGAAACTGAGTTTTAGAAAGAGCATTTTATCATCTGGGAACAGTTTAGACTGTGAATGAACCTTTTCCCTTTTATGAGGAGCTGTCCTCTAGCACCACTGTCTTTTGTAATCAATCTTTAAAGTGAAGTGTAATCACTGTAGTTCAACACAGCAAATGTCATTTAGCTCAACGGCTGTTATTTTTTTAAACTGAGAGGTGTAATGAGCTGCTGTTTTATGTGTTCTGACCTTATCAGGTAAAGTCATATAAACATTACCTTGTGGCCTTGGTGTGGTCTCTGTATTAATAATACTGTTTGTTGTCAGGACTTCATGCATCTGGTCTGTCTGCTGTTCTATTCTGTCTAATCTATTTGTATGTATATACAGGGTTTCCAAGGAATGCCAGGATACCCAGGGCCTATAGGGGAAAGGGCCCCCCAGGCCCTGTAGGGCCTACGGTAAGACCCAGGAGATAAAAAAAATTTTTTTACCTGTCCTACAGCTGGTTATTTATCGTTACACTATTATATAATTTCACTTTACAGGGACTACCAGGTAACAAAGGGGAACGAGGAGAAAAGGTGTGTTACATCATTATAGTCTTTACTTTTTTATTTCAGCTGGAATGGCCTCTGATCGCATTTTAAAATAGCTTCTAAAATGTTTCAATTTCTTTTAACTTGATTTTAACTGGAGATGTTTTACAGGGGGAACCTCAGTCTATGGCTATGATCTACCAACTGGTCACACAGGCCTGTGAACAACTAGTACACAGTAAGTGCTCTAGAAGCAACCCTAAAAGGTCCAATATTAGTGCCACTTTGTTGTCGTTTTTTTCTCTTTATAATTTTCTTAAACATATTTATGTATTTTTAGAGGAGGTGTTGAAGCTTGATATGTTCATTAATGAGATCAGCCGTAAACCAGCTCCTATTGAGGAACCAGTGGGGCCTCCAGGGGAACCAGGAATACCAGGGCCCAAGGGCCCACTGGGTACCAGGGGCTCACAGGGCCGTGTAGGCCCAAGTGGGACACCTGGCAGGCCCGGGTATCCAGGAGAGCAAGGTAAGCTTGCATTTAGTAGATGGTTTGTTGGAATGAAACATCACTCAGAGTGTTGAAAACAAGTTATTGTGTTGATTTGTCTCTTCCCTCTCTACAGGAAGGAAAGGCATGCCTGGGGTAAAAGGTGATGCTGGGTCCAAAGTCCAGGGGCCCCCAGGGGTCAAAGGATTTGCAGGTATAAATAACATAATAAAGTACATATACTTTCCAAGAAATCATCTGCAACCACCCCTGAAATGATATGTGGTTATAATGAATAATAATAAACTCTCCCATGTATGGTGAGGGCATCTAAAGTAAAATGTTTTATGATTTTTTTTTTATGTGTATCTACAGGTCCGACTGGTGAGTCAAAGCTGGGAATCCCAGGTCCAAAGGGAGAAGCTGGGAAGCCAGGGCCACCTGGGACCCCCGGAATGGCGGGGCAGTCGGGCGAGATCGGACCACCGGGTGTGTGTGACAACAGTGGAGGGTGCCACACAATTCCTGAGCAAACAGGTAAGCAACTGAGAATGGCCTACTAATGATACAGACCCTGAGAATATAATGGGTATGAAGATCCAAGCCTACTAGAGTCAAGTCACGAGTGTGGCTCGGGCAGGTAAAAACATTGGTTGAGTTCCAGATGAAAGCTGAGGTAGACACATGCACAGATGTGTTTTTGGCATCACTGAACAAAAACTACATGAAAACCTCCTGGTATATTGTAATTTAAGTGGACTTTGAGGAATTAAGACTCCTGCACATCTGGGACAGGAGCAGGTAAATTAAAGCTTGCTGCACTGTTATTAGTTTTCTTTTTTGCTCGTTACATGCAGTTGGCATGTAACGAGCAAATTGTCTGCAGTTATTTGATAATTATCACTATGAGCAACCACTTCATTACTCATTTGATCTATAACTAATCTGAAATGATTGATTGTAGAAGCTTAAAGGTTATAATATCAGCCTGTTTCCCTGTGAGCCATGTGCTCAGGTTTCAGACTACTCTAAACACTCTTATTTTATTTATTTTTTTATTCTTGGCTCTCTGTGATGTCAGAGAGGGACTATCCCAAATATCCAAAGCAGCGTCCGAGTACAGGGGGTGATTAGGGGAGGTCTGAAAAATGACTAAATCTAGAGAAAAAGTTGGTTAGTTGACAACAGTGAGAAGGAGTGGTCTTAAAAGAAGAGGAACTAAGCCAGCCTGTTTCAGGGGCTGCATGTGACTAAATAAATATGAATTATGTTGAACTGTGAGTCATTTTAAATTAATGTTGTTTTTGGCAGCCATTTTAGTTTTAGTCTTAGTCTTTTGGACAAAAAGGCTTCATAGTTTTAGTCATTTCTAAATGTGATAGTTTTAGTCCAGTTTTAGTCAGCTTTAGTGGGAAAAAATAAGAAAGTATTAGTCTTTACAAATTAATTTGAATAATTAGTGGTAACAGTGAAATCAATTACTCCAAAAATGCAATAAACAAAAACATTCTCACTTTGGCAATTGGGGCTTTATTTCTCAGAATTTGCTAAAGTGCAATGAACATATATATGCCCAAAATATGAGCAATGGATGAGGAACACATGCTTAACTTGACCTTGTCTGCAAGGGCAATTAAGTTGCATATTATATAAAAACAGACACCACACAACACCGGGCTATCTTTAACTAGTGCAAAATATCAGGGTGGTGCGCCTTCAGGTGCCGCTTAATATTTGTGGTGTTTTATCCACCAAGTTTTAATCCACAGTTACCGCAGTCTCCCTGGACAATGCATTCAGTTTTCCTTTCAAATGTGTTATATTGAAAATAAGTCCATTGATCTTTTCTTGGTTTGCGTCCACCGAGACCCTTTGTCCATGGTCCATGTGTCAGACTCAAGGCCCGCGGGGAACATCCGGCCTGCCATATAATTTTTTATGGCTTTATATGATTTCATACAGTTATTATTAATAGATCATGGTTAAATAGCACTCCACCACTTATACTACAAATCCTAAATGCACAGCAACAGCTGCCGCGAAGGCCAAGACCTGTGCGCTAACCTGTTTTTCCACGCTGCCAATGACACATTGATCAGTGATCAGCGGATAAAAACAGCGGTCAGCACTTTTTACAGTGACATTTTAGCCGTCTGACCCCCAAAAATGGCCAAATGAAAAGTGGAAAACAGGGATTTTCCAAACAGGTGGGAGGCAGAGGACCTGATCGCTGAAATCGGAGGAAAACCGTCTGTCTTTTCCCCGCTTGCGATGTGCGGGGAAAATAGCGGATTGGTGTGACAGATGCGGGAGAAGATGCAGAGGGAGACCTGCACAGGTGAGATGACAGTGCATCACTGCATCACACAGCAGGAAACGCTGCGCAGCAAAGTCCTGAAGACAGAACATGGCGTGAGCTTTACAAGAGGCAAAGCTTTAAGTCACCGGCAGTTTCGGAGGAAATATCTTCTGAGTTTGGTGACGTGCATTATACACAGGTGCAATGAGCTACCTGAGGAAATCTGTCAACTTCATGAAAAGTAAAGGAAAAGCCTCAGCAGGGCTCCGGGATGAAAGGTGGCTATGTGAGAAGCATCCATGCGTCCGTGGAGCTTCAGAGACGGGACCGTGTGATTACGCGTGTCTCCACCGCTGTGTTTGCAGCTGCTCTTTTTGCTGAGAAACTGGACACACTGCGCAGTTTTTCTGACAGTGAAGCGCAGAAATTCAGTTTTTACCTGAAAAATTTGCAAATTTTCATCAGCTTGAAATAAATTAATTTTTCCTGATGTTATTTTTGAAGAAAAATATAATTTTATATTTTATTTAATGTGTTCAGGAAGAATTTGCTATATTCTGGCCATTCAAATTCATATTGCTAATTAAAATTATTTTTTTAATCCTGTTCGGCCCGCGACTCAGACTGTGTCTTCAATTTTGGCCCGTCCTGTGACTGAGTGAATTAAAGTAATGGAGGTGGTGGGTGTGACCAAAAATAGATGGGATGCAGCAGTGTTACTGATAGGTTTTAGCTTTTCACTGACAGATTACAAGCGCAATAGGCAGACATGTCATGCATTTTAGATGACTGACGGAACATCCAGTAACCTTCTCGTCTAGTTTCATCTCGTCAACGAAAACTCAATGACGTCTCGTCATGTTTTAGTCACCAAAGAGCCATGTTCATCTCGTCATCTCGTTATCGTCATGAAAAGGGTCGTCAACTAAATCATTTCACCATTGTCATCGTTAACGAAAACAACACTGTTTTAAATAATTGGGGAGTGCTTGACATATTTTTCACTTGTTCATTAGATTTGGGTGAATAAAACTTTGTCAACACTGCTGATTACAGTGCTGTATAACAATTTTTTTTTCTTTTTTTCTTGACACAGAAGACCCTTATTATGGCTACCAGCCTTGAGTGGAGATTAACAAGCAGGCAGCAGTGGTAAGGTGACCCACATCTGTGGGAAATGACTGGTTCATTTGGAGGTGAACAAAAGACTAAAGATTGTTTGTTTGCTGCACTGGATGTACCGGTGCCTGACGTAGAAGCTACATCATTTTTGAGAAAAGGAAACGGTAAGGGAAGATTGTCTCTCTGTTCTCTTATTATAATGTTCACTGACATTTAAAATCAGCTAAAAAATTAATTTGAGATCAACTAGGGAGCTTTCTCATATAAAATTTAGCAGTTGATGGATGGCTTCATGAGAGAGATTTTCCCAGTGGGATCAGTAAAGTGTTGCCTTACACGATGTATTCGCACTGAAACCTTTGTTACTGTTTTCTGTATTCATGCACTGCCTCAATAGTCTAGCTGTATATGTTACTTTCTGTGTAGTTCATTTGTCATTCTAACCTTAACTGCCTCAAGGATAATGAAAAAGCATAATCCATGGTGTAAAAGCTCCTTTTTGTTCCGTGGTAGAAATGATGCTGTGAGAATGTCTATTTTCACATGTATGATAATTTTTATATTGTTTATTGTATTAACTGTATCTGAATATTCATGTACATTTTAAATTCTCTGAATTCTAATTGTTTATTGATGTTTACATTTTCTGATTTCCAAATGTTTGGTTGTTAAGTATTCGTGTTTGAAAGAGAGCGAGAGTGCCACATATTATTGCTTGGGGTGTTTATATATATATATATATATATATATATATATATATATATATATAATAATGAAAAACACATTTTGACCAATGGCGTCATGACGTCCAAAAGAAACGTCATGACCATGTCGGGTTATGTCATGTGGTAGAGAATGCCATCATATCCCTCAATACCAAATTTCATTGTGATAGTTTTTACCAGTTTAGCCAAAAAATGCACCCACTATAATTATTTTATCCCAGAGTACAGCTGTACAGGTTGCCAGTCTGTTGTAGGGCTGTAGTAATGCCACAGCTGCAGTTGAGGAAACACACTTGGAGGCTGGAATTCTCTTCACCCGATGTGCAATTTATTTACAAGTGTTGACAGGGAGGGTCAGGATGGTGATATGACCAAAAATAAAAGATACAAAAATTATAAAAACAAACTTAGAACTGTTCAAAATAAATTCAGACATTAACTAAACCAAAGAAACCCAAAAGGCTAAGCCCATGGCTATTGGGCTCTAGCCAACACACTAGGCCTGCTATGCCACCCTCTCTCTCCCTCAGGAGCTTAACTCTGGCTTATAAAGCCTAAGCCCCACCCCAGAATAAACCACACAAAATTCACTAATTAAGTCTCCCAATTAGTGATTTTGTACCTATGAGCAACAAAACATTTCAGTTACCTCCTTTAAAACTCTGACACAAGATAATCAAAACACTAGTTGGTTCACTGTTTACTAAAGACTGTTTCACAAGGAAAGAAAAGAAAATTCCCCCTCTACATTCTTACTCACCTAGTGAGCTCCAATCTCCCCTTACTATAAAAAGATTTGGAACCTTCCACATCCTGTTTGGCAGTCCCGATCTCCAAGATGGTGGCAACATGGAATAGAGCATTCAACCAACATTTGGTAATATTGACATGACTTGGTGCTTACAAATGGTTTTGAATATAATAAATAAAATCTGTATACTGTTGAATCTAACTGAAATTAAAGTAAGGCAATGAAGGACTGGACCAAAGTACTCTTTGGCCTCACATTTACTACTGAAAGAAACTTTGCCGGCAAGATGTTATAACTAATAGAAGTCTCTGCAGTCTGTTATTGGCCATTAAGCATTTAGTCCTACAGGGCACAGGTTACCCTGTGACATGGGCTGACACACAGAGACTCACACTCATTCACACCTATGAGCAATTTAGAGTTAGCAGTTAACCTAACCCCACTGACTGCATGTCTTTGAAGCACCCAGAGAGAACCACGCAGACGTGTGGAGAACATGCAAACTCTACACAGATGGTGGATTTGAACCCACAACCTTCTTGCTGTGAGCCAGCAGTGCTAACCACCACATACACTGATTCTTTTTTAAAATGAAAACATCATAGCGACCTCCCCAGTAACTACTTGTCTTAGCTTGCTAAGGATATTGATTAGCTTACAAAACACACATTTCACTTTGGAAATAAGCAGGGAGATGCCCAGATTACTGCATTACCTCGTGCTGTCAGTTTGGGGAAAAAAGCTCAGAGCACAAATCTCTACCATTATTGTGGTAAACGTTCCAGGCCCAAACTGACCCACCACTGGTCCCAAGCATCAGGGATTTTTGTAGTTTTCAGGTGTTCTTTGGACACGAGCTACCTTTAACTGTTAAACCACCTGAGCATCTAGCTGGTGATGTCATGGAGCTGCTGTTCCAGCTCAGTGCTGCGTGGGGCTGGCGTGCTCTCCCTCTGCCTGGGTGCTTCGCTGGTTCTCTGTCTCGCTGTGTCCAGCCCTTGTGTTATGACAGCTGGGATCGGCTCCATCCCCCCATGACCCTGAAATTGAAAAGCAATGGGTGTTCAAAAAGCATCATAAAACAGTGATTAAAATTTAGTTTGTGTGTGTGTGCCTGTGTTTATTTTAAGGCAGCTTTGGTTGTTTTTTGTCACTTTTGCAGTAGTTTTGTGTCTCATTTGTGTATTTTTTTTCAGTGGCCATTTTGTGTTGGCCCCCTCTTTTCTCTCTGCTTCTCTTCTCTCTCTCTCTCTCTCTCTCTCTCTCTCTCATAGTGTGTGTGGGTGCATCTCATTTTTGTTTACCTTTGTGCAGAGGTGGTCTCTCCTGGTTGCGCCGCACATTTGCCAACTACTCACCTGAAGCAGATTACTCATTACTGATTACTCACCTGTTCCTCTTGTATGCTGATCAAGATGGGCTATTTAAGGCTGAAGGAGCCTCTCAGTTGTCACTGGGTTGTTGTGTCAGAGTAAGGTATGAATGTTGGCTCCAGTCACAGCTGTTTGCGTTCTTATGGATGACACTCTTGTCTCTGTGCAGTAGTGAATGGAAGTTGAACTCTTTCCAGAGCCAGCTCTTTCAGCTCCCAAACGACTCTTCAGATTGTAGTTAAATGTGTAAAATGAATTATTTTCCTCACCATTCCTGCATGTACCCTCTATGTGAAGTGTAACTTCTTCTAGTTCTTTCCGATCTCTGAGAAAACTTTGCAGGAGAAGCTCCCTCTGTGTTTGGTCTGTGTGGACTCACTGTGGTGTGTCTCTGCCCCACCCTGTTGCTCTGTGTACACACGCAGATTCCGCCACACATCTTAACCAATCGCACGCACACAAAAAAAATTGAACGAAAACAATAAAAGGCTCATTATCAAGAGCCGGATCGTTCACGACCGACCCATCACTACTGCGCAGAGCTTGCCTGCCTTGGACCTTTTACAGCAATCGGTGTCAGTTTGTGTGAGTCCATGGACACATCAGCAGCCCTCATCCGGCTAACAATTTCCATGCGTTTCTTCACTGAACAAACCAAGGTCCGTTGTGACTAAAAGCTGGTTCACTGTTCAACAGTTTTTGTTTCACCATGGGCATGTTGAGAAATGGTTATAGAATGGTTAAAGACGTGTGTCTGCTCCTGGTCACTGTTCCTTGCCTTTGGCAGAAACTAAAGCTCAGAGCTCAAAGAAGGTGAACTTCAGAGCTGTCAATTTAATTCAGTTTTACTGATATAACACCACATCACAACTCTGCTGCTCAAAGACTGTGACTAAACTCACTACTGTGCTTAATAGTATGGTGGCTGTTGGTGATGTGGATCTGCCATGTGTCCACAAATTGAACTACAAAACATGCATCTTTGCTGTCTTTGACACTTTACCTGGTATGTTCTCACTTTTCTGTGTTCTGTAGTGCTAACTACAGAACACAACTGTAGTGAGTTACACTGCAACCTTCACTACACACTGATCATTTCAATAAAGCTAATCATCTTCTTATAGAGAGCACTTTTCTAAGCCACTGTTTTAAGTTGTTTCACACAAATCAACTTCATAACAAGCAGCTTTTAAAGTATCAGTGTAACATTCAGAGGTCACCTGTGGGTTTAACATAAATGCTTGAAACATGTTATTTTATTAAATTATGGCATATTTACACATCACAGGACTGCATTATCTCCTTTCCTTTAATAAAGATGCTCCAGAGCATACTATGCAAAAGCAGGTAATCAAGGAATCACCTGGATCACCTTTCCCTAATATTGGGTGAATTTGACCAGCTTTTATTATGACTGCCACACTTGCGATATGTGACTGTCGGACCTTTAAGTATGGGAGATTGTGCAGTGAAGGTGGACAGACCATCTGGTGCTGGTGTGTCAGCTGCAGTGATGCAAATGGGTGGTCAAACTTTCTGCTAAAGCAGTTGCTTTTAAAAGGTTTAATGCAAAGCTGGATGTTTTTAGAGGAACCAAAATCTCTTGATGGACTCATTGATTTGTGTGATGAAATAAGGTGTGTGCATGCAATATGTTCAATGATGAATATATTGAAAATATGAAAGTGGGTCAAATCCAAATGAAGATGAAGGTACTGGTAATTTTAATGTTGATGATGGTGGTGTTGATGATATTGATCCTAATGATGGTGTTTCCAGTGTGGGTAAACATTGCAACAAAAGCGTCACCAGTAATGGGTCAAGTACTGTTTCCTCTGCACAAATTAAAGCAGCAGCTGAAAGAGCTGGGGCCTATTCCAGGAAGCAGGTTCAACAAACTCTGAGTTGATCAACTCTGAGATCGGCAACTCTTGAGTTTCCCGTTCCAGAACAGCTGATCAGAGTCAGTTCAATCAACCTGGCAACGAGTAAATAAAGTGCGGAGCCTCAATTTTAATCAGATGAATGGAGGATCGCACTTTAATCAGCCTGACCCACACTGTCATCATCATAGACAGAATAAAAGTTTGTTATAAAATATATCATTTCTTTTATAATATCTGCTGTCATCATTCACACAACTTGAATCTTCATCAGATGACGCTGAATCCTAATCTCACAGCTGATTCATAAAATCAAATTATTACGCTGCAGCCTGACGGACAAAATGCAGGAGACAGAAGCTAAAAATGTGGAGAAACAGCTCAGACTGAGTTTACTGACCGACCTGTGCGTTACAGACTGAGACAGCAGCAGACCCCGGGGGCGGAGCTTCCAGTGGGTTCTATTTTGCAGAGCGCAGTGGAAGTTCCAACCAACCCTTTAAGCAACAAGCAGCTCCTTCCGGAAAAAGTGGCTGGCTGCAGCAGTAGCATCACTTCCTGGTGCTGCAGAAATCCAGCCTGTTTTTCAAAATAAAGGCGGATGAAGTATTTGAGTTCACTTGAAGGATTTATACCGCGCTGCAGGAAAAAAAATCAGCCAATGCAGAAAAATTGCCCTTTTGACTGTCATGTTATTTGATCATTATTGCTTTTTCCGTTAACATAAAATAAGGATATTGCAGTTGTATTTTTTTGCGGAATAAGTCGCTGAATATTTTTGGATTGATTATTCAGTGAAAGATACATGCCATGAAACACACTCGTTTATTTTTAGGAAAATAAAAGTAATTTGATTGCTCCATTAATAATTTCCGCTCTACTGTCTTTAGTTGAATCAAGGGCACCACAGTTAATAAACTCCGCTTTGAGTGCAAAAATGTTCATTTTAAATGTGAATGGTAATGCTGTCAGATAAAAAAGAGTAAGTTTACTGTGAGCTGTAGTGAAATACTATAAAGTGCCATTAAAAGAAAAAAAATACTCTGGAATGGGCCTTGCTTGCCTATTTTATTTATGGTTTACTACTCTGGGACATTTTGAATTTGAGTATTTCTAATTATGGCTTTCCAAAGTGCTCCATAGTGTAGCGGTTTAGACCTTCATCCGATAAGTGAATGCTCCCTGGTTCAGTCCCAGCAGGAGGCATAAAACCCTTTCATCAGGAAACGTATACGGCGCAAAAAAAGTAGTTGAAAAAAATAAGTATGTCAAATCAAACATGCGCGGCGATCCCTTATGAATCAGAGCGCAGTAAAAAGTAACTTTCCTCATCGATGACTTTCATTTCTGCTTTTAATTTGAAAAGGTAAGGCGGATGTCGTGAGCCGTTGTATTAAGTTTGATTCGGTGCGCCTGCACTAGATTAAAGTCGCCATGGCGAGCAGGAAAACTTCGCGGCCAAACCGGGAAAACGGGGACAAATACTCAGTACTATTACCTACGTACAACGAGAGAGAAAACCTGCCTCTGATAGTGTGGCTTTTGGTGAAGTATTTCGGCGAAAGGTGAGTTACTGGGAGCCAGCAAAGGTACTCGGTTCGTGCTAGCTAGGTGCCTGTGAGTGATGAGCTGTCAGTAACGGGGGATGTAATGGGGCTAAAGTGGGCTTTCAAGACTACAGAGCTGAGGGATGTGTTAACGTGTGTGTGTCTGTGTGTGTCTTCACAGTGGTTACAACTACGAGATAATTGTCATTGACGACGGAAGTCCAGATGGGACACTAAAGGTGGCAGAGCAGCTTCAGAAAATTTATGGGGAGGACAAGATAGTAAGTTATAAAGCAGTAAAGATATATTCATTACTTTATTAATCACCAACATTACGTTTCAAAAAGAAATGTAATTTATATACAGTATGAAGTAATCGGTCATTTGATATATCATAAATTTATTTTGCATGGAAGTTATTTACAGCAGTATCTGTCCGTCCCACAGGATTTAGCACATAAACAGTTGATTGAGCCCTTTATCGTATGTGTGTGTGTGTGTGTGTGTTTTCAGCTTCTAAGACCAAGAGCGAAAAAATTAGGCCTCGGTAAGTAAGAAACTGTGTGACAACTACTGTCATCTACTCAAATTTTTTCATCTACTCAAATAAATGTCTGTCCTGCTGTTTCCTTTCAAAGGCACTGCCTACATCCACGGCATGAAGCATGCTACTGGGAACTTCATCATCATAATGGACGCAGATCTTTCTCATCATGTGAGAGGGACATGTTTCAGTCACACTGGCTGTGTTTGTCTTTTAATGGCATGACAACAGTAAATGGCAAAACAACACATGGAGATGCTTATAGTTATTCTCATCAGTTTCTTCCACTGATTATTTTTCTGATTAACTGGTTAATTATTTCATCATCGTTTTCTTTTTATGGATCAATTGTCAATTCATGACTATTCCCTAAAGCCTAAGTCACAAATTGCTATCATCTAAATGCAAAAAAATTCCAGATTACTGGTGTACTTTGTATATAAAATGTTAAACATAACCAGTTCTGTGTTTATTGTCATCAAAAGTCTTAACATTTTTCTTTTCTATTTTAGCCCAAGTTCATCCCAGAATTTATTGAGTAAGTGTTTGGAAATTACATTTCCTTTATTTTGATTTTTGTAGATTATGTAGAGTCACACTGACCTAACAGATGGGATTTTAGGGATTAAATAATCAATAAATTGGCTAATGACTATATATATATATATATATATATATATATATATATATATATAGTACTGTGAGTCTGTGGTGACTGACTCACTTTCTGAAGTAGCCTCAATGATCATTAGAGGATCTACAGTACTTTTTGGCACTTCTGCATTCTGCTCTAAAGTATTCAATGTGAAGCCAATGCTCAAATGTCTTTAACCTGCATTTTTTCTAGTGGCCAGCAGGGGGCACCTCCTCTGTTTGCAAAAAGACTTGCTTCTGTAGTAGCTTATGTGAAAACAAGCAGCATTGTAAGAAAAATTGAAAAAGCTTCAAACCAGACAGCATATGTTGATATATACAGTGCTGTAAAAAAGTATTTGCCCCCTTACTGATTTTTTTTTTTTTTTTTTTTTGCGTATTTGTCACACAGCAATGACTCGTTCACATCTCTGCTGACACATTTAAACCCACTCTTCTTTGAGGATTGTTTTAATTTAGTCACCTTGGTGGGTTTTCAAGCATGAACAGCCTGTCTTGACTTTTGCTAGGCCACTCCTAGGGATTCAGTTTTATTTATTTAACAGCAAGTCCCACACAGTTGCCTCAAGGTGTTTTATATTGTCAGGTAAAGACCATAGAATAATTACAGAGAAAAAATCAACAATCAAAACGACCCCCTATGAGAAAGCACTTGGTGACAGTGGGAAGGAAAAACTTCCTTTTAACAGGAAGAAACCTCCGGCAGAACCAGGCTCAGGGAGGGGCAGTCATCTGCCATGACCGGTTGGAGGTGATGCATAACCCAAGTGCGCCTGAGCTTCAGAACACGAACTGATGGCTGGACCTCCTCCTTCTGTTTGAGAGCAGAATTTGTGAAGTGCTGCATCAGTTTTATGGCAAATGGTTCAGCTTTTGTCTCGTCAGTCCACAGAATATTTTCCCAAAGGTCTTGGGGATCATCAAGATGTTTTTTGTCAAATGTGAGATGAGCCTTTGTGTTCTTGTTGGTCAACAGTGGTTTTCTCCTTGGCACTCGCCCATGGATGCCATTTTGGCTCAGTCTCTTTCTTTTTGTGCAGTTCTTCAGGTGTTATTCTGGCTTCTTTTGTGACCTCCTGGATATCGATGCACTCTTGGAGGAATTTTGGTTGGCCAGATATTCCTGGGAAGGTTCACCACTGTTCCAAGTTTTCTCCATTTGTGGATAATGGCTCTCACTGTGTTTCACTGGAGTCCCAAAGCCTTAGAAATGGCTCTGTAACCCTTTCCACTGAACTTTGTTTCTCAGCTGTTCTCAAGTTTCTTTAGATTGTAGGGTGATGTGCTTGCTTTTTTTTTTAGCACTGTTAGCGTGCTTCACTTTGTCAGACAGGTTCTGATTAAGTGATTTCTTGATTCAGCAGGTCTGGCAGTAATCAGGTCTGGGTAGTGAAATTGAAGTCAGCTTTCCAAAAAATGTGGTTAATCCATGATTTAACTTTTTCACATCGGGCTATAGGCCCATATATTTGCATAGCTCGTTCCCTTAATAAATAAATCATCATTTAAAAATTGTATTTTGTATTTACTCAGGTTATCTTTGTATAATATTAAAATTTGTTTGATCTGAAAATACAAATATGCATAAAAAATGAGTAAGGGGCAAATGCCTTTTCACAGTCTGAAAGTTCAGGATCAGTTTAAAAATTTCAAATATGTGAGTCGACTGTGGTAAATTTAATACATGTTTGTTATCTTTGCCTCAGATGACAGCTGTAAGTGTATTTCTGCTTCTGTCCTTTAGCTAAAATATCTTCTTTTTTTCTTCTTCGTCAGAAAGCAGAAGGAAGGCAACTACGACCTGGTTTCTGGTACTCGATATCGAGGGAATGGAGGTGTTTACGGCTGGGACCTGCGCAGGAAGCTCATCAGGTCACTGCTGGCCAACGCTTCTTTGTCATCAGTTTCCACTTTCCTCATAGACAAAAGACTCAGGTTTTATATTTGTGCCGTTCTCTCTTTTTTTCCTCTCGTTCACAGTCGGGGGGCCAACTTTTTGACTCAAGTGTTGTTGAGACCTGGTGCTTCAGACCTCACGGGCAGCTTCAGGTAAGTGGTGTTACTGTTGTGAATTAAGTGTCTGTGACTGATAAATTAGAGCTCGATCTTCTCACACTCCTGCCGTGTCCCCGCCTCACTGCCATCAGGCTGTACAAGAAAAAGGTGCTGGAGAGTCTTGTTGAGCGGTGTGTGTCCAAAGGCTACGTCTTTCAGATGGAAATGATCGTCCGAGCCAGACAGCTCAACTACGCAATCGGAGAGGTGAGGGCTTTTTTTTTTAAATTTAATAAATGTGAATAATCTTCATGTCATTTAGTGTGAGAGAAATCCCTGTTCATACCTACTGGAGCCCCTTCCATGATGCTGAATCCATGTGTCATCTTTTTTCTCCTAATGTTTAGTTGAGGATTCAAAATCAGGAACAAATTCTGTGGAAAAATACAAGATTTGATTCTCATATTTAATCAGTCAGATTTGTATGAACAGGAAGCTGCTGAATTGTTTGTGTATTTCACTTGATACCTCATCTATATCTATTTTTTTAATAGTTTCCCATTGTTGGGCTCCAGTTAGCAGCTTCGAAACTCCGTTCGGCTTCATTACATCACTGATAGTTTTTTAAACCTATCAGAACTCACAGAGAAAGCTTTAACATTTTTTTAAAACCAGTTTTAGGGCAATTTCATACCTTTGTGTGTGTTTGGAGCACATCAGACTAAGTCTAGCTTTAAAACCTAAATGCATATACTTGTCAAATCCGAATATTAGTTTTTAAACTCCACAGAATGTTTGAAGGTTATTTTTCTATTTGTAAAAACAGGATGAAAGAGCATTTTCTTTTTTTCTGTATTAAATATCTCATTAGACTAAGTGTGGGTTAAAAAGCCACTACACTTAACAAGTATATAGTGAGATTAATAGGTTAGTGAGTCATGAAGATGGCTCTCTTTTTATTTGGCTAGATCACTGTGGTATTCACACTGAACACACCTGGTCAGGAGCAGGCTAGGGTCAAAGTTTCTGTTTCAAATCAGCTGGAAGCAGCACATTTTCACAGATTCTTTTATTTATAGTATGCTTTAAGTGTGATACAGATTCTCTGTTCAGGGAGTATGTTTTATAAATACAGAATGTAGAGCCACACCCAGCTACAGCACTTACACCATCACAAACTGTGTATCCCACTGGAATCTGCATGCAGTCAGTCGGTAAAGCAGAAAATGTATAAATGATTTTATGTTCGGTCCTAATGTGGCATGAAGTCTTTGATCTTTTTAACACTGCTGCACGTGCAGCTACGAGCACACAGGTTAGAAAATTGATCTGTTAGATCTGTAGGCTTTACCTGTTCAGTCAGTAAAATGACTTTGAGTTTGATCTGAGGACAAAATGAAGTTTATTAGGAAATGGGACAGTGTCAGACCTGAACTCAGTGAATCACCTTTAAGGCAGGGGTGTCAAACCCAATCACAGGAGGGGCCAAAATTGAAGACGCAGTCTGAGTCGTGGGCCAAACATGATTTTAAAAATTATTTTAATCACAATATGAATTTGAATGGCCAGAATACTGAAAATGAAAATATTTTTTCACACAAAGACTGTGATATAAATTTCCACGCGCATGATCACACACGTGATCATGCGCTCCCAGTCCCCGAAGCTGCAGCCTTAACGCGTTAAGATGCTTCATTATGTCGCAGAGAGAGGCTCACACAGCCACCTTTCATCCCGGAGCCCTGCTGATTCTTCTCCTTTACTTTTCATGAACTGACAGATTTCCTCAGGTAGCTCATCGCACCTGTCTGCTAAGGCACGCCACCAAAATTAAGAGGCTATGTTCTCCAGAAAAGACCGAAACGTCCAGTGATTTAAACCTTTGCCGCTTATAAAGTTCATTGTGTTCCGGTGCTTATGATGCATCTGTCTTCAGGACTTTGCTGTTCAGTGTTTCCTGGTGTGTGAGGCACTGTCGGTTCACCTGTGCAGGTCTCCCTCTGCATTTTCTCCCACCTGTTTGGAAAATGTCTGCTTTTTTTTTTTACTTTTTGTTTGGCCATTGTTGGGGGACAGGCTAGCTTAAAATGTCGCTGTACAAAGTGCTGACAGATGTTTTCATCTGCTGATCACTGATCAGTGTGTCACTGGCAATGCTGAAAAATAGGTTAGTGTGCAGCAGCTGTTGCAGTGCATCATGGGATTTGTAGTATAAGTGGTGGAAGCACTGGCGGGCCATTAATTATGGCCATATGAAATTATCTCGCGGGCCGTATATAATTATATCGCGGGCCGGATCTGGGCTGTGGGCCTTGAGTTTGACACATGTGGTTTAAAGTATCAAGTTTAATGTTTCAGAGTTCTAATACACAGCTATCATGTAAGAAATAAACAGCAGCCCTGATAAATATGCACTGGATAAATAAATATATATATATTATATTTATTTTACTGCTCAGTCCACTTGTGGTGATTAAATCCTAAGACTCTGTAGCATTGCTCCCTTCCCTTATTTGTAGCAAAATGGTTGCATTTTATTGTTATTTTTTTTATGCTCTTCATATCTCTATCGCTTTCCTCTGACAGTATCAGAGGAGTGAGTAGGCTGTGCTCAGTCCATCCATTATGTGTGGAAGAAGAGTTGAGCTGATGCTTGAAATGCCCCCTTTAATGTGAGCACACACAGAGACTGAAGTTAATTGATAACCACTTTTGTGATACCCGTGATCTCCATCTGGGGTTTTCCATTTTGTCAAACCAGTTAACACAAAGAAAGCACGGCTGTGTTGGCCGTAGTGTATTCCTCTGAGCAAAGTTACTCTAATTTTCTGTGGACTGTTGGTATGAAGTGCACAAGGGGTCACTGCAGAAGGTAGCTCCACATGTTCTACATCAGATGCTCTTCGTGACACAGCCTCAGAGGGGATTTGTATCGCCGGCTGGAATTGAACCAGCGACCTTTTGCTTGTTAAGCAAATGTGTTCATGACACAGAAAGCTTGACAAGCCATTAATTTCACTTTGTAGAACTACATCCCTCAGGAGTACACTAGCCCCTGCACCCCTTGACGTTGGGTTTGTGGCTTCTTCTGGTTTCAAACCAGTTATCTTCCACGTGTAAGGCCAGCGCCACTACATCATGGAGCCACTTCCCGTAGTTTAAGTAAGGTTAAATATTATCTCAGTTTGCATTTAATTGCTTTTCTGAAGTCTTCATTTTAATTTCAGTTTAGAAAGTTGTTTTTGTTTTATTCTACTAGTACCTTTTTAGTTTTTGGCTCAGTTATAATAATCCTGCACAGAGACCGTTTGACATGGTTTCACTCTTAGCGGTGCCTTCACTTTCTTGTTCTTAGAGGCCACATTAAAGCCACTTACAGACAGTTTTCTGGATATGAATGAAGTCTGCTCTTAAAGTAAAGGAAGCATTCAATGTCGACTCAGTACTGAGCTTAATCTGTCTAGAAGACTTAATCCAGATCTTACCGGACCGGATTAACAAGAGAGAGAGTTTAAAATCCGGGTTCAGATTTTAAGGGGAAAGGAGTGATGCCACTGCTTTTTCTGCAACAAGACAACATTAGATTAGACCTACAAATATGGCTGTAGTTGGACTTAGATGACCTAGAGTTTAAAAGTAGACTGATAATTTGGTAGATTTGTGAGGCCACATCTATCTGAGCCTTTTTCATGAACTTTAGGGAACATGTAGCCTAGATAGAGGATGTAGGAGGCAGCACACAGGTGGATCATTTTCTCATGGTGATTGAACAGGACCCCCAACCTCAGCATAATGTTATGTGGATTTAGAGAAAAATCTGTGAATTGTCCTTTTATTCTTTCATAAATAAAAACAATTTAAAATTCTTTATTTATGCTCTTAAGTACTGATTTTTGGATGTTAAACAATTCTGTTTTTCTTCCAACCAACAGGTTCCCATTTCCTTTGTGGACCGAGTTTACGGAGAGTCCAAACTGGGAGGGAATGAGATCGTGTCATTCGTCAAAGGACTGCTCACACTCTTTGCCACAACATGATCAGTGATTTACTCAGTTTGAACACACGGTACCAGCCAAAGGTTTGGACACGCTGGGAGAGTGTGTCCAAACCTTTGACTGGTATTGTAAGTATTCCTGTCACTGTGTTTAATGCAGTACTTATATCAGAATTGTAATGAGGAGGGGGAAAAAAACGCTCCACTTGGCTGTGGTCAGACAGCAACATGACAGCAAATAACAAGGGAGACATCTCTCCCTGTTAGGAGGAAATATAAAAGACGTCCCTGTCAGCAGACCTTCACGGATACAAAAGAAACGTAGTGCTTTACATTCCCATCGTCCTCTTTAATCAGTTTCTGGCAAAGCGTCGTGTCTCATCATTCCCAACCCAGACAGCTGACTGAACTCTGCATTAACAAGGCTGTCACATGAGTTTAAGTACACACTGAACTGCCACACCTGTGATTGATTGTATAGAATTAAACTGTTTTTATCATTGGCCTTGAGGGTTTTTCTTCTTCTTTGGGATACAGACAGTTTCTCTTACTGATATTCCTCGAGGAGTTTAAAACCTGAAATAAATGTGATTGGTTATTGATACTGCAGACACAAAGTTGGTCTTCCGGATCTTTCAGTCCAGACGTGTGTAACGAGGCTTATTCCTGATGATGTGATAATGACTTTACAAGGCTTTCATGGAGCTTTAACTCTCATTCTCATGGGGTAAACCTTTTTCTCACAGTTTCTTCGTGATAGAGAGATGGAAAGAATGAATGGATTTTTAGATTCTTTGCTGGTTTTCAGATGGCTCTAAAATGCATTTCATCAGCCTTTTGGAATCCATTGCTATCAGAGTGTGCTGACCACTCAGCATATAATGGGCAAAATGAGCATCGTTGTAAGAAAAACTGAAAGACATAAGTGTTGGGGGGGGGGTCTTCAACAAAAGCCCTTTTTGTCTGATTATATATGTAAACACACAAAAGGGGCTTTTTTTGTGTAGAAATGTGTAAATCATTGCTCCATTCACTGCTATTTTTTGAGGAGTACCTCAGCAGTGCCCTCTGCAGAGCCCCTGCTGAATTGCAGCCAATAGCTGTACAATGGACTCACTAGGAGGTGGAATGGCTGTCCTACATCCGTGGCTGTTACCCAACTATAAGGTCACTGAGGTCTGGACTCAGAGGAAATTCTGCAAAGTTTTTGCCCATCCTACAGTATCTGGCTGCTTCTGTGTGAGGGGGTTAATCAGAGGCAGTGCCATTGATTAACCTTTTCCCTTGTGCTATTTTAATTTCAGGTGAATTAATCATTATGTTTTAATTTCTTTTTCTATACCTAAAACTCATCCTTCCATATTTCTGTATACACAGAAGAACTCTATTGATCCCAGACAGAAATTCATAACATTGGTCCTGTTAAAGAAGGAAGCAGCTCTAGTTTCCCAAAATTTCTGGTGTTGATTGTAATGCAACTCTAAGACCTAGTCAGGTGCTACCCCTTAATCATGCATTCAGAGAAAACAAATCTGGACCTCACTCGTTTCTAAACCGTGGCTCTGCCTACAGCTGTTCTAATACTTTAAACCTGGAAACTGAAGCCAAGAGGCTCACCCAGCACTATAGTGAGATGTTTAAGAGCAAAAGTTCATTACTGGTCTTGAAACTGAGTTTGAGGCACAGTTTGGAGCATTCAGCCATATCTCAGTTCTCCCTGGCACACTGTCCCATACTGCTGCTGAGCCCTTAGTGGTCAAGCTTGTAGAGCTTCTGTCTGATATGCTAAGTTGTTTTAAGCGCTTTAACTGGAAAAGCACGTTAAAATGTTGCCTCTGTCACTTGAAAAAGAGCTCGTGATGAACAGTTCGTTCCACAGCCTCAGCCAGTCAGGAGCTGAAACATCAGCACTTGACATTAAATATCTCATGCAAGGCTGGCAGACAGCTGCTGCCTCACATGGCACCTGGCAGCAAACCTGAATACAGAGTGGCAGGAGTGTGAGTGACAGTGATGATGGGGTGAGGAGGTAGGAGGGCAGAATCAACCCCAGCCAACGGAGAACTTTTTCTATCACTTTAACCATGTGGCTGCAGTGTCACAGTGGACTAATTGCTGATAACAGAGATAGTCTTTGGGGCAGCCCTTCTCCTGCTACTGTACAGGAAAGTAGTCCCGGCCACTTTGATAGGCTTGGGCAGCTATAGTATAGCGCCACCTAACGTTGCCTAAACCGTTCATGCCACTCCAGTTGAGTGCTGAGGCACTGTGTTCATCCGTCCCTCCAGAGGGGAGGGGAGGGGAGGGGAGGGGAGAACGCCAGATGTAGCCGAATGCGCGTGCGCATTACTTGCAGAAACCCACTCCAGTAGGACGCCCGCTGCCGGCCAGTTATCGTAAGTACTGCGCCAGGTTGTTTACCCCACAGAGTCAGACACGGACACCAAATGCCTGCTGCAACCTCTGACAGACGACACAGGTAGTTTTTTTGAACAGACATTTGCTTAATTGGTTAAATTGATTGACAGACCAATCAGGAGTTTTTAATGAGCCGGCCTCGCGAGGTTCTCACAATTTATGCTAATCAAGTCGATGTCACTTCCGCCCCTTTTATTTGCGCCATTTTGGATAGGGCAGTTTCTAGGCTGGATGTGTATTGTCTGTCAGAAGAGAATGGGAACAGCGTTATCGGCTGCCAGGCACTCATAGGTACAGTTAAATGTGATTTATTTGAACGAAGAGCTGCGCCGGTAGTTGTTCCTCAAAAACAAGAAATGTGCCCACCCTCGCCACTCCGGGGAATGGAGCTTTTAATTGTCTAATGAAGCTCGCAGGCTTTTCGCTCCCGTTGGCCGACCAGAGGGAAGAGGATAGCCCTTGTCGGCGAGGGACGATCGGGTTGTGAGAATAGACCGGCGCTCCGGTGCCTCGTTCTTCTCGCGAAGCAAGCTGTCACCTTAACGGATATTAGAGGAGATATCCGAACAAGTCAAAGTGTTTGCACATCGCCTCAGCCATCCTGAGGTGACACATTTCACTCAGACGGGAGCGCTGGATGTGAAAGCAGGTAAACTTGTCTGTCATAATGTTCGGCTTGAAGCGATGTAGTTTGCCGTTAGCCGTAGCTACCTGCGGTGATGCGATGGGCGGCGTTGAACTACAGCTAAGGTAACTTGGCTGTCGATTTGATGTTACTCCCTGTAAGGGGCGCAAGCTCAAGTTGAATTACTTGTCCAGTAAGGTTTGTTTATAACAGTCCCGATAAAAACTGAATACAGGCGGGTGTCGTTTGTGATAAAATAAGTACAGAAAAGGCAGCATTATTATTATTATTTTTTCAGCCCGTGTTGTTGGTGCGAGTTTGGCTAGCCTAGCATGCTAACTTAGCGCGGTGTGTCCCCATTCTTTGTCAGTGACAGCAGCTGCCTGCCAAAGCTATCGATCTGGATTTTGCCAGATGTTTATCAGATTCAGTGACGCCAACGTGGACCCAAAGCCCCGATTTATTTATGTCGACAGCTCAAGCTGCCACCGCCGGGCTCGCTGGTGTTTCATGCGAGGAAGGCTCCTGATGCTGAAAGTGTAGAGAGTTGTCTTCAGCCCGCGGTATGTTGTGGCTTACATGTCTACAGCCGTTTGAGATCGTGCAGGTTTTCATTTGAAGCATCGGAGGTGATTAGGCTACGATCAGAGGTCAGCCAGGTGAGATCAGGGTTGTGGTGGGGAGGAAGGTTGTCACTTGGCCGGGACAAGAGTCAAATTATGATCACAACCATCAGCCTCACATACACACAGCTGTTCATCTTTATTACTAAGTGCTGCAGGCAGGTGTTGTGAGTCCAATGACACAACTGTGCATTTAAAGCCTCTCAAACTTTTTCTGGTATCAGAGTGGACATGGATGTCACCAGAAGCTTCTGTCCTCATCCCTACATTGAAGGAGAAGTGCAAACAGCAGCTGGAACACAGGTTTTCATGTCCTGGTGAAGGACTGAGTGAGGAAATCTGTGGTTGAAGGTTTGAGGGCCTCCTGTTTTCTTCTTTTTCATACCACCATAGAAGGGGGGGAGTCTTTTCTGCCAGCAGCCCTGATCTGAGAACAGTAGAGAGCAGGCTCCTATTGCCTTTCCTCCCTTTCCTTTTCCTTCTCTCCCTCCCTTCCCTCCTACTCAGCCTCTCCTTGTTTTTTTTCCCCCTCTTGCTCCTTTTCTTAACTCTCACCCCCCCTTCCCCTCCGCTTCACTCCCATCCATCGCCCCCTCTCTCACCCTCTTCCATTTTCTCTCTCCCCCTTCAGCCTCTTCCCCGCCTTTCCTCACCCTCCCCTCTGAGCCTGTCTGTCCAACCTCCCTGCCTCCCCATCCCTTCCCCCCTCCACTTCCGTCGCTCACTCTGTCCTCTCTGCTTTCCTCTCATCTCTCTCCTCACACTCCTTCTACCCTCACTCACTCCCACACCCTCCCTCTCCACTCTCTCACCCCCCCCACCACCTCATCCTCTCACATTCGCCCTCCCCTTCCCTGATTTCTCTCGCTCCTTCTGTCCCTCCCCTTCCTCCCTTTCTACACCCCCACCCCCCACTCCCCCTCTCCCTCCACTGCAGACATATTGTAGAGGCTGCTGCTGACTCAATAGGAGGCGCCATTCTGTGATGGTATTGCAAGGCAGGGAGGAAAAAAAGGGGGCAGGCAGAATATAGGGAGGCTTACATAATGAAATTCCTCTCTAGCGCCATCTACAAGTAATGGGAGGAAGTAGGAGAGCGAGCCGGGAGAGGGGAAGTGGGCAGGGGTGTGTGAGGCTTGCACTCCCTCTTGCTCAGTTCCCACTGAAAGACAGACATGAGTGACAGAAAGGTGTCCTCACTGGACCAACAGATGGTGGAACCCACATCCCCTCTCTCCTGTGTTTTCTAGAAGGGGAAATAAGCTGAGGTGTTTACAGGAATTGTTTGGGAGACTGTGCTGTCTGTTGTCACTGAACTGCCTTCATGCCATTGTGCATCAGTGACCTTTGACCTTACTAACTTGGAGCTTTGATTTGAATAGATGCATTGGATTATTTGGGAAATGAATTAAAAACATTTCTGTCTCCTGGCAGATTGACTTTCTTGATAAATGATAGCGATAATAACAATGGATGGGAGGATCAGTGTGGGTCTGTTGTTGTGTTAGCATCACTTTTAACTTATTGAGCACTGACTTGCCACTTTGTCGTTCAACCGTCCTGTGCAGCCTGTTTGTAAAAGGTTATTAGTACATCCATTGTTTGTCTTGGCCAGTGCATTGCTGCACGTGTTTGCATGTTATGGGCACCTGTCAGTTTGAAATGTTGTGGAGCAGCGGTGGAAGGTCCATTCTTGTGGAAATGAATGAGATCATTAAAGCAGGAACCCAGTCATAAAAAAAATACCACAGCTAGATGACAAAACCTGTGCAGGGTAACATTTACATTTTGTTATGCTGAGGTTTTTAAAGGTTTTCAGGAAGTATGCTTTCATCAGCCAATTAAATCTTTAGAGGATAAACATTTTGATGCTCGGCCTTCCTGACAGGACATGGTGTCGTGTGTCAAGCGTAGAAAAGGCACGTGTGTGAATTGTGTATATAATTAATGATGACTGAATTCCGTTTACCTGCTTCAGTTGTACGGTTCTTGTATCGTCTGTTCTGGCCTACTGGGGCACTTGAATAGAGCAGAGCTATTGGTATTGCTAACACCTCGTGTTTTCTACTCCGTCAAGTTGAGTGTTTGTTGTGGAAGCTGCCTTTGTAAATAAGACAGGGATTACTCTTCATTTGGTGGTGAACATGCAGAAATTCCAGGGACAAATCTTTTTTCCTGGTGTGTCTTTTTCAACTCCATCCTAAGGATGGGGCATTGACTTGTACTGTCTTACAGATGAGTTCATACAGTCACAAAGACTGGCAGGCATGTGGACATCCACATGGAGCTTTGCAGTCATGACTTGTTTTCTGTCTATGTCTCAAATTATAACAAGATTAAAATACTAAATAATCACAACTTTAACAGTTGAAACTTGTGTAGTTGTGTTCTTCACGTCTGAAAGGAACTTTTCAATACATCGTCATTACATACCCATTTAGCTGTTATGAAAGACAAGTTAAATCATGTAAACTGTTCCCTGACCTTTGGCTTCAGTTACCAGACACCTGTCCAAACTTTGACTCGCACCTGTTGATGGCATCGATGTGTGTTTTGTTTTTTTTGTTTTGTTTTTTCTGTTCAGGAAGGCAGAATGTTCCAGCTCCCTGTCAATAACCTGGGCAGTTTGCGGAAAGCAAGGAAAAATGTGAAGAAGGTCCTTGGAGACATCGGCCTGGAGTTCTGTAGAGATCACCTAGAGGTGGGTGTGCCAAGGCTTTGTTTTGTTGCTGCTGAATTAGGGGTTCAGCATCAACTTCCCTGACACATTGGGCATGAATATAGATAATTTCACATAGTATGGATCTATTAACTGTATCCTTAAATTTAATACATAAAATATTGTAATTGCAGTATTATTGTTTCCTCATTTTTGTGAAATCTCATTTCATGGAGAAAGATGATCCTCTTGCTTAAAAGCAACAACAGACTTCCACATGATGCTGTCTGGATTTCCTGAAGGCATAGGCTGAAATATAAAGTTACTGCATTGGTATTTATTAGTAAAATATGAAATGATCACGAGACAATAAAAACAAAAAAATGGAAAAATACAAATTTATATTTATGTTTTTCGCCCAGTTTATTTTCTTGTTTTGTTTCAGCTTATTGTGAAAGTCTTTGCCGTGCTTTGCTCTCAGCTACAGTCATGCTAGTTTCTCATTCTCAGCTTTGCTGAGTGTGCACCAGCAGTGGAGCAGAAGACGCATACAGTTATGTGAAAAAAAAAAACTTTTCGCAGGACTCTGTGCAGGCCTGTGGTAATAACGCACAGCACCATGTTTGCCAAAAAGCAAACACAGCATATCAGCACAAACACCTCATACCAACTGTCAGCACGGCAGTGGAGGGGTGATGATTTGGGCTTGTTGTGCAGCAACAGGAGCTGGGACTGTATCTGTAACTGCTCTGTATACCACAGTATTCCAGTATTGTAGAGTCAAATGTGAGGCCAGCTGTCTGACAGTTAAAGCTTAGCCCAAACTGGGTTCTGATCCCAAGCACAGCAGCAAGTCTCCAACAGAATGACTGAAAATGAAAAGAATGCAGTGGCCCAGTCAATGTCTAAACCTCAACCCAAGTGAAATGCTGCAGCAGGACTTTAAGAGAGCTGTGCATAAACAAAAGCCCACAAACTTCAATGAATTGAAGCAATGATGTAAAGAAGAGTGGGCCAAAACATCCAGAAAATTATTATTTCGAATAATTGCTGTGAAGTGCAGTTCAACAGGCTAATTAATCATGGGGTGTTTTTTCACAGGATTGCACGTGAATGTAGCTGATGTGAAAATAATGTTAATCAAACTGCCAAAAACTCCTTACATTAACACAAGTGCAATAAAAGCTTCCTGAAAGGTGTTGACCGCTAGCATAATGAGGGAAAGTGTATGCAGGCAGCATCAACATGCATCACCAGCTAAACTTTTCAGACGTGTCAACTTACTTGGACACAGTTTGCAGTTAAGTCACCAACTTCTGCAAACACAACTTGTTGGTGTTTGTGTAGGAAGCATGAAACATCTCCAAACTGCTGACCCTTGACTTTTAGTTTACTTTGTTTGTTAGTTCTCCCTCGGGCTACCAGTGCACTGCTGATCTACCTTTTCTCAGTCAGCACTGGACCAATATTCAGTCCAAATGTTTGATTGCTCCCAAAATCTGTATGATCTTTTTGTTATCTACTATAAGTTTATATAGAGAGACCATAAATTAAAATATTGTAATTTTTTTTTTTAGCCCAACATTAAGTGAAAGTGATTTCCAGAAAACAGTAGAACGCTGAAATCAAAAGTATGAGCTCAGTGAAAAATAGAAAAATTAAAATTTTTTGGTCCAGTCAGTATTTGATTGACATGCAAGAAGACAGAAATTATTTTCCATATATACATATACATGTGTCCCTTGAGGTTGAGCTCTTTGTCTTGTGACAGTTTCAAATAATGTTCTGCTGAGTGATTGCATCTGTTTATGTATGCTCCAGGACTATAAGGACTTACTCCTCCGGAGGTGTATATAAAGCACACTAGCTGGGAGGATGTGTGTATGTGGGAGCCATCGCATACCAAAGTCCAGGTGTGTGACATGTGTTTACATCACAAAAACATAAAAATGTGCTTTTTTTTTCTTTTCTGTTCTTTGGAGAGAAACTAATAAAGTATTTCACCTTCTCTGTCTCCAGGACTACAGATCAAAACCTTTCTGCTGCTCTGGTTGCCTCTTCTCATCCAAGTACTTCTCTGCATACAAAAGCCATTTCCGCAATGTACACAGCGAGGACTTTGAGAACAACATTCTGCTCAACTGCCCCTACTGTACTTACAATGGTAACAAAAAGACTCTGGAAACGCACATTAAACTTTTCCACATGCCTAATAATGCCATGCGGCAGGGCCCTGGTGGTATGGCGGGAGCTGGTGGGATCATGATGAAGGATGGGGTGCTGAAGAGGAGCGGGGACAGTGTGGAACAGGCAGTGTACTACTGCAAGAAGTGCACCTACAGGGACCCTTTGTACAATGTAGTGCGGAAGCACATCTATCGGGAACACTTTCAGCAAGTGGCCCAGCCCTACATTGTGAAACCGGGAGACAAGGCGAATGCTCACAATGGTGGCACAGAGAGCACTAACACAAACAATGTTAGCAGCAACCAGATTCACTGCAAGAAGTGTCTGTTTGTTCCACGGACCTATGAGGCACTAGTTCAGCATGTCATTGAGGACCACGAGAGGATTGGCTACCAGGTCACTGCAATGATTGGACACACCAGCGTGATAGTCCCCCGTCCCAAACCCATCATCATGATGCCACCAAAAACCCAAGGAGACAAAACCATCATTGGCATGGGCCCCAAAGGAGCAGTTATGGCCTCTACCAGGTCTCCTGGCACACAGCAGCTGAGTCGAGTTGTCATGGCATCAAAGACTGGCTTCAACTCCCAGAGTCTTCTGTCGGGAATGAAACACGATGCTATAGGATTAAAGGCTGGGACCACACAGCCGTTCTCAATCGGCAACCAGCAAGTTAGAGTTACTTTGCCCGGTAATGCCCAGGTTTCTGTGCCACAGCAGTCACATGCAGCAAAGCAGCTTATTTCTGGTGGCAGCCTGCGGAGCCCAGTCATGCTCGGTGCTTCTTCCTCACTCAAATCTAACCCTCTGGGTTCGCGTGTTCAAGCAGCAGCTACTACTGTAGCCTCTGTTACGGCTAAGAAAGGTGGCTCATCTGTCCTTGGCACATCCTACACCCAGAAGTGGAAAATCTGTACCATCTGCAATGAGCTCTTCCCAGAGAATGTTTATAGTTCTCATTTTGAGAAGGAGCACAAAGCGGAGAAGGTACCTGCTGTGGCCAACTACATCATGAAAATCCACAATTTCACCAGCAAGTGTCTCTACTGTAACCGCTATCTCCCCAGTGACACATTGTTAAACCACATGTTGATCCACGGTTTGTCTTGCCCACACTGCCGTGCAACCTTCAATGACGTTGAGAAGATGGTGGCCCACATGCGGCTGTCACACCCAGATGAGCGAGTTGGCCCACGCACTGACTCTCCTTTGACCTTTGACCTCACTCTGCAGCAAGGCAATCCCAAAAATGTTCAGTTGATTGTTACTACATACAACATGAGAGACGCCCCTGAGGAGTCTGTGGCGTTTCACGCTCAAAACAGCACCTCTGTATCGTCAGCCTTGTCTGCCTCTCTAATATCAGGTAAGAGGTTAATGCCTCAGCACCCACCCAAAACACCTTCAGGGGCTACTGACAGTGTACCAGCAAAGATTGCTCCACAGGCATCTGTACCATACAAGAGGGATGTGGGCAAGACTTTATGTCCTCTTTGCTTTTCTATCCTTAAGGGCCCAATCTCAGACTCACTGGCCCACCATCTGAGAGAGCGGCATCAGGTTATACAGACAGTCCACCCAGTAGAAAAGAAACTGACTTACAAGTGTATTCACTGCTTGGGGGTTTATACAAGTAACATGACTGCCTCCACCATCACACTACATTTGGTGCACTGTCGAGGTGTAGGCAAATCCCAGAATGGGCAGGACAGCCGTGTAGCTCATTCTTCTCGAGTCAGTCAAGCCCAGAGCAGTGCCCTCAAACGTGCTAATTTTGATAGCTCTGAGGCTAGTGCACCAAAACGAAGGAGGCCAGGACCCCCTGGGGAAAGGGCCCACCCCAGGGATATCAATGGTCCATCTACATTTGTTGAAAATCCTGACGAACCTGTAGTCCTGGCACTTGACCCCAAAGGACATGAAAACCTGTCATACGAGTCCAAGAAGGTGTTTCTAACGCAGTATTTCGCTCGAGCGCCGTATCCTACACAAAGGGAAGTGGAGAAGCTAGCAGCCAGTCTGTGGCTGTGGAAGTCCGACATTTCCAGCCACTTTGTCAACACAAGGAGGAAATGCGTGCAGGAATGTGAAACCCAGGGCGCCAGTGTGTTGCTTGGATTCAGCATGCATGAACTTAGCAAAGTGAGCCACGACCTGGCGTTCGGTCAGGGTGGCATGTATGAAGGCAGACGTGGCAAACGGCGGACATCTAGGGCACGTATGGGAATATCGGAGCAGGCTCTCCAGAGACACAGGGAGCTTGTAGCTGCTAATGGGGGCAGGGCTCCACTACCAAAAAGAAAGCCAACTGCAAATGTGGAAGATAGTAAAGCAAAGCCATCTGCCCCCAATTCCAACAGTGCCAGCAAAGACCAAACCAAGACAATCAACAGCACCTTACCACAGAAAATGCCTCTAGACCTCTCCGAACCTATAGCTATTGACTCTGACAGTGATGAGGAAGAGCAGCAGGTGGATAACAAGGAAGCAGAGGGAGAGGTACATCTCCATGGTAACCAGCAGTCTACTGGAGCTAAGGAGAGAATGGAGCCAAGGACAGGGGCCAGGATTGCTTCAGACCTAGATGATATCTCAGACGACGACGATGATGACGACGACGACGACGATGATGACGACGACGATGACGAAGGGGCACACATTGAGAATGGCTTTGGACCCACAGAGGGCTCAGGAAGAGACAGTCTACCCATCATCATTCCCAAGTTTGTCCCATCATCAGCAAGAAGCAGGAGAGACGCAGCCCAGCTGGGCAAGCAGCAGGTGTGACTACTAAAAATCAAAAGACCCGCAAACTCGCAGGCGTTTAAGATTTGATCGCAGCCAACAAATCAGCCTCGCCTGAACTGAAGGACGCTGCACAGCAACACTGGGCATCTGTGAAGGAGGGAGCGATGAGGGAACTCAAAAACAAGCCATCCAATGACTTATAAAAGCAGCAGCTAGGACTCATGTAAAGATTTGTGAACAAAGTTTAAATGTTTTTTTCCCCCCGAGTGGGGAGGGAAGGTGCAAAGACAGTGACGTTACACCAAACAAATAAAGTTTTTTGCCTTCTATTTACTTTATTACATTTGAGGTAAGGGGGTATAATAACAATAGCCACTGAGCTTGGCTTAGAATATCGAGATGTTTTGAGGTCGAGCTTTTAAGCTGACCAGTTAATCCATCATTTTTCATGTAGTTCTCCTCAGCTAGATAGTGTAAATTTGTACAGTCTTTTAGACCTGTTTGGACACATGATGCTGTACATGTACTCCTAAATATTTGCTATTACCTGTGTGTAAGGTAGCCTCATATGTTCTACATTGGTATGCTTAACATACAATAGGTGTTGCTTTGGTGGCTGGTATTTTCTGGTATGTTTATTTTTTAACCAAAACTAGTTTCTTTGCAAAATAATATATCTATATATAAATGAACTTTTCTTTTTTTGTTTGGATTTTAGATATTATTTTTATTTTTTAAATGATTTCTGTTGTGGAAGGATGGCAGAAAGCAGCATTTCATCCACTTTTTGCAGCCTTTTGCTCATTATCCCTGACTGTACTGTACTTGCTTTTCTATTCTCACAGTTTTCACTTGATGATTTGTTGCTCCTTCAAGACTGGACAATAATCAACAACCTGACATCCATAAAAGTGAAAGAATTTTTCTTTTTGTTTCCAAAAAAAGATAGTTGTGTTTTATATGTGTTCTTTGGATTGTGTGTATTTGTTTTTCATTTTCCACTTTAGCATTTATGAACAATAAAGTGCTGTAATTGTGCTTCTCACAGAGTCAATGCCATGCTGGTTTTTGTTCAAACACCGGGGGACTTTGTGCACAATAAATGTTTCCAGGTGCTTGTTGATTTGCAACAATAGTCCTAAAAGCTCTGACTGTGTTTCTTTTAGATTTGAGAATTAGAAAACTTATTTTGTCTGCCTTCTGAAAGGGGATTTATTATCCTTTTCATTATTTCATTTAAATATATATATATATATATACACACACACTGGAGATATAGAATTTTTAAGACCAATACTGATATTTGGGTTATCTTCTGATATATATAGATATATGTATATATTTCAGACACACAAAACTTAAATGGCTTTCTCTAACATTTGTTTTGCATCATTTATGAGTCCTTACTAAGACAATGCAGCAATGCAGTTTAAAAATCTCAAGTTGAGGATTGTGTTTGTGGCGTTCCAAATACACATCGTCAACGGAGAAGTTGCAGAGTGCCCTCTGGTGGACATCACTCAACATCGTTGAAGGGTGTTTCTCAAGTCTTTTTTTTTTTTTAATTATTGGCATTTAACAATAATGACAAATTTTTAATTATTGGCATTTAATGCCCATAAAAATATATTTGCAGATTGCTAATATCAGCAGGGCTGATATATCAGGTGTAATGTATGCTGTAACAGTGGTGGAAGTTCGTATTAAACATAGATAAAGTTTAAATTAATGAAGTCAGTGTACAAGTGAGCCCTGTGTTTAAGTTGTTTTTTTTGGTCTTTGCTCACTGTGATGTCAGACAAAGGGGATATCACTAATATGGTCATATCACATTCCGTTTAAAGCTTTTGTTTTACGGGGGGCAGCCAATCAGAAGAAAACTGGTTTAAAGGGAGGAGGAACGCTTGTTGTGATTCATGCGAACTAGTCCAGATCAAAATCTGAAGTTTGAAAGGAGCAAATTTGTTTTCGTTTCCTGAAAGTGACAGAGGGACTTCATGCTATGTTATGCAATGCTGTGCAGTGTTTCATGAATTCACCGCAAAGCTCGTAGCAAATCTTATTTTACACAAGTGTTTGAACATCCTTTGACAAAGTGCTGGTAGTTAACTTTTAGTTTTTATTTTAAACAGTGCTGTAGATGACCCTTCTCAATACAAACTAAAGGTTGTATGGTTAATGATGCAAAATGCTGTTAACGGTGCGTTGATGGCTGCTTAGAAGTGCTGCTGGGGTTTTGCACCTGGGCCCAACGAGTTCTCCGAAGATCAACCTGAAAGGTCACCAAATCATTGCAGATACAGGAAATTGGTCATTTTGTTTTCCTTCACCGCTTTGGTCTGTCTGTAAATGCAATCTTTGAAGAAAAAAAATCATTGCCAGTCCCCACAGTAAAGCTGTGAGCTGGGATGAGTATCACTCTATTTATTTATAGGGGCCACAAGCCAAATATTGACCACTACTGAAATATATTGATCACACTGGACCAGGATGTAGGGCTCACTTAAAAATGTAAATTCATGGGACACCTGGGACGTCTAACACACTAACAGTTTTGTTCATTGTTGTATAACACATTCTTTTTGGGTCAGTGCAACTTAATCACGTTTTCTGGCTTTGTCACGAAGTAAAGCAGATATGTTGGCACAAAAAACCAACATCAGTCATCCACATTAAAATCACTGTCACGCAAAGTGAATAACATTGAATTATGATGTTATAATTCAATATTCTTCAAGGAATCCTTGTGTCATGACCACCTAGCAAAAAACTGTAGACAAAGCATAGCTACTCAGCAGGACAGTGCGCCCCAAAATGTTTGGGAGCAAGATGGAGCACAAAGAGCCACAACAGGCTGCTACATTAAAGTTTCATAAGAAATTAAAGTTTGTGAGCTCCAGTTGTGACAGACTTCCCTCCAACTAAGCTGGATCTTAACCAGGTAAATGTTTTTTCAGTCAGATCTTGACACATCCATTATCCACTGATGCAGCTTAATGAAGTTTTCGTTCTGCTTTTAATGTGAGAAAACTGTGGGAAACGTCATCTCAAGATGAAATCTTATGTAAGACATATTTATCCTCTGTCCACCTCAACATAAAGGGTGTGCACCTTGAAGTGCATAGCCTGAAATAGTTCCAGGAACATCCAGCATTGCTTGGTAACCATATTTTTTTTTTTTTTTGAAAAAGGCACCAATTTAGCTTTTTCTCTGGTGCTGTCAAATAATGACGTCATCAGTATGTTTTTATTATAAAAACCAAAGGTGAAGCAGTTAGCGGTGTCATATCAAAGGATTTCACACCTGTGTTTTGATGGTAGGGTGACCCTCATCAGAAAGCCTCATGCTCAAGTCCTCTGAATGTCCACCGGTGGGAAAAACAATGATGAAACAGAACACAGCATGTGATGTATCTGATAGAGAGCTACAGTGTGTCTCTGTGCTCAGGTTGTACTAAGTAGATCCAGTCTGCATGTTACCATTAACTTGATGTGGAAAGGCCTTGGGAAGAACAGTGCATTATTAACCCTTTGCTTAAGTGCCACATTGGCTGAGAGCTTCTTCTCCCAAAGTAGGGATCAATCAGATGGGATTGAGTTAAATGTAGTGGGTCACAGTGCTATACCAATGCAGGCAAACTGAGAGAGATCAGAAGCACATATTTTACCTCCTGAGTATTTCATTAAAATCCTATCCTTTGCTGCCCTGGGATGAGGAATCTAAAATGGAGGGAAATTACCCCAGTGCAAGAGAGAGAGAGAGAGAGAGAGAAGACTCTCCTTGGCTGGCTTGGCAGTGTTGCTATGCTGTTGTAAGGAGTGAGAGAGAGGGAGGGAAGGAGGGAGGTGGGGGGGAGTCTGAAGGAGAGAGAGAGTGTAGAGAGAGGCCTGGCAGACTGTGGGGGAGGCGGAGGCCTCATCTGCAGTGCTGTGTGCAGGAGGAGACATTTAACAGCCTTTCAAAGGGGGGAAGGGGAGGGGAAGGGAGGCGAGAGGGAGAAGAAGGGAATGGAAGGGGTGCTGGTGGAAGGGGCTGGGGGGAGGGGGGGGAGGAGAAGAAAATGGGAGTCATAGAGGGGGGGGAGGAAGCATAAGCATGGAGGAGAAGTGGGAGGTGAGGAACAGGGGAGGAAGTGCTGGGGGGAAGGGAAAGGAGAAGAAGGAGAGACAAAAAAAGGGGAGAGGCAAGGGGTAGAGGGGCAAGGCGATGGTGGTAGCGGCGGTTAGAGACTGGCGCCCCCTACAGCTGGAGGAGGAAAGAGAGGGGAGACCCTCCTGCCTCTCTCCTCCAGCTGTCAGACACAAAGAGGTGCTGGCTTCTGAGACAAAAAAAAAAAAAGAAGCCCATCCACTTAACAAGAGGGAGACTAATTGGTTGAACTGGCCACAGGTCAGTGTAACATTCGCCCCCTCCTGTCCTGCTGCCCACATCCACCTGAGCGGTGAGAGCATGATGATCAGAACAAGAGACAGGAGAGAGGAGGAGAGAAAGGTGGGACAGATTAGAGGAGGTGGGGTGAGCAGGAGGGACACGTGGGCAGGTTGTACTGTAACAATAACTGCGCTGAAGTTGCTAATGGCGCACCCTAAGGGAAACTGGCAGGAGCCAGCATGAGATTCCTCACAACAACAACAAGAACAACAAAAAAGCAAAAAGAGGGAGGCTGCTAAATAATAACAAGCGTGAGATTGTGCCAGTGGAAGTGAATCTTGTGATGTTGTGTGTACAACATTTCATCGTGTTCATCCTCTGAATATTGCATGTCGCTAGAGGTCATCTGGAGCAGGGTGCCACACAAACTGGGACAATAATACCAGCAGATACAGAAAGAGAAAGAGAGGAGGCAGGGAGGTGGTGGTGTGTGGGTGGGGGAGGCTCAAGAAAGGCCTTGCAGACTGCGGGGGAGACAAGAGGCCTCTTCTGCAGTGCTGGGTGATGGAGGCAGGGATGCGGGTGGGGGTGGGAGGGAGGACTGGGGGTGTGGGAGACACAGAGATGGTTGCAGACCTAACCCACTACTAGCGCCTCCTGCAGTCAGAACAATCTTGCTACACACACACACACACACACACACACACACACACACACACACATGCACTGCGAGAGATTCAGGGAAAGAATATGGTGGAATTATTCGATAAGCAAAGAAAAATTCAAAGAGAGTGTGCAAGACCTGAAGCTGCTGTTAATGAGGAAGGGAGAGGTCATTCGTGATGGGGTTGAGACAGAGAATGACACAGATTAGAGGAGCAGATGTGGGTAGAAATGGGAGATGGCGAAAGAACGAGGCAAGAAGGAGGTGGAAGGAAACAAGACTTTCCTCATTTTGGTTTGTACAGCAGCACTTCAGAGTAATGCACAGTGGCAGAAGAGAAGGAAATCTGCCTAAAGCTATGGAAACAATGAAACATAACACAATTTTGCATGTCATAAAACAGAATACCATTCAGTTATGAAAGGTATAAGAATTCAGCCCATTGGCTGTTTTAATGCTGCAACAGTCAATATTATAATGTCATCAGCGGCTCACGTGACTGCTTGTCTGGTACCACACCATTAACCACTCTGTACGCTACCCAATCATAGCGCCATGCAGCACGACAATCAAACAAAGCTAGCAATACAGTGGAGCAACTAGAGCCAGAGATTTCCTGCATGGGTCAGTGGGGTTAGCATCAACCTTCCCTGTAGGAGAGTTTTGGGAGACTTGAAGAGGAAAAAGAGTACTTCACTTATTTTATAGATTTCTAGAAAGTTGTTGAGGTTTAGGCACTGTGTAGAGTATTTCATTTTATATATGGACTGTAGCACCCATCATAGTCAATTCAATTCAATTTTCAATACAGTTCAATTAAATTTTATTTATATAGCGCCAAATCAAAACAAACAGTCACCTCATGGCGCTTTGTATTGTGGGTAAAGACCCTCCAATAATACAGAGAATACAACCCCCTATGAGCAAGCACTTGGCGACAGTTGGAAGAAAAAACTCCCTTTTAACAGGAAGAATCCTCCAGCAGAACCAGGCTCAGGGAGGGGCAGTCATCTGCTGCGACCGGTTGGGGCTGAGGGGAGGGAGACAGGACAAAAGACATGCTGTGGAAGAGAGCCAAAGATTAATAATAGTTAATGATTAAATACAAAGTGAAGTATAAACAAAGTAAATAAGGTGAATGAAAAGAAACAGTGCATTATGGGACCCCCCCCCAAGCAGCAAGTCCTTGTATATTTATTGGCTTTATTGTAGCCCATTGCGTTTCTAGTCTTGTCCCTTTAAATGAGCCTTTTAAGAATAAAAGTTCACCATTAGTTTTTCCATGGAGACATTTCTCCATTTGGCTCCTCTTTTGATCTTTTGAATAGTTCTTTCCAAAGCCTGCACCAATGAAGGCCCGAGGGTATTTAATCATTAGGTCTGTCTGTTACTTTAAGGGTTTTAAAAGCCTGAAGAGGTGAAAAATCTACATTACATAAAAAGCCAAAATTAGAGAACAGAAAGTTTGTTTTTTTTAGTCTCATTCCTTTAATCCTTTTAACAAATTGAAGTTGATGTTCTATGGCATCAAAGCTGTTCATGAAAAGTGAGTGAAGGAAAGTGTACAAAACATCAGTGCCCATCAGTAAAGGTTATAAAGAATCCACGGGGGGCATGTCAGGATTTCACATGACTATCAGAGCAATTACTAATTTCACTCTTACTGAGAGTATATGAATAGAAACTGCTCCTATATTAGGGAAGGAGGGCATTTTCTGGAGTATTAGGCAGATCATTGCAGTGTATAGCAAATAACCTCCAATCTGCCTGTCAAAACATGAATGAAACTTTCCAGAATTTTGCATGAATGCAGCTTCAGAACCTCAGTGCATGACATCATCATCTCCTCTCCGGAGAGACGGGAGAGAGACGGAGAAGCCCAGCAGGCTGAGGGCCTCCTACTCTGCGGTAGTGTGTGTGTGTGTGCAGTGAGGAGACCGAGAATGCGATTGTTTGTCCGTGGGGCTCCTTCACAGTAAGACTTAAGTGGAGCCGATGAGGAGGAGCGAGGAGCTTTTTACATAGTGACAATGAGGCAGCTGCCGGCGCTGCTTGTAGCTGATGTCTGCTAAGAAAATGTATGTCTGCTGCATTGCATCGCACATATATATGCAGGAGAGGGAGCTGGTCTTCTGGGAGGTCTGACACAAAGTCATGTACACAGCTGGAGGAGGAGAGGGATGTCAAATAGGGCAACAAAGTAAATGCTTAAAAATATCTCTTTCTTTTAAGTGTAAATATACATTGATTTCTTAGCTTGGTAACCAGCAGCAAAGAGGTCAGAGGTCACAGATTACAGTCCTCATACTCTGCTGCTATTTCCTATTTCCTTCGTCCCACATTACAGTTTCAGTCTCCCGAACAGCCGATAGCAGGAGTGTCAAACATGAGGCACAAGGGTCGGGTCTTGGCCCACCAAAAGGTACAATGTTGCCCTGTGGGCGGCTTTTCATGGTGTGGAAATTGCAGTGAGATCCTTCTATTCTCTAACATTGCATTGCTGGTCCCGGCGTGGTGAGGCTGACATTACACATGAGTGAAAATGGATGTAATATGGAATTGTAGAGGTTTTTTTTACCCTTCAGCCGTGATCTGTAAACTGTGATGTACGTGAAATGACAGTAGACTCAATGAACAAGATTTAAAAATTCTCATTCGACTTCTTGTTATTGAGACATGTCAGGCTGTTCATCAGCTGTTTTGTAAATGATTGCTCAATAAAGAGAAAACTATCCAACCTGCTATTTTGGGCCGATTTCTTCAAGTGTGAGGCAGCGGTGTTTATCTGGCTTTAAATTTTCAGAATTTTAAACTTGTGGCTTTGACCCAGGTCAGGGATTGGCAACCTCTGTAAGGATCCACAAAAAATAATTGAGGCTTATAATGTAGGTGACAATGGAGGTTACTACCCCCATGGTAAAATCTTTGCCATATCAAATATGCAGAAGGTTTATGAGACCAGCTATGATGTACGGTTTTGTCACACTGACAAAAAGACAGGAGGCCGAGCTAAATATGTGTATAAGGTCCTCATCAGGAGTGACCAGGATGGACAAGATTAGAAATGAGGACATCAGAGGGACAGCTCAGGTTGAGCAGTTTGGAGACACAGTTAGAGAGGAAAGGCTGAGATGGGTTTGGACATGTGCAGAGGAAGGATAGTGGATATAGTGGGAAAGGATGTTGAATATGGAGCTGCCAGGCAGGAGGAGAAGAGGACCACAGAGAAGATTCATGGCTGTAGTGAAGGAAGACATGCAGAGGGGTGCTGTGAGATGGAGACAAACAGGGATCTGCTGTGAAAACCCCTGAAGGGAGCAGCTGAAAGAAGAAGAAGCCCGTCAACATTACTAACAGGTTTTTAACATCGTTTAGCACAGGTGTCTACTCTGCAGTGGGCTATTGGTTTGGTACTTTAACTTTGCATCTATGAAACTAAAAAAAAAAATAATCAAAAATTCAATTAAATATTTAAAAATTCTATTAAATGTAAAGTTTTCCCCAGAAGCACTAGACCACAGTGATGTACTGCAGTTACCAGACTGTCAAAACACGATTTAAATGTGTGCCACAGCAGGTGCAGGCGCTTGTTCCTGGAAGCAGATCGTAATCTGGTGTTTGCTACTTTGGATGTTAACGAAGGACGAACGCAACAAGTGCTGCAGAGTTGTGTCTGTGCTGCAAAGCAACGCAACAAACTTATGAAACCACCTGAAAACTCACCTCAAACTGCAGGAAGCCCAAGACAATCAAAGAATCATCCAACATCATCTAAACATCCATAAAGGTGAGGTATTTAAAGTCATTATTCTGAAATTGCTCCACAATTTGTAGACACAGCTTTTTTCTGCGGATTGGTCTCCGCCCATCTTTACTTCTAAGAAACTGCCTCTCTGAGAAGCTCTTTTCACACCCAATCATGTTACCGACCTGTTTCAACGAACCTGATGTTGGTATTTTCTTCACTTCAAACATGTGATACGTTTTCTATGTTCTACTGTGAATAAAATATGGATTTATGAGATTTGAAAGTCATTGCGTTCTGTTTGTGTTCACATTTTACACAATGTCCTGGGGTTGTACAATATGAATATTTTAATAATGTAAAAACTGTGCAAAAGTTGTGAGCCACCCCTCATTTCTTTACATTTTGTCTGGAAAGATGGGAATAGGCACATCGCACATGTGCAAACATACATAGAAACACAGGCAAAAAATTAGCTTGTACAGTTCTAACAAGCTTAAAAAGTCGATATACGAATACTACATAACAAAGGAAAAAAAATATTTGAAACTCAATAAAGCAAAAACAGGATCTGAAGCAGTGAACTAAATGTAGTAAAATAGGCAGAGCAGGTCTGAGATGTCATGAAAGTAGTTCAGTAACAGTGTAAAGTGTAGTGGGCAGCGCTGTGGAATAAAGTAGCCTGGTGTGTGTTAAGAGTTGTGACAGTGTTGAAATAAGCTTAATGTGAAAGAAGAGATTCTCTGTTATGTGTTGCGATTAAAGGAGGTATGAGAGATTCCCTGTGTCTGTCCTTGTGGCAGCGGAGCCGTGACCCTGGCTGTGGTCGGGGTTATCAGTCTGTTTGCTGACCTCCTCTCAACTGCAGCTTCAAAAGTGTCCAGTTTGCAGAACCAAACAATAGCATAAATACACATATGTTGGGGTTTTTTTGGCGGGGGGTGAAGTTCATATTTATAATAATTATTATTACTATTCAGTTATTTCCTGGATGATGACAAGTAAATGGTGCCTTTCCTGTAGACACCATTTACTGTAACAGTAAATTCTGAATTTGCCGTCTTTACTTGTAATCGAGTGTTTTTATCTCTGCTGTGGCCCTATTTATTTTATTTTTTTTAGTTTGAATATATTTCTATTTTTCTTAAAGACAATCAGTTTCTGTGGGATTGACACAGAAACACCACAGAGTGTTGGTAAAAAGCTTTTTGTGTTCTTCTTCTTCCTGGTTTTAAGGTCTTCAGTACTCTGCTGTACTGATAACTGGCTCAACAGGACGGCTGAGAGGAGCCGCTGTAGGCAGAACCAAAGCAATCTCTGTACTGTGCTGACCTTCGAGTCTTCTCCAAAGCCGGGCTTTAGATTTACAGCCACAGTGTTCTGCATGTCCTTCAAGCAAGCGCTTTCGGTACAGGGTTTCACAGGAGCTGATGAAGGTGACACTACATCAGAGTGCCTGGATGGCTGTTGGCTGCTCTGTGGGTGCAGCAGGAAGAGTTCGGAGCTCAGACCATAACAGGGAGTGGTTCCCTGGTGGGTGAGTGGCTGGGTGGTTGTTGGCATCCTGAACTGGTGTGTGATGGAGCTCATTGAAGCTCTGCCACTGAAACAGAAAAGGAATAAATAATCGATGCTGAAGAGGTGAGACTCCTGCGGTCCTCTCAACACTCACACAGACTGTCCTGCCCCCTTCTAGCCTGCAGATGTCACTGTTGAGGCATTTGGTTCACGATTTCAACAAGGGCTGATTTCCACGGGGGTGTGACAGAGGGAGAGAGAAAACTTTATTTAATAAATAATACTAAGATCTGGTAAAGATAGCACAGGATTAGCCTCCTCTACCTCATTGGACCTACTGCCAGAGCATTACATCATTTACTATTGGCTAAAAATTCAATATTTTGACATAATACCAAAGCTATTATCATAATCTTTTTAAAAAAAATTCAAGTATGAAATGGAAATCTTCGTTTTCTAAGACGTTAGGAACATGCTTGGGCTACTGCACTGCATGACAGACATCAGCTGTATCCAGTGAACAAGAAGTCATTAGAAACATGTTTTACTGCAGAAACAGACTAAAAGAATCAGCTTTACAGACCTGCAATGGACTTGCTCAAAAGCACAAAGGCAAAAAAGAAAAAAGCAAATAATAAAAACTGAAGAAAGCTGCCCTCTCCTCATTCTTACCATCACCCGCGGGGTAACCTCCATTTTTTGCTCTCTCTCTTCACTTCCATCATCCTCTGTCACGTCTTCCTGCTCACTGCTGCACAGATAGTGTAGCAGACAGTGATATGTAACAAACATTTTCTGTGCTCCTGCAATGTTATTGAACTCTAAAGTTATAGATGTTATACTCAGCAGTCTGATGGTCTTGTGGATGTACTGTGTGATTTAGTGATACATGAAAATACATGAAAATACACAGGTATGCTGGGATTCTGCCTCATGATGTTTGGTTTGAAGTAGCTTTTTAATTTTGGAATGAAGAAACAGTGTCGTGGTGGCATTTTAAAGTGCTATATCATCAGCGTTAACACACTCACACACACACACACACACAGGAGCTTGCAGCATATATTACATAATCAAGGACAGCTTCAAGAATAAAACAGCTGGACTCAGTAGTTAAGAATAAATTGAAACAGCCTAAAAACGCTGTTCTGTCCTGTGTCTGGGTTTCTTTCCACCCTATGCTTTCTACACTGTACGGCTACTTTGTTTGGTACGCCTGTTCAACTGCTCCTTTATGTAAATATTAAATCAGCCAATCACGTGTGGACAGCAATCAGGACAGCAACTCAGCGCATTGGCGTATAGACATGGTGAAGATGACCTGCTGAAGTTCACAACGAGCATCAGAATGGGGAAGAAAGCTGACTTTAGTGATGCTTTATGGTTGTTGGTGAAAGACAGGCTGGTCTGGGATCAAAAACCACCGATCTGCTGGGATTTCCCCACACAACCATCTGTCTGGTTTACAGAGAATGGTCTGAAAATGAGAGACTATCCAGTGAGAAGCAGTTCTCTGAGCAAGGTGATGACAGAGGCCAGAGGAGAATGGCCAGACAGCTTTGACGTGATAGGAAATCAACACTAACTCAGATAACCACTTGTTACAACCAAAGTGTGCAGGACAGCATCTCTGAGTGCACAACGCACCGGACCTTTAAGCAGATGGACTACAGAAGCAGCAGACCACACACTCCTGTCCGCTAAGTTACAGTTACAGTTTACACAAGCTCACCAAAATCGAAGAACAGATTTCTGCTGTCACATTTGGATGGTAGGGTCAGAATTTGGCATAAACAACATGACAGCATGGATCCATCCTGCCTTGTATCAACAGTCCAGGCTACTGCTGGTAGTGTAATGGGGCATGTGTGTGTGTGTGTATGGGGGGGGGGGCTTTTAGCTTCAGCTGGGCATTGTTTCAACACCACAGCCTACCTGAGTATGGTTGCTGACCATGTCCATCCCTTTATGACCACAGTGTACCATCATCAGCAGGATAACGCTCCATGTTACCATCTGCACTGAAGACACTGTAACAGCATGTTACCCTCTGTCTGTCTTCTGCTTTCCAATCATGTAGTGATGACTTTTTTGCCTGCAGGAAGCAGGATATTATACAGCAGAAGGAACTCCAACTATTTTCTACAGGAGTGATCACATAGGTAAGCTGCTGTTTGTGTATGCATGCTGTGTTCTGCGTGTTGAGAAACGGTGCAGTTGCTACACCCATAAATCTCCACACACATAATCCTTTTTGTGTTTTCTTTTTCAGAGGAAGAGAAATCATCACTGTTTAAAAAATTAAATTAAATTAAATTAAATTAAATTAAATTAAATTAAATTAAATTAAATTAAATTAAATTAAATTAAATTAAATTAAATTAAATTAAATTGATTAATTAATTAATTAATTTTAAAAAAAGAAAGAAAAGAAATCATCACTGCTCGCTGCACCTAATCAAATATGTATATATTTTAACTTGACACATAGACGTTTGCAGTTCCATCTCCCTGCAGTCTCTGTCTCCCTCTAGTGTCAGTGTGCGAGTCATCATCGTCTCGTTTTCTAAAATAAAGTGAATCTGATCGGATTTGAATCTTGGTGTGATGTTTGCAAAGCTTCAGCAATTTATTATTTAACCAATATGATTCGATTTTCATATAAAATGCCAAACTTTACGCTGCAGAAGGACATATTCTTTATTACTACACCCCCCCGGGGGGGGGGTTTACTATTTCACATTTTGCTGTGAGACCAGTTTATATGATGTACATATGTATCTGAAATTATCATCGTAAATAACTTTTGCACACAAGATAATAACTTGCCCAAGACTTGGACATAGAGAAGTCCTAATACAGGCCGTATTATTAAACATGACACCACACAAAAGCCTCGCACTGATTTTGCGTTGCATAACGTTGTTCCATAGTGACGATCCTTTATATTAGAAATGACAGCAAAACTGCAGCATAAGTATTGTCATTAAGGTCAGGGAAACATGCACTGAAAGGGGCATTTCAGAATCATATGCATTAAAAATGGATCATAATTAGTGAGTTATTAATGTCACTTGAAGCTGGGGTGAAATCCCATTAATTCATATACTGCTGGGTAGCCATATTTGTGATAAGATGGCATTATTCACTAATTCCATCCATCCATTCTCTTCCGCTTATCCGGGGGCAGGAGCCTAACCAGAGAAGCCCAGGCTTCCCTCTCCCCAGCCACCTCCTCCAGTTCATCCGGAGGGACCCCAAGGCGTTCCCAGGCCAGCCGAGAGATATAATCTCCCCAGCATGTCCTGTGTCTACCACTGGGCCTCCTCCCGGTGGGACCTCACCCAGGAGGCATCCTAATCAGATGCCCAAGCCACCTCAACTGGCTCCTTTCGATGTGGAGGAGAAGCGGCTCTACTCTTAGCCCCTCCCGGATGGCCACACTCCTCACCTTATCTCTAAGGGAGAGGCCAGCCACCCTTCGAAGGAAGCTCATTTCTGCTGCTTGTATTCGCGATCTTATTCTTTCGGTCACTACCCAAAGCTCGTGACCACAGGTGAGGGTAGGGACGTAGATCAACCGGTAAATTGACAGCTTCGCTTTTACACTAAGCTCCCTCTTCACCGCTGAGAACCATGGACTCAGACTTCGAGGTGCTGATTCTCATGCCAGCTGCTTCACACTGGGCTGCGAACCATTCAACTGCAAACTGGAGGCCACCACCTGATGAAGCCAACAGGACCGCATCATCTGCAAAGAGCAGAGATGAGACTCTGAGTCCACCAAGGAAGAAGCCTTCCGCCACCTGGCTACGCCTAGAAATTCTGTCCATAAAAATTATGAACAGAATCGGTGACAATTCACTAATTGTGACCTTTACCTTTTCCTCAAGGTAAAGGTCAAAGGGAGACTCAAGCTTGTCCAAGATTTTTAGTGGACGTATCTATTGTGTGAATTTGAATCCTACCTCAGATTGTTCTTGAGTTATTGTGTTCACAAGACTTTCAGAAAAACTTGACCTCTGACCTTGCCCTAATTATGGAAAAATGTAATCAGGTGATCTACTGGCCATTTTATGTGCAAATTTGGTATGAATCAGAGTGGTAGTTTGGCTGCAATATTGTTAACAAACAGATGGACAAACATACCAAAATAAAGCCCCAGTTCCTGTCTCCAGGGGCGGGGCTTAAACACCTCATATTAACTGTCAAACATGGTGCCGGAGATGTGAAGATTTAGGCCGGTTTTGCAGCCACTGAGTCGACCGTGAACTCCTCTGTATACCAAAGTATTCTAGAGTCAAGTGTGAGGCCGTCTGTCCGAGAGCTTGGCTCAAAGCGTCAAGTATGACAGGAGATAAGCTCAAAAGTGGGACCTTAAGAGAGCTGTGCATAATAAATGCCCACAAACCTGAATTCAAGAAACTGTAAAGATGAAAGCGGCCCAGTTCCTTCACAATGATGAGACAGGCTGATAAAGTCACGCAGGAAAGTTACTGCTGCTAAAGTTGGATCCACAAGCTACTGAATCATGGGCTGCACTTAACTATTTTCACTTTCAATAAAATTGAAGTAAATCGTTAGTTCTGTTATGTTTTCATGTCTTAGGTAAATAGAACATGATATTGTGTGACAGTAGATGTTTATCCCTAAAGACTAATGTTATAAAATATAAAAAATATACTCTCCCTGTTCTCTGAAACACTAATGAAGGATTAATTGTCCATTTATTATTCTCAGACTTACTATTTATAGATTGTGAATTAATCTGTAGTTCAAAATTTGTTGTAGACAAAGAGAGCGCATTCCTGGCCTGGGTCAAAACTGACCCAAACCGTGCTATTAAACCACAGAATAGGAACAGCATATAGGGGTTGAATACCTGCCTATGCTGGGCAGGTAGCCAGCTACTGCAGCAGGTATATATTGCTTTTGGCCATGAGATGTCACTATAAAAATTTTTTAAAATAAAGATATAGCCAGGGCAGGCAACGTTTTACATTTTGTACCCATCGAAATTTGACATACACAGGTGACACTTAATTTAATTACCTGCTATATACTATACATTAGTATTTACAGGGTACAATATCACTTTTTAATAGTTCAGGGAAAAGGTAGGGTTTTCAGAGAAAGGTCATCATTTCACAGTTATAGAGTGAGACAGTGTATCAACAACAGCACTTCAGTTAACATGACAGCAAAAAAAAAAACCCCAAACAAACTTAAATTAAGTATTTTCCTTTATGGATTAAATAAATTAAAAAAAATCTTAAATGAAGGATTATAGTTCATCAATGTTCGAGCCATTGGGAGCATGGCGGGCAGACCGTGCCGGGACAGAGAGAGCTATGGTGAGGATTCAAAATTACTCTTGTTTTGAAGCCGCGCCTTTTATTTTGAAATCCCGTCTCTCCAGCTCTCCGGGCGCGGAGAGGGAGAGAGGCAGAGGTAAGCCGGGGACGGTGCGTAGTAGGGCTGGAGCGACACCGGCAGCGGCAAGTATGACAGAAGATAAGTTTACAGGCTGAACCGGGCTGATTGACAGCCTTTGTCGCATTCTTTGAAGAGACCACGGGAAACGGCGGACGTCGAGAAGTCGCGGCGGAATCTCTGTGACTGAAGCCAAAACAAAAAAAAACACAAACAACTGGTGGACACACGGGGTTTGTGGATAGACGGCGGCGGCAGCAGCAGCAGGAGCAGGGAGCGTGTGTGAGTGCTTTGGCGGCGGTCCCGCTGCTAGCGAAACATGAACAAAAACCACCGAGTGCCGAGCAGCCGTTCCCTGAATGCCGTGGAGGTGAAGAGCAAGGTGGATATAGACCCTTTGCCAGTTTTCCTCGCCGTATTTGTACTCCTGACAGTCTCCGTGCTGATTAAAGCCACTCCTGCTAATTTAGCCTGCTAAAGTGGCTCGATAGCGGGTTATTAAGTCACGCAGCTTATAAAGATAGCAGCTAAAAGTTTGAGAGTAGCTAACACTTATGTTCTCACTGTGACCATCTCGTTGTCTGTTTACCGTGCTCAAAACTTTATTGGTAACCGTGGCGTAGTTTCCCGTCGTTAAGTTTGTAGACTAGCTAGTTTGTGTGAAGGTGGAGGGTTTTAGTCAGCTGACTGCGCAGTGAGCCAGTGCCACCTGTCACAGTCGCACTCCCTGGCTCAATACTGATGTCAAGTTTGACTTTAATCAAATGAATCAAATCTGCCCGCGGAGTTTATTTAAGTTGCCGGAGGTTTATGTCAAAGTATCCCTTTTATAGGTGCCGGTCGTTGCCTGTCGTGTTCGCCTGTGGTCACAGGTGTCACACGGCCTGCGACAGGCTCGCCCTGCCCGTGGCACTGTTACACATAGATGTAATGCATAATGACTTTATTGTTCTAGTATTTATACGTGTGTGCGCATACTGCCAAACATTTTCAGCTACAACTCGCAATTTTTGCCTTCCTCCTACTTTAACAAGAGTAACTCTCTGCTTATTATTTACTCGGCTGTCCAGGGTTATTTAAATTGTTTTATCTTCTGATTTAAGATTACCTTCCTTAGTTATTAAAGTAACTCCGCTTTGTAGTGATGCATAACTAACTAAACTGGCAGATCATCTTTTGTCCCCGCTGGGCAACAGTAACCACAACAGCTGGTACCGCTCACTGACACTATCAGTGAGGCATTGTGCTCTGTTTCAGCCACAGAGTTGCCTAAAGATTAGGCATCCACAACCACTGATCCAGTCAGACCACAGTCTTTACACGTAGACCAGCATCATGTGTTGTGAGGATTGTACGTATGCTGAAAGCACATGGTCTATCTAATTGCTGTCTTAAAAAAAAAAAAATCCTGTAAGACAGCCTGATAAAAGCTGTATCTGCAAACCTAGAGATACACACAACAGCATGAATAATTTACCACACGTGGCAGAGCCGCTCATGCATCAGTATCTGACTGGGTTTATCAGTCATGATTCCAAACCTCAAACCCTAGTTTCAGCCCCACCTCCTATCTCTGTGTATTTGTTTGTAAAATTGCGCTCTACATGCAAATGCCTGTGTGTTGTATCCCAGTTTGGTGCAGAGTTTCGTCGGTTCTCTCTGGATCGGTCCAAACCAGGCCGCTTTGATGAGTTCTCACGGCCTCTTGCAGCATGTGCATCGCATCCCCAACGTGGAGGTGTTGGTGGGCTACGCTGATGTGCACGGTGACCTGCTGCCGATCAACAACGACGACAACTACCACAAGGCCATCTCCACGGCTAACCCTCTACTCAGGCTGTTCCTGCAGAGGAAAGGTATGCACGGAGGAAGCGTTTGAAAAAAGAGTCCAAGTTCTCGCCTGTTTGCTAGGCCAAGATCTGCTTTGCAGCTGAAATGCATACAAAGTTATTAGCATTGAAAAGCACAGCTTGGAAATGTGGGATAGGCTATCGATGTAGATATGACAGAGTCATAAATACTTGCCTGTCACATTACATTGTGCGAGGTTAAAGACTGCTTGTCACCCATGTGTTTTGCCACGTTCAGCCATCGCTGTAAATAAACTACTAAACCCTATTTCTGCCTTATTGATTAACTAAACTAAGGTTCAGTTAAGGCCTTGCCGAGAACAAGAATGCATTTAAAATAAAGAATTCACTACACGGGCTGAGCAAAGTGACAACAACAAACACAGACTGATTGAATATTTGCTTGTTCTTTCTCTTTTTTTAAAAAATGTTCTTAGAGCTCGTCCAGTAGGCTGTCCTGTATTGCAGCTCGGTAGTCACATGGGAATTGTGTTTTTGCGTGCCTGACTGCTTTGGAAATACGGGTTTCGAGTTAGACCGTGCTGCTACCTAACAGTGTTTTTGTAAACAGTGCTGCTGTGGAGGCTAACTTTCTTTGCTGGCTCTGGCGTAATCATTACCAGCAGTCCTGCAGAAACGGCTCTGCTTTTACAGTTCCCCCTCTAGATAAGTCCTTTAACTTTACAGCAAATAGGGGAGGAAGTTGTGGTTGCTCTAAATTTATGCTCACAAGTATAGTTTACCTTTGTTGCACGTGTTGTTGAGTGTTACATGATTGCTGTGAATGCATCAGTACATCAGTATGACCTTGTTGACTGATTCTGGCGTATTATTGATTGATTGATGATACTTTATTAGTCCCACAATGGGGAAATTACAGTTAACAATTAACATGGCATTTACTGATTTCAGTGGCCAATATTTATATTAACAATGTCACACAGATGTTCTGAAGAGCTGAAAGCATTCAGTTGTTTTTTTGGAATGAAGATTTTTCTGTTATTCTGGAGCAACGGGGGTATAAATAAGAACAAAAGCAAAATAAATAAATGGAAAAAAATAGTATCAGCCCATAATTTCCCAGTTTATCTTTGGTGATTCCATAAACACGTTTCTGTCAGAGTACACGTGTGAAGGTTTAACCTCTCCTTTGAGTTCGGAGTGTATTCCTAAGTTGCTGAATGGGACCTGTTGAATGTGGGGAAGACCCCGGGGTCTGCCCAGGCCTGTTGTGTTTAAGCCGTCTCACTGTGCCATATGACCCCATAGAAGCTAAGCCACTTTGTCAGAAGGAGATTAGTGGGGTCAGTGTGTAGCGCCGCATGGGACTGTGTCTCAATTACACGCTCCAGACGCTCGCCCCACGCTGGGCTCGCTGCTGCTCACATGAAAAAGGCATGAAAACACCGTCGTGCAGGCACCGCAGCGAGAACAAACACAGAAGACACACACAGACACACTAATGCAACCATAACCCCCTGCAGACCCCACTGGCCTCAAACTCTGGTTTCCCTCCTGATTTGTGTGCCCCCCCCTTTTACATTACTGTTAAACACCAGTTTTAAAAGTTGTCCATTGTGAGAGGAAGCTGCAAATTGGTAGCTTATAGATAATTTATTATATCATATATCAGCAGGCACGAGATATCATCTCTAATGATGGCTCTGTAGCAGGTTAATGGCTTCGCCAACGCAGAAGCTCTTTAACACTCATTGCTTGTTTATCTGGAAAGCTTCTTACATCTTTTAGAACGCCGATCTCTTTGAAATGTGATGTCTTGTATGGTTTTGTTTTGGATAAGTAGTAAACTACTTGGATAAGTAGTTTTACTGATCTTAAGCTGATGATCTTATGACCATATCTACATGTGACCCACCATTCAAATGCAAAATCTGCATAGAAACAGTTCATTTAGCAGTAGATGGTCATGAGGTTATATCGCTACCACAGCTGGCTCCTGAGCATCTAACCAGGTTGTCTTTAGTGTGCATCAGTTTAGAATTTCAGTGTTCAAGTCACTGGTTCAATTCTAATGATATTAGACCGCTGTGTCCTTTAAGACTGCAACTGAGTAATTATGTAAATGTCTCAGTCAGATGTGATGTGATTGGTCATTGTTGCATAAGAGCAAGGCTTCAGACAAAGCAGCAGTGTGGGCCAAATTTTGTTCCAGCTAAGCAGGAATAGAATAGTGCAGTGAAATCGCATCTGGGAAATAAAACCTGGAGCTAATAAAAAATACTTCATGCAATCTCCACTTTCAGTGATTTGGATGATTTGTGTATTTATTTATTTTTTAAAGGTGTGTAGTCTGTGCACAGTACAATTCATGCAGATAATGAGGGTTATTTTTGGTGCTGAATTTTATTTGTCTGGGAGTCTAAATCCCGGCTGTGTCTACCCGGGCTGGGCGCTCTGTGGGTTTCTTTCATTCGTTGGCGTGCAGACGGTTCGATGGATGCTGGGCCGCAACTGTTATGTCTTTTGCATTGTTGTCATCTGGTTGTTAAATAATGCTGACATTGTTGTGGCTTCTGCCTCAGTGCTACTCAGCTATTAATGTCTTATTGTTCACTGTTGAGAAATGGATGAAGTGTCCGTGCCTGTGTGTGGACTACTGGTCATTTCTGAAATTGCTTCAGCACACCAGTACACCCCAGCAGCACTGGGTATTCCCTGACCCACACCCCCTCCATCTGTGAACAATGTGTTGATGACTGTTGAGCTGGCAGTGAGTTGTCCACTGTTTACTGGTTGTCATGGCACCCATAAAGAGGCCTGTTCATAGGTGGATTAACACTGCAAAGCACGCTGGGAGCACGACTGCTAGCAAACTATCTGTCTTGAGGTCTTTTGACAGCTTCATTTGTAATAAAGAAATGTCTCACTGTGTCATGTAGTTGTAGCTACTTTGAATAGAGTTGGTGTGTGTCAGGGACACTACATGGATAAAGGACACCTGATTCTAGCAGAACACAATGATTCACTGATAGATAAGAGTGGTTAACAGGAATTTCCTGGTATCCTCCGTTTTTGCTACGCTTAGTGTAAGTGTAGAACAGTGGGGTCATTAGTCAGCTGTTTAAGTGAGTAATGCTATTAGCTGTTCCCATGTAAGAAATTTCTGAAGGGGCAGCTTTTTGGTTTAAGTTAAGCTTTTTGTACCCCCCAAATTCACACTGCAGTTGTTTAAAACAGTACACCTGTGGATGTGGGTGGTCTTTGCTACGTGGGACGGTGACAGCTGCCATCGAGGAGTGTTGCTGCTGCCATAAACAGGTGTGCTTGGTATCCACAGTGATTAGGTGGGTTGTATGTATCAAATGAACAATTACGTGAATGCCAGATAATCACGAGATAATCAGCCTTTGCCATTTCACCCACCTGTTAGTGGTTTTAATGTTGTGGCTCTTCAGGGTATAACCCAGCCTATACTGCATTATTAATCTAACACCAGCATCAGTATAAAGGAGTTTTTTGTTTTCAATCCTCTAACAGTGTTTAATGACCCCAACTGACGTTTACACTGATGTAGGTACATCTGCAATAAGCCTGTTTTAGCCAGTACAGCTGCCTGGATGCTTCATTAGTGCAGTTCTGCTTTACATCTTTAGCACTCCAAGTTGTTTCTATAACTCCGATTTATAGTAAAGCATTCTGTTTTGTTACAACTTGCTCATCAAAATGATGTGCTACTTCTTTATTTTGGCCTTTGGGTATTTATTCAGTATAAATATTAAATGTTTCTTCCCAGGAAAACAGGAAAAATAAGAGACATGCCCAAGCTTGTGTTTGATCAGCTTTAAACACGGCTGTCAGAAGAGATTTTCCCTCTCTTCCAACATGTTTGCCCGTATCATGCATCTAGAACATCCTTTGTGTTTTTACACACGCACCTACATAGTGGTAGCAGCTTTTCAGGCAGTCCCAGGGTGTGTGTTTGTTCAGTGATGTTGCTCACGGCTCTCAGTTTCAGCTCGTAACTCTTATCCATTAATGTGGAGGGGACAGGTATGGGGAGGGACAGGAATGATTGTATTTACGTATCCCAGCAGAGATTGCTTTAGTAATTAGTAACCAGTGAATGAGTCACCCAGGTGGAATATGTACAGTGTGAAAGTACACCCAGCCTGCACCACGGGCAGTGTACCTGAATGTGTTAAGGACTTGAACCTGAATCGGCTGGGTAGTAAAAGGGAGTGATGGTGGAAATGCACTGTGACAGACGTGGAGTGGGAATGTGACAGTCATAGAAGAAGGAGGATGAAATAGACCAAGCACAGGACTTCAGATTAAGGAAGAACACCGGAACTAAAGAGACACATTTTTACTGTGGGATTGAATTGAAAGGATGTGCTGGCAGGTGTGAAGGATGCCATTTCCCCGAGGAGCTCGGTATTTAAAAATAACAGGAAACAGCCACCCCTGATCTGGATCTGAAGTTTTCTACAGAGCATGAATTATTCCCTATGGGACTGGTGTTTGTAATGAGTGAGGGGATGATGAATTTGTAGATCTTGAGGAGGAATGCATGGAGGAGGAGCAGAACTTGAGCCTTAATAAGAGAGATTGAAGGATGAAAGAAAAAGAGAGACAGTAAACAGTACTAAATGGGGGGGGGTCATGTATAAGGCATTGTTTAGGCAATGCATGTAATTAGAGATGTGGGGAGATGAGAGGGAGTGCTGCAAGGGCCGATTGGAATGTAACAAGAGGTAGGGAGGGAGGGAGGAGGATAGCGGGAATAGTATTAGTAAGGGAGGAATGTAGAGTGAGGCCCATGCTGGGGGGGTGGAGAGAGAGAGAGACAGAAATAAAGAGAGGGAGAGAGTTGGAGGAAGAAGGGAGGAAGATTGGGGGAGGGGATTTTAGGTGGAATGTGGCCAGGTTCTGATCACGTCTGCTGGCTAGATTAGACGGGACAGCAGGCCAGGCTGGACCCTCAGCTCCACAGCTCAGCTCAGTCAACAAGGTAGACAGGATAAGGAGATCAAATAAGAGAAAGCAGGGCGATAGAGGACATTTAGAAATGAGAGAGGTGAGCCAGAGCCCTACTCTCTCTTCTTTGAAACCTGACTGAATGAGACTTTATGCAGGCTGCAAGCAGATGGAGGAAGAGCAATGGTGTGGCAGTGGGAGGCCAGGCTCTGTTATATAGAGGCTGTCAGAATTTTCAGCTTAGGGTTGGTTAAGGAAGATGAATGGATGGATGGATGGATGGATGGAGGGAGGGAGGGAGGGAAGAAAATGTGTTGACTGCAAGAGAAATGTGAAGAAGGGAGAAACCGCACTTTCAATTAAGAGAAGGAGTTAGATGAAGGGGAGGGTGAGGGTCGGGCAGTGGGCAAACTGGCAGTGACAGAAAGAAAGTGAACTGTTTACTGTTACAGAGCATGGAGAGTAAACTGAGGGATGGAGGGATGGGAGAGGGAGGGTAAGGTTTTAATTGAGCTGTACTAGTTGGAGAAGAGAGCAGGGAGAAGTGTCGGAGGGGGGGGGATGTTTCTGTGAGATGTGCCTGAACTTTGTCAGCTCACGACTCAGACGTGATAAACGCGAGGTGATGTGTTGCAGTTTTGTTGAGTTGAAACAAAGAAGCTTAGACAGTCACGTTTTTTTTTTATGGTTTTAAAAATAACCGTCACAAAGAGAGGCCCGTGCGTGCAGTTGTTTTGTTATGATGTGAATATCATGGATGTAAAATGAAATATGTTTTCTTCCAGTCAAGGGTGAACATAAAGCAGGCTCGATAATTTATGATCATCTAATTTTCGCTTGCAAGTAGAAAGATGAATATCTTCCTGATTTTTAATTAAGCCATATGTCCCCTGGGCTTGAAACTACAGAGATATGAGTCATGATAACCAATATGCTTATCTGTAATCTTTTTTAAACTCATCATTCTCGTATATTTACCCCGGTGATGCTCTGACATGCAGCTCCCAAGTGCTGTTGCCTAACCACCTATTTTGTTTATTCTGCGGTCTTACTATTTTTACAGAGTGATAGGAAACTGATGATGGTATAGGTTATGCACAGTTCTATCGTAAAATAACACCTGAATGACCATCGCATGTGTGCATAGGAAGATTAACTGTTTCCTGCACATGCTGGCTGTAATGAGATCCCTTTCTAACGTGATTCCAATGTAAGCCTATATTTCCCACGAATTGGCTGTGAAAGAAGAGGAGCGGCTCTCACTGCGTTAAACGAGTTATTAAATCATTCAGTTTTTTTGGACTTTATTAGATAGTGTACAGTGAAGAGAGGCAGGACAGTTGGGAGAGAGAGATGGGGAAGAAGGGTCGGATGTGAACCCCGGCTGCCTGTGGCATACATCGTCTCCTGCTCACCCACTGTGCCACCCCGACGCCCAAATCATTCAGTTTTTAAGCTTCTCCTCTGTAAATGTTTATCAGATACTACTTTGTGACAGAACTGAGCAACATAATCATCTGCTTTGACTCAGTGAGTCTCTGACAAGCAAATTCCAAATCTCCATGTTTTGTCCTTGAAGCAGACTTTGGCTTGTTGTAGTTGCAAAAATAAAAACATTACTTATAATATTTGTGATTGCTCCCTTGTTTTCAAATGAGCCAGCATAAATAATGCTGCCTCGTTATGCTTTATCTATGGAGCAGTGCTAAAAGTTGATCTCGGCAGTAAGAAGCTCAAACTGCAGTTTGACGTGTTCTCTTCCAGGGCCAGATGCTGATAGCAGGAAAAAGTCAGAAGCACAGAGTTCCCTTGCTTGTCCATCCCCAAAAAAGCCCCTTTTCAGATGCATGAGTGACAGGCTTGTGAGGATAGACTTAGGTTTCCGCAGTCCACGAGGAGTCTACTTCTCCGTCCCCTGTTCTCCAGCTTCCTCCCCAACATCTAACCGGTCCTCTCCCTTCTCCTCTTTAAAGCTAAATATCACAGGACTGCACAGACGGCTGTGTTTGTCAGACCCAGACCTAGCCACTTCATCTCAGACTCGGCATCCTTCCTGTAATCCAAGAATGAAATTGACATCCCCTAGTAACCTTCCTCTGTCGCCTACCCCGCCCTCTCCCAAACTCAAATCTAGCCTCAGCCCAAGGCACATCCCTGCTCCTGGCTACCCCAGGCACCAGCTGTAGTCCTTCTACAACCAGTCCAGTATACACTCCACGTCTTAACTATTATTGTCTTACTGGTCCCAACCCTCTTCATCAGGCCGGTGTTCTACATGAACTCTTGTCTCCATAGCATAGTTTTACTTGTTTTTAACTGGCCTGTTGTTGGCCTCAAGGACCACTGTCCCAGCACTTACCTGTAGCTTTAAAAAAAATGCAGCAGTGAGTGGGCACAGAAACAATCAGCCAGACCTAAAACAAAAAGAGAGGGAACAAGGAGGCAGAAAGAGGAGAGTTTGCAAGACCAAGAAGGTCAAAATGAGGAGGAGAGACAAAGAAAAGCTCGAGTTGAGAGATGGACCACAGTGACCGAGGGACGTGTTGAGTGAAGGTAAGAGGAACAAAGCTGGAGGGCAAGGACAGGAGGTATTACAGGAAAGAGAGGCATCTGTGTCAGCACAAAAGAAATTGATGGAATTGCTTCATGCTGCAGGGACAAGACAGAAGAGTGCATACATATGCATATAGAAGAAGTGCTGTAGACTGGCTAATAAAGTGCATTAATTCTGCATTAACCCCATTAGCAGGGTGTATTCATTGTAAATTGGTTCTTTACAGCTGATTCATCCTACAGTGTAGATTTTAATTTGGGTCTGTTTGATAAATGGCTCCTGTCAAGACACGGTAATAAAGCAGGACCGATGTGTGTAATAGAGAATTCATGACAGATCATATGAGGAGCCCTAGAAGCAGGCTAATGTTCATGACCGGAGTCTTTTAAATAATGGATCTAATGATCAATTCCTCAAATTGACACTTCAATTCCACATCAAGACGTCCTTTGCTCAAGCTTGCCTCATAGCTCTTCATGTCTTCACAGCCTCTTCCCATCCCAAACGCCTCACTCCTATCAGAGCACAGTAGCCTGCTACAGTTCAGACTGCCACTATTCCATCCAGGCCTCTCAGCACTCTCTCTGTCCGCCCTTCTTCCATTTCTTTCTCCTTCTCTTATCAGCAGAATTAAGGCACTTTTTTATCAAGGCTGTGCCAGGAAGGTATGCTCACCACACCAGGAATAGCAACCCTCTGGGAATTTACTCCTTTGAAAGTATTTTTATTATCGCCTCCTTTTCTCGCTTCATTTTCTCCCTTCTCACTCTCTCTGCATTTTTTCTATACTTATTTCTCTCCTTCCTGCTTCATCTTCTCCCCCCCCCCTGTTTTTTCCTCATCTATCCAAGTTCACACTGACACACACATCGTGTACTCCCCCTCCTCCCCTTCTCTTGTATCATTCTGTGTCAGGAACAACGCGGCACCGGCTGTGTGGTGAACATCCAGACTTGTCATCAGCAAACCTGACTGTTTCCAGAACACTGCAGCTTTCATCTGCTCCTCGTTTTTTCTTTGTGTTGTTCTTACTCTGATCCTTGAGACGTGTGCGATGTGTCGTACTGAGGGCTGGCTTGATGGACAGCACTTGTTAAACAGTTTTACAGTCACCAGAGCAGCTGATGAGTGTGAAACTGTCCTTTAACAAATATAAATGTAGAGACAAAAGTATTGGCTACAGTAATTGTACTGATAATGGCAGTTGTTGTAGCTCCTCCCTGACCATGTTGCTTCACCAGGACATGGTATCAGGTTTCCCTGAGGCTGCACCTGGGACTACTAGTACAAGGAAGTAAAGGATTTAGTGTCATCGTTGTTGCAGGGAAAGCCTCTTGTCAATGTGTAGTCATTAGTGGCTACTGAAGAAGCCGGTGCCATTAGAATGCATGCATTAATTCTTTCCCAAAGGAGGTATGGAAAAAGGTGCAGCTCAGCAGATGCACACTTGTGTAATTGTGTAACGCAGCTTCTTGTTCTTCATCTTTTAGAGGCCACAATAACCATAAACCTGGGAATTCTGATGTCAGCGAGAGTAAGCGGTGTCACTGGCTGTGGCAGGCTGTGAATGCCCACACATACCATTTATTCTGCACCAATAATACAGTCAGAGTCAAAGGCCAGAGGTGGAGCATGATGCATTTGACCTGTGCGTGCCATTTGACACAACTGGTTTCCTCTCCTTAGCCAGGGATGTCCTAATCCTTTCAGCGTCAGGATCCGCATTAGTTGTTTACCCTGTGCGTGCTTGTGTTTGTTACACGCTACAGAGAGGGGTGACTGAGCATCACTGTGTGTATCCTCACTTGTGGCTGTGTGCTGCTGGGTTGTCATTTTCTTCTCCACTGCTTCACTTCCTTTGCTCCTCGCTAACCCCATTCAGAGTGTGGGAAATCAAAGCAGCCACTGCATATTTGAAATACCTAACCTGTTCAGAGCCATGGCAAGTGTAGGGCTAGAGATTATGTTTTCTATTCAGAGTTTGTGAATCATACCTCAAATATGAGCACTGATACTGATTAACTGCGTGGTTATTGACCGAGGAGTAGAGATAGGAATGCACCCGGTTTGAAATTCTAGACTGAAACTGTTATTTGATTCCAGTTTTGAGCCAGGGAAGCACAGAAACCGATAACAGAACTGCTTTAGGTTCTTTGAGCTTGTCTATACATTGTTTTTAAATAACCAAAAATAAATAACAGACCGTTTTTTCTTTGTCGGTATGATTTCTTTCTTCTCCGCCTACAGGACCAGCAAAAGTGCAAACATGAACAAGAGTGGCCCACATTACTGGTTGGTCCACATATTTTTCACACTGCCCAAAAGGTGACAGCTCACAGCAGCAGTATGTAGATGTGGGTCTGTATGGCTTTGTGTTGCACTATGATGCAAGGGCCTTAACTGTATGCAACAATTTATAGTATGGAAACCCAAGCTGAGAATATCCGCATGATGGAAACATCAGTCAGTAATAAGCTAACATGCTAAGGTGATGCTGTATCCAAGTGTTGGAGAGTTGATGGCGTTCTTTTTGTAGAAGCAGCTTAACAGAGCAGTGAACCCGGCTCAGATTTTTAGAAATGAAAAATCTTTGAAGTCTCAAATCAAAAACCCATTGGTTTAAATATTCAAAGTTTTCCCTGCTAGATCATCTATTGTTATAATTTTGAAATGCACACATGCGGTATGTGAAGATGGAAAGGTTTGGCAACAGATAAATGCACCGGCATGTGCTTCTTATTTCTGCCTGCACTGTTTTGTTGCCAATGTGTCCATAAATGTAAAGAGTTTAAACATCAGCCTTGTGATAAATATCCTCAAAAATCTGCACATTATAAAACATTTCTATCTCCTGCCCTCGCAGTTCACCTCTGACAGTTTAATCATTAGCCAAATCAGTCACATACCTTTACACACTCAGGCTGCAGTACACCACTGCCAAACTTAAAAGTGTTTACCAAGAACTGAGGGAATAAATGCGATGCATGCTCAACATATGCAAACACACATAGCTGCAAACACAGAACCACCCTTTGGATTTCTCAAACAAAGGAAGGCACAGAGGATTTTTGGTTATAGTATATAAACCCAAATTAGAGCCAAACCCTTTGGAGCAGCTTTTGTGGGGCCCTGTGTCGAGATGTTGTCGTAATGTTGGCACGCTCAGGTCCAGGTTGTCTGTTGAAAAAGCCATTCTTGATCTAAATATTTAACCCTGCATTATTCCCATAGGCTTTGTGGTGAGTTGTTGGCCGTTCTCTGCTGGTACTAATTATTGCTCTGCTGGTTTATTGATGGTGCTTGCTGTGCATGTATTATCGACACAGTGTTACATGTAATTGATTTTTTTAAAAATAATTATTGCAACAGACATAACATAGCGTAACACTGAGTATGTATACTATATGCACATGCATAAAGAAAAATGGAAAGAGAAAGTGGATATACACATTGCATGAAGTTGTATTGGTACCAGCTTGCATATTTCCAAAGAGTGATTCACCTATGCTCATTTCCAGCTCCACATTTTTTGCTCGGGCTTTGCTGGAGTAGCTTTGCATGATTCACAGTTCAAAATAATCCTTATTTATCTAATTCTGCCCCCCCCCATTTCATTCTCTGTCTGAAACGAGCTGTTGTAGCTCTTCTCCCTTTAAGCCATTCTGATTTGCTGCCCCTCACAGACATTTTGAACAGCTGCTGTGTGCCTGAGAAGACTGTATTAAGGATAGTTCCCCTTAAAAAAAATAGAAATATTGAAATATGTGTTTTGATGCCATCCATGTGGCATCTGTCTAAAAAGGAAGCCATACTGTTTTTGCATGCCGCGTAATCACATTGTCATGTACTTTTTATGTAAGTTAAACATTTTTGGATGAGCAAGTTTCTTATTTTTAGTATTAAATGGGAGTAATACGTTTCATACCAGTGCTCTCAGAACGCTGTATACTTGTACCATTTGATTCTTAGCCATTCTGTGGGCCTGTGAGTGGCCCCGAGGGACCGCCATATTCTTTTTCCTAAAGTATAACTCTATTGTCAGATCTGGTCCTTTCATATGGTGCAGATGGAGTCATGGTTTAGATGAAAAGAAGTCTAAAGAGTGAAATGAGATGTGGAGCATTGCCCCTGCTTATGCATGACTGCACTGCAAGAACAACCTTTGTATCAGCTACGTAGTGAGGTGCCTGCATGCATGCGCACATGCAAGTGTTTCAGAACATCCATCTGTACACCCTGTTTGCATATTCCTCTTTGAAACAAGAACCTAGCTTGCACGATGAAGGTTGTTTTAAAATTTGTCTAGTTCTGTTGCTGTGGCTGTATTTCATCTTCATGTGAAATTGGAAAATAATATCAAGCCTGGCAAAGATGTAGTAAAAGTGTATACACTAACTCTTGCCTCATGGGAACTGAAACACAAGATGGCCACTCTTTCTCGGGACAATTGATCCTTTGTTTTGGCTTTTGGGGTGGAGAGGGGAGTGGTGAGGTGTGTACCTGTCAGAACCTGAGAGCCTGAATCTTTATCAGACACCTGAGTGGATTTTTTCCCAGATTAGTCTAATATATGCTCAGGTTTTATTTTCAGCACAGATAAAAAAGTGCTGTCAAAACAACAAAAATTAGGAATTTGGAAAAGGTGGACAAGTTAAAGATGCATTCAAAATAGAGATGATAAAAATATCACCAGAAATGGACAGAAACAGGGACTGGAGACAGGTAAAAGAAGAGCATCAAAGATGTTAATGTTTAGCTGCTTGTGTACTGGTTAACTATGAGAGAGCCAAGGGTCATATTTTTCCCTCTGTTACCAGGCCGGCTTTGGGCCTTGTTGCGGTGCCACCCATGTTGGGTTAAAGTCTGCTGTACTGTGACAGTGTATGCTTGAAATAGAAGTTACAGAGGTCAGGGGTTCGATCAGTGGTGTGTTTTTTTTCTTTTTTACTGAAAGGCAAGAACAGCCACCCCACCACCACAAAGACAGTTCAACAAGACAAACAATATATTTTATTCTTTTATATTTGCTACACTCTGCATGCACAGCTTCATCTTTCTGCACTGCTTTCTAAAATGGTCAAAAAAATTGATCCTTGGATACTAATCCATACTAAAAAAAAAAAAAAAAGAGTACTGGATTAGATACTCATTTTGCAATGGTATCAATACCAACAGTGTCATTTTCACCTCCTCCAGCTGGCATACAGCTTCACACAGCACTGCTGTAGACAGGCAGGCACACAGCTCCTCTGAGCAGCACTTTATGAGGGGTTTCATGGGGTTAGTAAAGCTCCCATTTCAACAACATAGAAGTATTAAACAGTTGTCATAAATTTTAGCTTGGCCAGCGTGCACAGTAATATTAGCTGTTTAACTATTAGCTGTTATCCAGTAGACACAATTTCCGCCTCAAGGGGTCACAAGCTAGTGATGAATGGGAGGGTTGCATCAGGAAGGGCATAAAATCTGTACCAAATCAAACATGCAGATCTGTCCACTGTGGTGACCCCTTGGGAAATAAAAGCGCAACTGAAAGTATCTTTAACTGTTAGCAACATTAGCCGTCTGTTATCATTAAGGTAGCGGCTATGGCTAATAATAAAACAATAATGTTAATGTAGGAGCTGGACAGCAAGCATTAACAGTCCTATCTATAATGTTAATAGACAATATAAGTTTAACAGGATAACACTATTATTTATCTAAAAAGTGTTAAAGGAGACATATCATGCAAAATCCACTTTTTTATCCCTTAAATAAATTTTTGTTGTGTACTTTGAGTGTGTAGGAGTGCAGGAAATTTAAATGCATTCTGTCCCGGTGCTGCGTAGATATCTTTATGTTCTTTTTGGGTCATAATTTTCAGTCTGTTCAGTTTTCTCTATTCACTGTTACTTTTTCTAATCTGTTACATCACAGTATTAGCAGTGGAACTGCTAAACAAGGGCATGGACATCCGGCTTACCGATTTCGTTAATCTGCCATTTTTTTCTCACAGCGATTTTGTAGTCCAAGTTCAGCTATGCCAAAGTTGCAAGTAGACAAGTCAAAATGTTCGGTTGTTGGGTGTATTAACCCACATGATTCCTTGCATCGCCCCCCCGGCATCAGAGCCTCTTCGAAGTTCCTGCTTCTCTGCCGGTAGCTAATCGTATCGCTGATATCAAGCTACAAAAATGGCTGAACGGGGTGGAGTGGACCAAAGCATTGCCGTTCTACTTTATATAGACCACAAGTGAATGATTTACATATGAAAGGAAGGATTTAAAAGCATGATATGTGTCCTTTAAGCTTCCCTGCAAGATTGAATCAGAGAAAAGCCTGCCAGAAACGGCGGCAGCCTAGCTTACCAATTCCGACAGAAGAAAAATATAGTGCCAGAGTCACCAGAAGCACAGGACTACCTAAGACAACCTAAAAATGTCTTCCTTTTTTGCACTACCATAAAACATTTCAAGTATAATCTTACAATTACTACAACTATCAGACAATTTAAAAATAGTGTTGTCGTTGATGTTATAATTTGCATTGTTTTACCCCTGTGACATTTTCAGTGTCACAGATTATTTTCTTGGATATCAAGTTTGAAGTTATACTGTCATGACAGCCCTACTCTTTCCTGGCTGAAGAATTGTAAAAATTATTAGTTGTATATTGTATCAAAAGAATAAGTATTTATTCTGGAGCCAGTGGCAGCTTTTATAGCATGTTAGTCTCCCATTGGTGTCCCCTCAAAGACCAGACGTTTATCACAATCGTGTGAAGACAACCAAAAAAAAAAAAAACCCAGCTGTTGGCCTCAAAGCAAAGTCAAGCCTGCTTCCAGAGACAATCGCCAACTGCAGTCACAAGATGGCAGTAATTTATTTTTTTTTCCTTTTGTGGCTTTATTTGGCAGTGTGAAAGTGGGAGGAGAGAGTTGGGGGAAGACACACAGTAAATGGCGATAGGTCGGGATTCGAACCTGCACCGTCTGCACTGCCACATGGTCGCCTGCTCATCCGCTGAGCCACCCGGGCGCCCTAGATGGCAGTAATTTAATGGATGGTGCAAAGAGGCAGTGAGAGAAGCTTAAGGGACATAAAGGCTGTTTGAGATGCAAGGAGGGAGATTGCTTTCACTTCAGTTTGAATTAATCACTATTCTTAGATTTCACGGGGCAAACAAATGCCCTGTTCAGTGAGAGAGTGACATGATAACATTGATATCACTCTGTGTTAAATTAAGCAATAGACAAGCAATAGACAATTTAGCTTGTCTTAGCTTAGCCTTACTTAACAGGGGAAAAATACAACCTAACAATATTTTTCTACTAGCACCTCTACAGGTCACTAATTAACGTGTAATATTTCTTTTTTTTTTTGCACTTTGGTATGAATTTTACAAATTTAACAGAGTCCAGGAGCACCTGACCACCATTTAATCCAGCATGTATTGTACCACTCCATACAAACGTTTATTTGAATTATTTATTTATTTTAAGATGCCTATCCCAGGCTGAGAAAATAGGATTCATATTGACGTTATAATACCAACCATATGCTCAATAAATCTGCTGTATAATCCAATATATCCTCAGTTTATGCACCTGCGAGACTGTATGCAGCACTCATTTGTGGATGGCTGCGTGTCAGAGAGTGCTGATGGGACCTGAACTGAGTTATCTGGTGTGGCATTTTGCATCAGTACAACCTGAGGGGAGCTATGGGGATCAGCGTCTTGTGTGTGTTCAGTACAGACACCCTGCAGGGATGCCTCAGGCTGAGAAACACAGCCTTATTCATTCTTCTAAACTGCATGATGCAACTCAGTGTCAGCCTGAATAACAATTTGATGTGTAATGAGCCTAGCGTGATATTACTGAAAAATTAACCAGCATTTGTTAACATCCTCTTTGTTTCTCTGTTCTACCTCCATTCTGTTTCTCTACTTTCTGTCTTTTATTTTACAGAGGAAGCTGATTATACAACATTTGGTACCGATTCGCTGACCAGGAAGAAGAACACTGTGCTTTCTGCGGTTCTTCTGCGGCCTGACGCCAGCAAGAAAAAGCCTGCAGTGATCATCAGCCTCCCGAAAGACTTCCGGCCCGTATCTTCCATCATCGACGTTGACATCCTCCCAGAGACGCACCGACGTGTTCGTCTGTACAAGCACGGCCAGGAAAAACCGTTGGGTTTCTACATCCGCGATGGCTCCAGCGTACGGGTCACGCCACAGGGCTTGGAGAAGGTCCCGGGAATATTCATTTCTCGCTTGGTGCCAGGCGGGCTTGCGGAGAGCACCGGCCTGCTGGCAGTCAACGACGAAGTGCTGGAGGTGAATGGCATTGAGGTTGCTGGGAAGTCTCTGGATCAGGTGACGGACATGATGATCGCCAACAGTCACAACCTCATCATCACCGTCAAGCCTGCCAATCAGCGGAACAATGTTGTTCGCAGTGGAGGAGGAGGAGGTGCGGCATCTGGTAGTTCAGGACGATCATCAGACAGCGGCGCCAGCTACTACGGCTACTCGGCGCACAGTGCCGCGGCCTCTGTGCCATCGCAGATCATCCAGAACTACCCTGTCGGGGAGCTGGAGAGTGAAGATGAAGAGGACTTGGTGATCGAGGCAGGAGGCGAGGCTGAGCCAATCAGGCGTGCACCCTCCAACTACAGTATGACCTCATTGCCTCGCTACGAGCCACACCTCAACCTCCGCACCGCTACCACTTCCACCTTCTCCATTAACACCAACGGGACCCTGCCCACCAGCGGCAGCAGCGGCTCTTTAAGCAACACCAAGGCGACCACGCCGTCCCCAGACAGAGCCATGGAGAGGGGGAGTCTAGAGGAGGATGGGACTGTTATAACACTGTAGACTGGACATTCACACGCTAAACACTGGAGACCACAGAGACAAACACTCGTGTACTTCAACACACACTCTGAGAGTTGGTGGGGAAATCACGGACAAGTAAATACAAACCCAGGAACATGCAGCTCCATTTTAGAAAGACTGTACCTGAGAAGCACAAACGTATGTCTACATATTACATCTCAACAGGACGCTAAAGAGTCGTCTTCACATCAAACACTGCACGCCTGTACTTTTCTCCTCTGAATGCCAATGACCACGGATGCGTGCCATAGCAGTGACACCCCTGTCTCTCCCAGTTCTGCAGGCACAAAAAAATTGACCGCTTCTAAACCACCAGACGCATTTGTTTTTAACCACGTAACTGTTATTGAGCCGAGCTTCCTTCAGAGGGCAGAGAAGCCCATCCTCCCCTATGTTTTTCTCGGTGGTGCAAACCAGTTAATATCAGCACCCCGAAAACAAAAGCACTCTGTTTTTATGGGGCTTTTTTTGCCTTGTAACTTGTCAGCATGGTAATGCACCTCCTGCCTTCTCCCAGGTAACTACAGCATGGGTGCAGTACTTTCCCTCATAAGGCAGTATCAGCCACCAACCAGTCGCTGAGCTGTGTAAATATATCATTTTTATTTTAGAGGAGAACCCCCAACAGAAGAAGCTCTTTCTTTGTGCTGGCTCAGATGCTGTTAATCACTGCTCTCTGTTCTTGATGTGACAAAGACTGATAATGAAAGGTTGGTGATTTTGATAAATCTTGCCACGACTTGTCCTTGGCCCACCTTTTATTTTTAACTTTTTTGTTTTTGTTTCCTGTCTTTTCTTTTTTATTATTAATAATACTTTGATCTCACAAGTACAGTTTTTATTTGACCAGTTGGGAGTTGTGGGAATTGGATATTGTGCAGTTAATTTCCCTATTGTATTTCCTCCATACTGAACTTCTCATTATTGTGACAAGGGCTATTTCCCCTGCTGCATGTATGCAAATGAAACAATGTGAATGGGATTTTAATTTTTGTTTGTTTGTTTGTCTCTTCCTTCTTTCTGGACCATCTCATTGCAACATGTCTCATCTTTCATTGTATTTTCATTCTTATTGAATTCAGTTAATGACCCAGGATACTGTAACCTCTCAACTGTGTTTATGGTGGCTACTAAACATCAACTCTGGGCCTACACGGCACGAGAATATGTGGACTGTAACATTAAGGAGGGACTTGTAATGAATGAATATAGTGACGAGCGAAAAACTTCCTGGTTCCAAAGTACGCCCTGGTCAGACTGAGTCATAGTGAAACAAACATGCATGCAGGGCACAAGCTGATTCACTCTCTGTTTGATAAAGGTGAGGCAGGGCTGGCTTGTGTACAGAATATCTTGGCCCTGACCTGCATTTTTGTGCTTCCAGTAGGATCACTGCTTTTCTTGGCTGTGATGAGCTTCCTTTGCAAATAACCTTAAACCCCCAAAATTTGCAAGACTTTATTACCACCTCCTGCCTCACCATTTTTTATTTTTAAAAGCTTTTTAAGGCGCTCTTGTGATTTGGGCTATTTGATCCACTCACCCTTACTTTGATCTAAATGCTTTCTAGTTTCATTTCACTCAGAAATTTCACAGGAAGAAGTCATTCTCTCACAACTTTAGTTCCTGTTCATAAAGCAGATCCACAGCATTTATCGAAAGCACACTATAGATCCACTATTACCATTACGTGCTGCTGACTGCCTCCCCGAAGTGATAGCAGATGGTCTATTATTTCTCTCATTGGTTTTCCTGTTAAAAGTCCTAATCCTGACTTTAGCATGGATTTTATCTCACCCACAATATTATGACACAGACACACACACAATCATGCTAATATTGATCATTTGTTGCTCTGTTTATTGTTTATTACACAGTGAATCAATGACTACAAACCATTACACAGGTTGTGTATGACTACCTACTGTTTTATTGTAACTTATATACGGTACTGCGTTTTTGGCCTTTTTTGTTTTGTTTTGTTTGAATGGTACAGCACATGCTGGTGGGACTTGTCTTCTTTCATTCCCGATGTTCAAACACAGCGATGAATCATACTCTGGACAGGACGCTTTTAGAAGTCACTGTTAAATTATTTTCTCTACCTTTAGCACGGGACACTGGGATTGTAACCACGGTGACATTTTTATTTATTTTCTAATCAGATATCTGCGTATTTCTTTCTTTCGTACACGTTTTATGACTTTATTTTTATAACTGATATGTTGTTGTTTATCTGTGATTGTTGTTTTTGGTCATAAATCTCGTGGTACAGTAGATTTTTATTGTCCATTAGAGATGATTTCAGTAGGTGATTTTACTGCTCTGGCTAAAGCAGCAGGAGGGTCTGTGCAAGACATGACACTATTTTTTTTTCTTTTCCAAACTGTGAATTATGATTTTGTGGAAGGAAAAACAGATGTATTAAAGCAACCTTGAAACAGGCTAAATGTTTTACTCTGTCAGAATTTTTTTGTAAGTGATCGAGCAATGATTGTTGCTTGCCAGATAAATCCTGTGGTATAGATTTGTAATGAAGATCGTCTGTCAGTATTTTCATATTGATGCTATACATATATATATATACATATATACACACACACACACACACACACATATATATATATACACACACATATATATATATATATATATATATATATACACACACATATACACACACATATATATATATATATATATACACACACACATATACACATATATATACACACACATATACACACACATATACACATATATATATTATATATATATATATATTATATATATATATATATATATATATATATATATATATATATACACACATATACACATATATATGTACACACATATACACACACATATATATATATATATATATATATATATATATATATCTACACACACATATACACACATATATATATATATATATATATATATACACACACACATATATATATATATATATATATGATGTACATTTTTATCACATAAAATGAAAATGTTTTAAAATTCACCCAGAGATGTATGAATAAGTAGATGTACCTGCACCTGTAACTGCTGATTGGAGGAGCTGGATAAAATAAACTAATATGTAGCAATAATCAGTGGTGTCTGTCAGTGTGTGGAAGTTGTATTACTGTATGCACTACCGCTAATCCATGTGGGAGGTCGGGGGAGCTGGAACCTATCCTAGCTACTGTACACTCTGGACAGGTCGTTGAGACAACCATTCACACCTATGTGAAGTTAAGAATCACCAGTTAACCTAAACCCCCAGACTGGGTGTCTTTGGACTGGGAGGAAGCTGGAGAGAACCCACACAGAAAGGCCACACGGTGGATTCACACCCAGGACCTTCTTTCTGTGAGGCAACAGCGCTAACCACTGCACCACTGCGCTGCCTCTGTGCATTTAACACAATGTAGTAAAACTTAATGTGATATTTGTCAACGCAGATGTGCTTTAAACCAGTTGTACGAAAGGCATTTGAATTAGTTCCATTAATTTGAAAAATATGCATTCACTTTATTACCTTGCTTATTTAAAAGGCTTATTGACATAATTTAAAGCAAGATTTATATGAAATTAAAACACAACGTAGGCCAAAATATTTTTTGAGTTTACCTGTTTCTATATCCCTACTATCCCCTAACGTACCATAAGGAATGTGAGAGGGTTTTGTTCTTTTGTGCTGAAGGGTAAAAATAAACATTTGTGCCTGTAACCAGACTGAATTTTGCTGCGATTGTGATTTTAGTGTTGATGCCATATTGTGGTGCATTCACATCTCTAAAATCTTTTTTTTCTTTCTGACCCTTGTGCTACTGTAACACGTGAATTCCCCAGAGCATATCTATCTATTCTTATGGAAGCAGGGGGTCTATCCACAGTTAAAATAACTGGCTGATTTTAAAACCACTTCGCAAAATTCCCTTCCTGCCATTTGTGCCTTTCCATTTCAAAAAAAAGGAAAAATATCCTGGTGACGCTGACTCACCTGTTTTCAGGTAGCAGGTATGGTAGATAACAGATGAACTTCATATACATACTCTGTGGTATTTGGGCGCCATCTGCAGGATATTCCAGGATTGATTTTCTACATGAAAATGGAGCGCTGTAACTGAATTTGCGAAGCAAACGTTCTGTTTAACATCATTTACTATGTCGGATTCGAACAATAGATATATATTTCTTCCATAACAATAACTGTCTTCGACCCGGTTTGAGCGGCTCCCTGCTTCTGGGAGCGCTGATGTCAAAACCCACACAGCTGAGAATCACGTGATGTGACGTGTACCCAGCATGGCGGCGCTGAGTTGAGGTAGCAGCTCTGCTGGACGGACGGCGATACCCTGGATTTCAATAGCGTTTCCTTGTCACCTGCTTGTTCGCGGGACCAGGCCGGAGATGACGGCCTGAGAGAGGAGTAGTAACAAGAGCGAGAGATGCAACAACACCGGCCACCGCAGCAGCAGTACTCGCAGTCGAAGGCAGAAAGCAGTAAAACCAAGAGCATGTTTCTGTCCAGGGCGCTGGAGAAAATCCTCTCCGATAAGGAGGTGAAGAGGAGCCAGCACAGCCAGCTGCGTAAAGCCTGTCAGGTGGCCCTCGGTAAGCGGGTTTGGTGTGTACGCTGTGTTTATGTCGCGTTTCATTGAAACATTTCGCTCTTAGCTCTGCCTTTATGGCAAATACCCAGTTAGCTAGCGTTAGCAGCTGACTGGCCTGTATCGTCTCTTTGGCTCCCTGTTGACATTCCCAGGCAGCTAATGATGTGCTGGCACCGCTCTCAGACCTGATTATAACTTCTGTTGTGTTGCCATCCGGCCGCAGTCACATTCAAACAGGCATCGGCAGATAAACATGCTAACGTAGCTAACTGACGTTAGCTAGTTGAAGCTAGGTTAGCTAGTTAAACAGACCAATCCCTGCGTTGTACGTAGCACTGTCAACTAGCCAGACAGACTGGTCCGGCTACACACACGCGAGCGCGCACACACACGCTGAGCTACCCAACTCCAGGATATTCTGACGTTTGTTCTTTTCCATCCAACCCAGTCTCGGATACTGTTACACACGCTGAGCTGTTTACTTCATTGTGGCTTCGCTTTGTGTATTTCAGCTCAACCCGTCCTGCCCGTTTTTGTGACGGTCAGCAAGCAGTGTTCGGAGTGTGGTGGTGCTTTTTTAAATTGTGTCTGTGTCGTGTTATGGTGTTACTGAGAAACTGGGAAATAGCTTTTATTACATTATGAGGTGCAGGTAGATTAAAGATGCGCCTCTGAGTGGCGGTGGGCGAGGCGGAGCTGCGTTGTGTGCTCCCTGTCCGTGTTTGTGCCTCGTATGTGATACTAGAACACAACACGTGTTTCCTCAGCGCTTCACGGCAGCACCGCAGGCTGTTTTGTGTGCCCGATATTTAGTCTGTGTCTGCAAGCCTCATGAATGCCTCACCCCGGTCACAAATACCTTGTTCAGACAACTAAGCTGTCTTGTATTAGTTCAGAGTACTGTGCAAATGTCTTGAGCCAGCTCTCATTTCTTTATATTTTTATGGGAAATGTGTAAACATAAATCAAGGAAATACAGAATATAAGGCAAAAACAGAGTTTATGCAACTCTAATGAGCTTGAAAGTCAGTATTTGGAATGACCACCTTTATTCTTCAGCCTGAACTCTCTGAGGCAGCTTTCTTCTCATTTCTTTAAGTAGTCTTCAGGAATAGTTCTCCAGGTTTCTTGAAGGACATTTAGAGGTCTTCTTTGGATGTGGGATACCTTTTGCTCTGTTCTCCGCCCAGATGATGCCACACTGCTCCCATAATGTAGAGGTCCGGGCTCTGGGGAGGCCAATCCATGGCTGTTCCATTGTTTTTTTCTATCCGTGGATGCTTTCACTGCATTGGTAGTGTGTTTGGGATGGTACAGGCATCTGCAGACACTCATTGTTGTGCCTTTCGCCTGACTTCCTCTGTAAATATTGATGACATATTTTTACCAAAGAGATTAAATTTGGATTCATTGCTCCATAAGACCCATTGCTGCTGATTTTCAGTCCAGTTCTTGTGTAATTTGGCGTACCTCAGTCTTTTCTCCCTGTTTTCCTTCCTTAAGAATGGCAGCCACCCTTCCACTGAGACCATTCCTGATGAGGCTTCAGTGAACAGTAGATGGATCAACTGAAGGGTCAGGGTTAGATCCTCAGGTTCTGTGTCAGGTCTTTGATTGATTTTATTTATTTAATTTGATTTTTCCACGTCTTTCAGATACTGTTGGTTGTGCTGTAATAGTTTTTAGGCCTGCCACTTCTTCTTTTGTCCTCCACTTATCCAGTTTCCTCAGGTTTTTTTTTAAAGAACACTGCACAATGTGCAGCAATATGCCAAGTTTTTTGGGTTCTAGCTCTGTGGGAATCCCCTTGTGGGTGCAATAATCCTATGTTATGTCTGTCAAACTGTTATATTTGGCATTATTCATAGATATTGCTAAGGAAGTGGAAACAAATGATGTTTTTGTGCCAGGCTGCTCGAAACAAGGTGCTTCTCTGTGTAGACACAACAGTGCTTCAGCTCTTGAGTTGGGTGCCTTTTTATGCTTGAAGGATTCATAGATCAGTGTTGAGTGACTTAGCAACCAAAAATATTCTTCTGAAAATGATCAGGTACAAAGAGTGGACTGAAAACGAGTGAAAGAGCAGGCAAAGAAAAACTTTGAAATAATTTCAGGAAGCCTGGAGAAATATTGCTTAAGACCATAAATGAGCAGAAAGTCTGGCTGCTTTGGAAGCAAAACAAAAAGAAATGGTGGTGGATCAAGACTTTTGCACAGTATTGTATTTCATGATTAAAGAGGCTGGCTGTGGAAAGAGACAATAGTTGCCAGCAGCTTTTTTTTTCTTTTTCTTTTCAGCTTAGTGTAGACGGATGACTAAATAAAAAAGGTGTGAGTAATATTCATCCCTTTATATAGTTATGTCCAGTACTAATTTACTTGTGGAGGAATAAACTGACCTCACATTTTTAGGCTGAAGTATAGATAAAGTATAAAGTATATCACTGCTGCAACAGTGATTATGACATTTTTTGGTGAATATTGCACAACCTTATTTCCTGTGTGTGGCCCTGCGATATAAGCAGCTTGTGAGAGTTCAGTAGTGCGTTTACTCGTGCTATTGTGTGTGAACACCATCGTTCATTGTTTAGCCAAGGCTGCAGGACGGGGTGAAAAGGTGTGTGTGACAAATTGATGTGGAATAAAATTATGAGCTACAGTGGAGAGTGGTGATGCAGTTTTTCACTTGAATCAGATGTTAGTATATTACCACGTATATGGCATTAATATGGAAATATGAGAATAAGGAAGGTCTTCCCTGAAAATAGAACAGAAACACCACCTTAAATGCAAGAAACCTGTCCTGCTGCAGCTGTAATTTGTGCATGACATGGTAACCTCTGGACCTAGAGTCATGCTTGTGTGCTGCAGCAGTTCAAGTTCAGACTAAAATAACATTTAATCTCTTCTGTCTTCCTTTAACAGATGAAATCAAGGAAGAATTGGAGAAACAAAAGTAAGTATTCTTCTCTTTGTGACTTTGGATCAGAGCGTGAGGTAAGGATTGCTTGTTTCATTCTGATTGGCTCTATGTTATAACAGCTCTTTTGGAGTGTGTCTGCAGCACCTAAAAACAGCCCCGTCTCCACAAAACATTAGAGCAGCATGTCAGATGTAAATAAGTAAAGAATGCATTTAAAATTTCTTGTGAATTTAGTACAAAGACAACATAACAAATGTTAAGTTGAAATTTTATTGAAAGAAAAACAGGAATTGGTGAGACCAGCCGTTTTCCTGTTCTTGCTTGGTATATAATTTCAGCTGCTCAGGAGTTCAGTATTAATCGGTTGCCAGTTGTGCACTAATGCACTGCATATAATCCCTGAATCTGGTTCGTAACTGTGTGCTGATAAAGAATCTGATGGATCACTGCATCCATAATTTCCAGAAAGAATCCCAAACTCAGATTGGTCAGACCACAGGACGGTTCACTGCTTGGTCCTGGTATGTCTTAAAGGAGCTCGGCCAACGTTTCTCTTTCTTAGTTCTTGTTTTTCTGTTTTACAGCTGCAGGCTGTGTTCATTCTCAGTCTTTTTCAGAAGTTTTTTTTTCTGAGTTTATGTCGTGGTTTCCTCCACAGAATAATTTCTGGGCCCAAAGGTCAGTATTGGTTTTCGGCCTCGTCTGTTGCTAACAGAGTTCTCTGGATTCTCTAAATCTGTTGTTGATATTATGTACTAAAGACGAGGAAATCCCCAAAGTTTCTTTTTTTTTGTTGAGAAACCTCATACTTCAATTTTCCCACACAGTCTTACACGGCAGTGAACCCCTTCCCGTCTTTGCATTTAAGTGACTCAGCCTTTGTGGGATGCTCTTTTTGAACCCACCTGAGGTGTTTCTACACAACGTCTCCAGTCTTTCATTGGCTCTTTCCCAGTTTTTTTTTTTTAAACATGTTGCTGTCATGAAATTCAAAGTAAAGATATAATTAGGATAACAAGTAAAAACCTCCATGTGTATTTGATATCTTGTCTTTGTTCTACTTTCTATTGAATATGGGGTTAAATGATTTGTAAATCATTGCATTCTGTTTGTATTTAGATTTTAAACAGCATGTTTGTTTGAAAACACTGTTGCAATGCGCCTTCTGCCTGCTTAACAACATTATGCTGTTCAAAAGTGAAAGTTCTGCACTATGAAAATATGACTACATAATAAAAAGTTTGATATAACGTTTGATTTCTTCACATCATCCTCCGGCATTACAGCGTGTATAGAAAGCTGCTCTTGATGTAGCTTTGTGAGATCACTGAGCTCTTTGCTTTCCTCTCCTCCCTGCAGGGATGGCACGGTGGTCCCACCCAGAGCCAACTACATCGAGGCTGATAAATATGTGCTGCCCTTTGAGTTGGCGTGTCAGTCAAAGTCCCCGCGGATAGTTAGCACCTCTTTGGACTGTCTGCAGGTTAATGTTTACCCTGTCACACATACACACACACACACACACACACACTCTCTCTTTCTTTATAATTCTTTCCCACAGCAAGTTTTTAAAAAAAATGATCTTACCCAGAGGCAGATCACAGAAGTGTGCAAGGTAAAGTCTTGATGAACCTGTCTGACATTCAATGGCTCCTCATTCTGCGCACACGTGCACTATAATTTTTTATTCATTCATTTGAAAACCAAAGAATACACCAGCTTACATGATTTTGATGCCATTAGAAAAAGAACTGAATGATCTTTTATTACATTTTAAAATGTATTTTATGAGGCAAGGATTTTTATGATAATGCCAACTGAAGTTTGCCCAGTTTTGCCCATTCACTGCGAGGTCATTGTTTTCCAGCGGCGTCAACCCGGGCTTGCCGCTCAGCCATTTATACGAATGACTGAGTGTGTCCAAACTCAAAATAGAAGAACTCAAGTTCTTTTTATTTAAATTGTCCCCCCAAAATCACCTGTGCAAACAGAACTTAAACCCTAAACGCACACGTGCTGCACTGCACTAAAGTCTCGAGCCACCCCTCATTTTCTTTAAATGTTTTGAACGGTGAGTCAGGAATGAAATGGTCTGTATTGTTTACATGAATCACACTTGAAGGGTGACCCCAAACTGCTTCTGGAATTCCACACTCTTCTTCCCTGACTTGCACACTCTCTCTCTCCACTTCAGAAGCTGATTGCTTATGGCCACATCACGGGCAATGCCCCGGACAGCGCAACTCCTGGTAAGAGGCTGATCGACCGACTGGTGGAAACCATCTGCAACTGCTTCCAGGGTCCACAAACTGATGAGGGGGTCCAGCTACAGATCATCAAGGTATAGCCAGTGCCTCACATTACGTTGGGCAGCCTTCAGATGGTCCAGTGTTTTTGTTTGCTGACATGCCACAACTTAGAGGTCGAAGCTGCTGCTCCTTCAACCAGGACCAGGGGCCAGACACACCATCAGTCAATGGAGAACCTGAGGGTGGAAGTACTCCGTTAGTAGCAGAGAACAGTTTCTGTATTTGTTATGTTAGGAGTAAAAAAAAAAAGGGTTTGTCGTTGAGTTCTAGAGTTAAAACTGTCTAAAAATGTCTGTGTCTTCATCACATTATCATCATTTGAGATCAGAGAAGATGCAAAGAAGAATTGAATACCTGCCTTTTCAAGTTTCCCATAACATCTAGCTTATTTAAAGGGCCAAATAACAGGAGTGCTGTAGAACTGATAATATCAGCGCTTGATATGTCATTTTTAAAGTCACCTTTTCTCAGGTTTCTTCATATGCGTTTGCGTTTTATGCAGCAGCTTCATTACTGCTGCTTGTTGAGGTTCCTCCTACTGAAATAAACATCCTGGTTAGTAGCAAAGGACAAAGTCTTTCCTGTAATAAGCAGTCTGTTTTATCACTGTTGACAAAAGAATTATAGGACACATTATCAACATCAGTTTCATTATATAAACTATTGAAGGAGCCTTGAATGTCATTACAGTCCATTTACATGAACCAAGTGAAACTGGTTTGGCTCAGCCTTGTTGATATTGTCAGTTTTAACAAAGATATAGATTCCGCTCCAAATATGGAGTAATGGAGTAGAAAACTGTGTGCAGCTTTAACTACCATAGAAGTAGAGAAGTGGAGTGATGATTCAGCAGGTGCAGTACTAGCATGCTCTGAATAAGACATTCTGTGTGCTAAGTCTTAACTTCCTTTTCTGTCTGTCCAGGCCCTGCTGACGGCGGTGACTTCCCCACACATAGAGATTCATGAAGGCACAGTTCTCCTGACCGTCAGGACCTGCTACAACATCTACCTAGCCAGCCGCAACCTCATCAACCAGACCACAGCCAAGGCCACCCTCACACAGATGCTCAATGTTATCTTCACCCGCATGGAGAACCAGGCTGTCAGTTTAGCACTTTTTACAAAGCTTTGCTGCCCCTAATTGATCCATAAAACAGCTGCAACCAATCAACGCTGCATTCATTTGTAATCTCACTGTTCAAAAAGTAAAGTCTCTGTTAAACAATGTACTGCACTGTGTGAAGAGAAGCAAAAGAAAGAGGCCAAACTCCCTCACAGGGTCACTGCAAGGACTAGTTTTGTATCCATAAAAAATAATAGGTTATAATGATAGTCTAATCACAACAGGCCCAGCCTTACCTGCAACAGTAACCAGAGTTGCAGAGATGAAAATGTCCATATAGCAATGCCGTGTCCCCCTAATGAGCTATAAATGGCTGTGACCTCAGTCTTTCTCAGGCAGTCGCAGTAGCCGATGATAATTACCTTCCCATTAGCTCCTTAATGGAGAGTCATTTATATCGCACTTTTCTGGCCTTATTGACCACTCAAAGCACTTTAGACTGCAAACCACATTGTACAGCATTTTGTTTCATGCACTTTAACTACCTCAAATTCATGGCCAATTTAGAATGACCAATTAACCAAAGGAAGTCAGAGGGAACCCTGCAGGCGCAGTGAGAGCATGAAAGCTCCACACGGAGAGGCCCCAGGTGCAAACCTGTGCACCATCATACTGCCCAGAAAAACAGCTTACTTAAAGCAAGCAAACAAAATAGACCTAAAGAAAATTTAGATCTAGTTAGATAAAAATACAAAGGTCATTTAGTTGACTGTGGAGACTGTTGTCAAATTACTATGCCACTATTCCTCGTGTAAAAGTGTTAGTTTAATCATGGTATTGTACTGCAGGACGGGCTCTCCATATTATTCTTTCCTTGTCTCGTACTGGGCTGAAGCCCCTCAGTTCATCCTCCTGTCTCAAACCAGATGTTTTAGCACCTTTTAAGCCAACTTTGTTCTGATTGGTTGTCGATTGTAAACAGAAGATTTGGGCGGGGCTTCTGTTCTCATTCAGAACTGTGTGACCATATTGGGGATGTCCCCTCTTTTTTTGACTTCATACACAACCAACAGTAGAAAAAACTGTCTGGATCGAGTGTTTAGTCTTTTTTTTTATTTATTTATTTTAGTGTAGAACAGCTAACAATAAACTTTAATAATTACTTCTGTTTGTTTGGTTTTTAAAAAATCAGGAAATAATGAAATTCTGCCCCAAATTTATAAACAAAAACAATTAAAATTTCTATCCTTCAGGCAAACATCTTCATAGTTTCACATGTAAATTTGTATGTCTAAAAAAAAATCTTAAAATTTTAACAAATAATAATGCTAATCAAACCTGTGAAATACATTTTTGGCTAAGTATGTTATCCCCAGCATTATTGGTTTGGTTTGAAAAGAAAATACTTAAAGTAAAAGCTTTTCAACCAGCTGAAAACATCTTTGGTTCTGTTGGAGAATCTGAGCCAGGCGCTTGTACTTCTGTAGGGTCTTTATCTTACAGTATAAAGCACCATCATTGTTGTGATGGCACTTTATAAACTTGAATTACATTATTATGCATGCACTCATGTCACCATGGTTGTCTTTCATATCTAATACCATTTGCTTCTCAGTGAAAACTAATACAAGCGCTGAATCAGCTTATTTTTAGTCAAAATGTCTGAACGTTCTTAGCTTATCCAGTCTATGGATCAGTGAGCTTGTGCCATGGGAAGGCATCCATCCATCTTTTCCCTCTGCTGCCGCTACAGGCTTTGGAGGCTCAGGAGCAGGAGAAGGACCGGCTACGTTTGCCCCAGCAAAATCCATCCCCGGTCCCAAGTAGTCGGAGGTCTGGCTCCCCCCGGTCTGACCGTACGCCAACTCCGGAGCCGCAGAGCTCACCATCCCCGGCAGCTAGTACTTCAGATCTCACCACCAATACCACCAGCTCCACACACCCATCTCCAGCTCCTGATCTGGACCAGGACCATGGGACAGACACACCATCAGTCAATGGAGAACCCGAGGGTGGAAGTACTCCATCTAATGGAGGAACAGAACAGGTCACACCAACAAGAGGTGTGTGCAGTGTTACAAATTTAAGAGGCACTTTGAGAAAAGACTTTAAGGATTCATGTTTTAGCTTTTTTTAACCTTTGAATCTTCATATTCTGTTATTTGTTTACATAAGATTCAGTTTTTGAGGATGAAGGTGCAGAGACCCCTCCTACAACAGCTCAGCAAGCTAAAGAAGGGGACAAATCAGAGAGCAACTCAAATCCAGCAGAGACAGGAGAGCAGCAGCCAGCACAGACGCACAGTGGAGCAGGTGGAAACCTTCATTATCTTTTTAGTGTATCCTGCTCATGGTCAAACAGAAAGACAGACAACCATCCACACCTATGGGCAATTTAGAGTGACCAATTAACCTAACTCCACTGTGGGAGAACACCTGAGTAAGCCCACACAGACACGGGGAAAGCATGCAAACAGCGAGAGGCCCGGGCCAAAGTGGAATCGAACCAAGGCCTTTGAGGTGTTGTTCCAGCTGTGAGGCAGCAGTGCTAATCACCACGCCACCGTGCTGCTGTTTAGACCATTTTTTCTCTTTTGTTCTATACTATTTCTGCTTTTGTCATTGTCAGTGGGGTTTGTTTTTTTTTTGTAATTGTATTGGCCTTAAAATGTCTATCCTGGCATCTTCTCCAGGAGATGAGCACCCAGTGCACCCTGCTGCTGAGCAGACAGAGGTGCCTCCCACCAGAGGCAGAACAGAAGCTCAGCAGATGAACGGTATCGTCGAGGACCGATCTTCACTTTCCTCCACAGACATGCTGGTGAGCAGCGTCAGTGACATCCGATATTCATCAGTAGTATACCTCCCCTAAAATAAAGAATAGTGTATTTCTTAATTTTGAACAGCCCTGACACCCTCCAAAATAAGAAAAAGTTCCGTGTAAGAGAAGGAAATCCACATGGATATGTAGACATCATGTGGATTTCCTTCTTCTTAAAGCGCCTTCTTTTTTTTTAATCTTGTGCCTGTGTCGTCACTTTTATTTTTTGGATTTTATTACTTTTCAGTTTGATTCTACTTTTGGAAGTTTTAAAGTTCTTGTCTAAATTAAGCTGCTTTTAAAAACACATTTCTGTACCTGTGGAGCATAAAAGAAGCTGCTAACGAGTGTCTGGACAGTGCGTCTCATACTCTGCTCTGAGCCTCTTTCAGTAGATAAAGGCTTGAGGCTAGAGCCATCAGAGCTTTTGTTGGCTTTTTTTTTAAGGCGTTGCATGGAGTGTAACTAACTCTCTTCGTCTGTCTCAGGATGCTGAAGCCCTGCAGGGACCCCACAATGCTGCCCGGTTCTCTCACATCCTGCAAAAAGACGCCTTTCTGGTGTTCCGCTCTCTGTGTAAACTTTCCATGAAGCCTCTTGCTGATGGACCTCCAGACCCAAAGTGAGTTATTTTTATGACTTAATACATCTCACATTGTTACATTATATTTAGCTTAACATAAATGTATTGTTATGAACTTTATATCTTTAGATAATCAAAATGTCATTGAAATGTTTTCTAAATCATCTTCCCTGGTACTTTGTTTAGCATCCTCTTGTCACAGTGTAGTTTACCGAGGAAAATGTCTCTCCCTCTGGCTTCTGCAGAGTCAGCTTGCCTTTTTCCATGCTGGTGTGGCCCTGTCTTCTCTAGTTACTGTAACATTAGTTACTGGGCCAGTCAGTGTGAATAGGGCAGAGTAAAATGAGCCCAGGAAGAAGGTCACAAAGAAGCCTTCATCAAATACCAGGCTGAAATAAACCCCCTGTACTATATTGTTTTTGTTTCATCATGAACTCATGTCCGTGTACCCTTCCTCTACTCTGCAGATCCCATGAGTTGCGATCCAAGATTGTCTCCTTGCAGCTGCTGCTCTCCGTGCTGCAGGGTGCCGGGCCGGTGTTTCGCACCCACGAGATGTTTGTGAATGCCATCAAACAGTACCTGTGTGTGGCGCTGTCCAAAAATGGTGTCTCCTCTGTGCCTGAGGTCTTTGAGCTCTCATTGGCCATCTTCCTCACCCTGCTTTCCCACTTTAAAGTCCACTTGAAGATGCAGATTGAGGTATAGCACTTAAATAGTGGATCGGTCTGACAAATCTTAAGACTTAATATTAATGACCCATAGGTGCATTTAATGACCTAGGGGGGCATTTTTTTTGCCCAATAGGTGGAATATCATTAAAACTTCAATATCTCATTCTCCTTGTTTCAGGTGTTTTTCCGAGAGATCTTTTTGACCATCCTGGAGACCTCGACCAGCTCTTTTGAGCACAAATGGATGGTTATCCAGACACTAACGCGCATCTGTGCAGGTACAGTTTCACTGACACAAGCTGCAGTTGAAAGTCACTCTTTACTAAATGCCAGCTCAAATTAGCCAGTTACCCTTCTACATGTCCAATTGGCTACCTCGGTCATGGCGAGCTATTTAAGCCTCTTTATCCCACCCACATTTGCTGCACGCTCTGCAGGCTGCTTTGCAACCCAGTTCCTCCTTTTATGCTGTATCTGACTTAATGTCAGTGATGTCACCTTTCTTTGTGTTGCTGCTGTTCTCACCCTCTTCAGCTTTCTGCATATGCGTATGGAAAGCTGGAGCTGTTTGCAGATCGAAGTGTCAATCTTTTCTTCGACTACATATTATGACATAATTTTACTGGGGCTTACTGGGGGTTGCTCAAGGCAGTCCAGAATTTTAGTTTTTTTACTTCAGGAAAGCCCTGAGCATGGATTTGAGGTGTGCCACAAAACAAGCCATTATTGCCATTTCTAATCAGTGTATCATCAGAATGTTGTATGTAAAGACATTAACAAAAACTTTATTGAAATTCTTTTCTTAATCATTTTGCCTGTCCCTCCAGATGCCCAGTGTGTTGTTGACATCTATGTAAACTATGACTGTGACCTAAATGCCGCCAACATTTTTGAGCGTCTTGTCAATGATCTGTCTAAGATCGCTCAGGGCAGGAGTGGTCAAGAGCTCGGGATGACACCTCTGCAGGTACGTGTTCACTCACTGTCACTGTGATGGGTACTTTTAGGTTGATCAGTATCAAAGTAGGGCCTTTCTGCTTAGCAACACCAACTCCTTAGTGTTTCAGAGTTATGTTTAACACCTTAGGTATTTAGCTCTTTGCTGACATTAGGTGTAAGGAGGTGGGGCCGTAGTGTTATTAGAAAAGAATGATGTAGGTCCCAGATGGCACACTTGGTTTGTAATGTCTTGTTTTGAAATCTGAAGTTGATCATTTTGTCTGAGAAACTGTAGACATACCCTAAAACAGCGGTTCCCAAAGTGTGGGTCGCGGCCCCCTGGTGGGCCTTGAAGTTAATGCAGGGGGGCCGGAGTAATAACACAAATTCAGTTTGAAATTACTTAAGTATGAACAGTTAAATATTTATATAAATGTATTTATTCATATAAAAAGTGAATTAAAACTGGTAATAGGAGGTGGTTAGTTTGTGATATTACTCATTACTCTGAGCTGCTCTTGTACTGAGGTTTGTGTTCCAGTGGCAAGTGGGTCACATATTGGCATTAGCACTTGACATATGACTGGGTAGCATTAGCATTTTATAGCCAACAGCCTGTGCTGTTTTGTTTTTTTAATCAAATTTTCAAGGAAATGCGTCACTTTCTCTTGTATTTTGATGAGAGTGCTTCTAGCCTCGAAATTTTCACAGGCTCTATCGGATGACTAGGGGAGAGGGGGGGCCCCGTGGGATTTTCTGGTTTTTAAGTGGGCCGCAGCACTCTTGACTTTGAGAGCCATTGCGCTAAAAAATCCCGCCCTGCTCTGTTGTCTATTTTAATCTAAATGGGACTTTCATTTCCCAAATAAACTTCATGGTGTATTGAATAATACTTACAATTAGCAATGAAGACTATAAACTCAGTGGCAAAGTATTTACTGAGGTAATGGATCAAGAGAAAACTAGGGTCATTTTCTCAAAGACTTGTTATTGTATTAGAAAAAGTGCACCTTTTGCTTTGGCTTCACTATTTAGAACCAGAGACTATATCCATTTTTTATTGAGCTTATGGACAGGACAGTACAGGCCATATGAACTTGAACTTTAACACCCACAGGAGCTGAGCCTACGTAAAAAGGGTTTGGAGTGTCTAGTGTCCATCCTCAAGTGTATGGTGGAGTGGAGCAAAGACATGTATGTCAATCCAAACCTTCAAGCTAACTTGGGTAAGCGTGTATTGCAAAGTCAATGTAGTAATGATGAAAAGGAGAGTAGGGAGATTAGCCGTGTATTTATTGTCCTGTTTCGGGTTTCCAGGTCAGGAGCATCCGTCTGATAATGAGGGAGCTGAGCTGAAGCTCCCAGAGCAGCTGGCGGGACGTCGGGACAGCGTCAGCTCGCTGGATTCTGCCATCTCTTCCAACATCCCCATATCCCAGGCAGATCACCCAGAGCAGTACGAAGTCATCAAACAGCAGAAGGACATCATCGAGCACGGCATCGAACTGTGAGCGCCTTTTCTCAGCCTGCGTGGGATTTACACAGGAATGGTGCTGTGTGGAATGTTTGCACTTCTGTATGTTCCTGTCCAGTGAGAAGTTTTGTTCCTTCATTTTCTCTGCAGCTTCAACAAGAAGCCAAAGCGTGGTGTCCAGTACCTGCAGGACCAGGGCATGCTGGGTCACACCGCTGAGGATATCGCCCAATTCCTACACCAGGAAGACCGACTGGACACAGTGAGGCTTACACAAATCTAACTTACTCACTTATTGCTGTATTCTTAATTCAAGTTAGTAATTCCCCATCGTCTGTGCATCAACAGACGCAGGTGGGTGAGTTCCTGGGAGAGAACATCAAGTTCAACAAAGAAGTAATGTACTGCTACGTGGACCAGCTAGATTTCTGTGGCCGGGACTTTGTCTCTGCACTGAGAATGTTCCTGGAAGGCTTCAGGCTGCCGGGGGAGGCCCAGAAGATCGACAGGCTGATGGAGAAGTTTGCTGCTCGATACCTGGAGTGCAACCAGGGGTAAGAGCCACGGTTTCCTATTAGTATCAAAGCTTAAAAATCAATCTATTTGTGCTTGACAGATTACTTCTTTTTATTTCTGGAGTTTGCATTTGATTAGAACAGTGCAGCCGCTAACTGTTGGCCCCATGTGAATCCTCTTTTGCAGACAAACTTTGTTTGCCAGTGCAGACACTGCCTACGTGCTGGCATACTCTATCATTATGCTCACCACAGACCTGCACAGTCCTCAGGTGGGAACTCCTGATTGTTTTGTGTCCTTCCACTTAGCTCATCTATCATCGTCACATAGTTTAACTGCGTCTTGTAAATGTCAATTAAGGGCTGTCATTTTTGTGTTGTTTACAGTAGGACAACAGTACGGTCTTGTGCGGATAAAATGGAAGAACAACACCACCATTGTGTGTTTTATCTCATAGAGTTTTTAACGTCTTCCGACTGACAACAAATGGAGGCGGGTGGTGGGGGTGTTTTTTCAGGTGCTAACAAAATCTGTGAAGTTCAGTTTGAGTGACAGACTGTCTGTAGACAAAGCTGATCAGAAGTCAGAACACTGAAAAGAGGTTTATTGTGAAATTTTACAACTCAAGCAAGTTGTCACAGTGAGCTCCTGATGACATAAATGTATGTTCTAAGCAGCTGCTGAGCCCAGTCCTTCAGCTTGTGTGCAGCTTTTTGCCTGATAAAACTAGCAGAGCTCCTCTGTATCGTTGCAGTAGCGTCATTCAAATGAAAGTTAGTGCCACACCAGCCAGTGTCTGCCTTACCGCAGCCTTCTGTAAATAGCTACTGCCTCTGATTTATTGCTGCTGGCAGAGCACTGTAACAGAGGAAGTTAGGTCTGAAATTTAAAGTCTGAGAAGAGCAGGTGAGAAATGTGGTGAGCAGTGATGCATGCAGACTGTAGGCTGGGAGTGAGAGATGGTAATACATCAGGCAAAGAAAACTTTGAGAGCAGTCAAGAATATTGCACAATCTGAGAGTGTGATCATTAAAACGTTATAAGTATTGCTGTTTAAAAAAGTTTCCATTATTTTCACTAGTTCTTCAGTCACCGTTCACTCTGTTGATTTGGCGGTATCAGCCTATTTAATGTTGCTTCTATTGGATGAATATTCTTACAGTTTTCAAAGTGTGTTTTGCACAAATATTCACAATTAAACATCAGAAACTACTTCCTCTAACTTCCACTGCTTCCAGACATGAGCATGTCGAAACTGGCTGAATTTATTTACATAAAAATGATTTTGATTCTACATTTTGGTTCTTTGGTAATTAGCGACAGGCTTCGTAAATGTCCCCTGAAGTGTAGAAATATCACACTATGATCTTGTTGAATTCTGTTTTCATTAATGCAGACATATGCAATGCTTAAACAGTTAACATGCCTTTTAATGAATCCCCTCCAACTGCCTGCCTCTTCTTCTTGGTGTATGTAGGTGAAGAACAAAATGACAAAAGAGCAGTACATCAAGATGAACCGAGGTATTAATGATAGTAAGGACCTGCCGGAAGAGTATCTGTCCTCCATATACGATGAAATTGCAGGCAAGAAGATAGCCATGAAGGAGAGCAAAGAGTTTTCAATCACTCCAAAGTCCACCAAGCAGAGTGAGTACTTCTCTCATTTAGGATTACTCACCAAACAGTACTCTTAAAAAGAGAAACAGAGTAGAGATGCTTCAGTGTGGTGTATTTTTAGACTCCAGCACGGTCATAAAAATCAGAAACATTCACATCCTTCTTCCATCAGGTGTGGCCAGTGAGAAGCAGCGTCGTTTACTGTACAACATGGAGATGGAACAGATGGCGAAGACCGCTAAAGCCCTCATGGAGGCGGTCAGCCATGCTCAGGCTCCCTTCTTCAGCGCCACACACCTGGAGCACGTCAGGCCCATGTTCAAGGTATTAATACTTCTTCATTTGCATGACCAGGAAAAGGGAATTGTATTCTGAACAAATACCTTCTTTTTTTTTCTTTCTTTTACTTACTGAATCAAATGCCTTTTCCACAGCCATGCTAATTTCCGTTGCTGCTATTTTATTCTCTTGAATGTGACTAATAATTTGTAACGTCCATCGTGTGTTATCTTTGCGTTTGATGCTCTCGTAGAAAGCCTGCCTGATCATTGTGTATCAAGTTAGGTAGGTGCTTTTCCAGTTTTCTGGCCATGATGAAAGTAAATGATCTATAATCTATCTTGAGAACTGATATTGGTCCATCAAATGCCATCTTTTTAGTAACACATTATTGTGTTGTTCTTGCTCAGTTTAAATATTTACTCAAACGTTCACATGTTCCCTGTACAACCGCAACGAGAGCTTGGTCCGTATTGCCGGCAATAAGTCGGACTCCTTTCCTGGGGGTGTTGGACTCCACTAGGGCTGCCCTTTGTCACAGATTCGTAGGCGTAGCCAAGTGGTGGAAGTCTTCCACCTTGGTGGCCTCAGAATCTCATCTCTGCTCTTTGCGGATGATGTGGTCCTGTTGGCTTCATCAGGTGGTGGCCTCCAGCTCGCAATGGAGCAGTTTGCAGCCTTTGGTATGAGAATTAGAACCTCTGAGTCTGAGGACATGGTCCTCAGCTGAAAAAGGGTGGATTTACATCTGTACCCTCACCTGTGATCATGAGCTTTGGGTAGTGACCGGAAAAACAAGATTGCAGATACAAACAGTGGAAATGAGCTTCTTTGGAAGGGGGTTTCTCTTGGACTGCTGCCCCCACGACCTGGCCCTAGATAAGCAGGAGATGATGGATGGATGGACATTCACATGGTAAATGTTGAGTCAGGAAATGAAATGTGAAACTGTTGGCTTATAACATCAACGGAAGGGAATCCAATCACTAAAGGCTGGAGTTCCGTGGCTACACCACCTGAAAGTGTCCACGCAATGACGATGGCACCAGTGGTACAATGCAAAATATTCAACGATATGAAAAAGGAGACCATAATGCAAACTCAAGTTTATTGGAACCATTGGAGCTTGTGAGCCTGCTGTATGTCACCTTATGAAGTGTGAGCAGGGTGTGCAGAGAACCATCACACTTTGCTACTAGAATGTAGCAGGAAAAAAACTCAAGTTGACTATTTGAGGAAGGAACGCCCATCACTGTGTAATGTCGAAAAGGGGAGCTTCAAGCTAGCTTTATCCTAAAGGTGAAGCATAATTTGGGACTTTGCTGCCTTATGGACCCAGACAGCTCACTGAATGTTGTGGACTGAGCCACAGTTACTCAAGTTATTCCTGCCAAAGAAGATATCATCACCTATTAAAGCATGAGTCAAAAAAAGGAATCCAAAACAGGAAACTGAAGGGAGGCCTAACTAACACACAGCGAGCGTTAATAAAAACTTCAGTCATCAGGGCTAACGCAGACAAATGTTTAATTTATGTTCAGTAAAGACACACTGTGATTACCTGTGACTCAACAGAAAACCACATGACTTCTTCAGCCATCTTCTCTTATGTTTATTGCCAGTTTTAACACTTGAATTGATATTGAAACATGTCTGGGAACAGTGGCACTAACATTGCAACTAAGGCAGATAACTGTTGTAATAACATTTAGCAATTGCTATAAATGTAAAAAATAAAAGAAAAAAAGACTGTGTTAATATAGGACATGTACACCTGCTGATGCTTTTTGTGTGTATTCCAGCTGGCCTGGACCCCACTGCTGGCTGCGTTCAGTGTGGGCCTGCAGGACTGTGATGACCCTGAGGTAGCCTCTCTGTGTCTGGAGGGCATTCGATGCGCCATCAGGATCGCCTGCATCTTCAGTATGCAGGTCTGGTCATGTTTGCACACAGTTTGTAGGGAGCAACTCCAAGTGCTTTCATTTCACTTCTGATTATATTTCTTATATTTACTTTTAAAGCAATTAAGTGTTTGTGTTGACAGCAGTGTGAAAACATGACTGTGTATTCACTTTGTGTCTGCAGTTGGAGCGAGATGCGTATGTTCAAGCTTTGGCCAGATTCACCTTGCTGACAGCCAGTTCTAGCATCACAGAGATGAAGCAGAAGAACATTGACACCATTAAGACACTGATCACTGTGGCCCACACTGATGGAAACTACCTGGGCAACTCCTGGCATGAGGTAATCATGGCACTTTCTTAATAAGTGATATATAATATATAGTGACAGGTGCATATAATTTAATGTCTGTGTGTGGTTTTTTTTTTGGTTTTTTTAAATGAACTCGACAATGGCGTATTTTTATTTAAGGGTACTGCCTCTACAATGTAATGGTGTTTCATGCCTGTTTTGTAGATCTTGAGGTGTATCAGTCAGCTGGAGCTCGCCCAGTTGATCGGCACAGGGGTGAAGACGCGCTACATCTCAGGGGTGGTGCGGGAGAGGGAAGGTGGCATCAAAGGCTTGCCCTCTGGCACAGAGGAGTTCATGCCCCTGGGCCTGGGTAGGATACAAGAGATTACATAGAACACATTCTGCATTCAAACTGGGTCTTTAAGACTCACTCTTGTGAGTCTGCTGGACGACTATGTGTGTTAGCTTGTGTTAAATGTCTTTGCTGTTGCAGGTAACCTGGTGGGGAGTCAGGACAAGAGACAGATGGCTCACATCCAGGAGTCAGTAGGAGAGACGAGCTCTCAAAGTGTGGTGGTAGCTGTGGACAGGTGAGTCAGAGATCACTTAAAAAGTACACACACACACACACGCACACACATGCACTATTTGTCTTTATATAACCATTGATATATATATATATATATATATATATATAAATATTGATTTATATAACCATTTTCATATTTGCAGAATCTTCACCGGTTCCACCAGATTAGATGGAAATGCCATCGGTGAGTGTGTCATACTTTGCTGTGAAGTAAAGTATCTGCTTGTTTTTGCATGTATGAAGTAAGGAAAATAATTGCAAGCACCTTGCCGTTTAATTGCTTCCAGTGGACTTTGTGCGGTGGCTGTGTGCGGTGTCTATGGACGAGCTGGCCTCGGCACACCAGCCAAGGATGTTCAGCCTGCAGAAGATCGTAGAAATCTCCTACTATAACATGAACCGCATCAGGCTTCAGTGGTCCAGAATTTGGCAGGTCATAGGCGACCATTTCAACAAGGTCAGTGTTGCAAAACTTCCACCAAAATTTGACTTTAAAAATGTATAACGTCAAGTGGGACCTAAAGACTTGTGTTGAGGTGGCTGTGCTCTTTTGGTGGTGCTACCAGCATTCTGTGCACCTCCTTTTGTCCTGTATTGAACCCTTGATGGTATAGATTTGTTACCACTGCAGTTCTTTTTTTGTCTGCACATTCTGTGTGTCTGCAGAATGTGCAGACAAGGACATTGTCATTATCATTGATTTAAATGTCCAACAGCAGGGCATGTTTTGTGCCTGACATTGTATGTATCATTAATCATACTGTGCACTCTCCCGTAATCAGCCTTTCATTTATCGTGCAGTGCCATTGAAATAAAGGTGCCAAATGCTAAAAAAAAAGAGGAGCATCAATCAGTAATGATACTAAAATACATTACTAAAGACTTACACTCACTGCCACTTGATTAGGTACACTTGCTTAATTGCTTGCTAAAGCAAATATCTGTCAATCACATGGCAGCAACTCAGAGGATTTAAGCAATTAGACATGGTCAGGATGACCTGCTGAAGTTCAAGGCGAGCGAACAGCGAACGTTTTTGGTGCCAGACTGAATGGTTTGAGTATTTAAGAAACTGCTGATCTACTAGGATTTTACCACATAACCATCTCTGGGGCTGACAGAGAGTGGTCTGACAAAGAGGTAAATACACAGTGAGTTTTCCAGGTGAAATTGCCTTGTTTTTGCTAGAGGAGAATGGCCAGGTTTATAGGAAGGTAGCATCAACTCAAATAACCACTCGTCACAACCCAGGTATGCAGAAGAGCATCTCTGAACTTACGGCAGCAGAAGAGCACACAGGGTGACGCTCCTGTGGTGACTGCCATCATGATTATGTTTGTAAAACAGAGTTGAGTTGATAGTCAACAATGACTCTGTCACGTTGTAGGTGGGCTGTAACCCCAATGAGGATGTCGCGATCTTTGCTGTGGACTCGCTGAGGCAGCTGTCCATGAAGTTCTTGGAGAAAGGAGAGCTGGCTAACTTCCGTTTCCAGAAAGATTTCCTCAGGCCTTTTGAGCACATCATGAAGAAAAACAGGTAGAGAATGTTGTTATATGGACAGGTGGAAACTATACTTTCTTACTGTTGGTGCAACATTATAGGAGTAAGAATAGTTCTTTACATAAATGGATTATATTCAGTATTATGGGGAGAAGAGCAGTAGTAGTTGCTTACTTGATGCTAGGCCAACAACTCTCCCTCCCTTCAGATCCCCCACTATCAGAGACATGGTGATCAGGTGTGTGGCTCAGATGGTAAACTCCCAGGCGGCCAACATCCGTTCAGGTTGGAAGAACATCTTTTCAGTGTTCCATCAGGCTGCCTCTGACCATGATGAGACTATAGTGGAGTTGGCCTTCCAGACCACTGGGCACATTGTCAGTGAGTATGTCTTACTGAGTAATAACAGGTAACAGGGTGTTACATGTCAAACTGCTCGTCTGACAGTGACGTGGGGTGTAAGTAGTTCTTCACTGATCAGCACCTTATCATGCTTATGTCTAATCCTTTTGTTTCTTTCATCAGTGAACACCTTCCAGGAGCACTTTGCAGCTGCTATCGACTCCTTCCAGGATGCAGTGAAGTGCCTGTCAGAGTTTGTGTGCAATGCAGCTTTTCCTGACACCAGCATGGAGGCCATCAGACTGATCCGACACTGCGCTAAATATGTCTCTGATAGGCCACAGGTACTAACAGCTAATCTGGACGATGCCAGTTTTGTTTCTTGATTCTTTTTTCTTGGTTTATGTTTCTTGAAAATAAATATTCCTCCTCCTGACATTTATGTCCTGCTGTGTCCCTGTCCAGGCTCTGAGGGAGTACACCAGTGACGACATGAATGTTGCCCCTGGTGATCGGGTGTGGGTTCGTGGCTGGTTTCCCATCCTGTTTGAACTTTCTTGCATCATCAACCGCTGCAAGCTGGATGTCCGGACCAGGTCATAGATTTTATTCTTAACTATTAAACGCACCCATAAATCTGTGCAGAAATCATGGGGATAACTGTCTATATTTCAGTGGTTGCAATGCGTACTCTGTGTGTTAGTTGCTAAGGAGACGAGGCTTTTCACAGTGCAGATTTGCCAAATGGTAAACAAATATAGGCTAAAAATACAACGCACAGGGTGTAGTTCAAAGCTAACTCAGATGTCGTGGCAGAATCCAGCCCAAAAATCCAAGAGACAGAGCAGCAGTTACAAATATTGACTTTTAGGGTTGCTGTAAAATTTAGTATATTACCATACATGAAGACAAACCTGGAAATCTTGCAGGTGCTGCTTTTTATGACCAAACAGACAAATAACTGGATTTCACCGGTCATGTTTCATATTTCAGTAACTTGCCTACCAGCATGTTACAAAGAGCCTCCCTTTAAAATGACTAATCACAGCACTTATTGCAGGGTCTTTACCTTACAAAACAAAGTGCCTTGAGGTGACTATTTGTTGTGATTTGGCGCTGTATAAATAAAATTGAACACTGTACTCCTTCCATGTGAACAATAACCATACTGTTTTCAAGGAATATGACCAAACATGAAGCAACACATGACTGTCGACTGTACATTAGGCTTAGATGGAGGTCCTGTAGTTGTAATAAACTTTCCAGACTCTCCAACTTTACACTCTAAATGGAAAGTACCAAGTCATGTATTATGACTTGGTACTTTCCATTGCCAATGGAAAGTACCAAGTTACTCTAGGAGAGCTGGACAGGGCCATAGAAGGTCCTTAACCCATCAGCAGGACAGATACTGAATGACCACTTGCTAGTGCAAATGGCCACGCCCACTAGCAAACTGTGATGATAGCGATCCATTCTGGTAGCTAACAGCTGAAATTCTCAGCCCGGCGTGACAGTACCTCAGCAAGGCACTGCACTGGACGATCAACTGCTAGCTAGAACCCTTTGAAGAGCACAACCAGAGCCCTACAAAATGACATCCATCAGGCCACCGGTGTAAATGCCTCAGACCAAACAATCAAATACAGACTTCATGAGGACAATGCAGACATCTGGCACAATATGTTTCAGTCCATCCAACATTGACAGGCTGCGCCTCAGACACTCCAGGAGCTCGGTGATCCCCCCGGTCCAGATCTGGGAGGAGATCCCCCAGGAGACCGTCCATCCAGTTAGGTGCATGTTTTCAGGCATGCATACAAGAGCATGGGGGCCACACAAACTACTGAATATCATTTTGAGTTGCTTCAATGAAATATTGGCAAAATGGACTAGCCTGCTGCATCACTTTTTCGCTTTAATTTTCAGGGTGTCATTGAATTCAGCCCTCTGTAAGTTGGTAATTTACATTTCCATCAAAGGATGTGGCATCCTTTCATTCCTAACACATTACCAGCATGATTTTTTCCCCCATTGGGATCTGATGTTTTCAAAGTGTTCCTTTAATTTGTTTTGAGCAGTGTACAATGCAGTTCCCTACAGTGACAGTTCTGTTCTTGTTGCATCATAATAAGACTGCCGTTCACCTTTGCTCCTGACAGAGGTCTCACAGTCATGTTTGAGATCATGAAGAGTTACGGCCACACCTTCGAGAAGCACTGGTGGCACGACCTCTTCCGAATTGTCTTTCGCATTTTTGACAACATGAAGCTCCCCGAACAGCAGACAGAGGTCAGAGTTGTCTGTGATTTCACATGCTAATTATTGTTGTACAGAGGAATTAAATCTAAATGGACAAGTTATTAAAAAAAAAAACTGCTCCTGTTTTGTTTGCTTGCAGAAAACTGAGTGGATGACAACAACGTGTAACCACGCTCTGTACGCCATCTGTGACGTGTTCACCCAGTTTTATGAGCCTCTCAGTGAAATCCTGCTGGCTGACATTTTCACACAGCTGCAGTGGTGTGTCAGGCAAGGTGAGTGTTTAACATCGTCATCACTCAGTACACTCCCGTCTGAACAAACAGTATTTAATGCTCACGAGACAGAGCGGTAACACCTGATCGCACTGGTGTCCTGATTATACGTCTTATATGTAGGAAGAACAGTAACGGGTTGGAACATCTCTGCCCTCTCAAAACATCATTTATTTTCTTTAGATTGTTTTATTGATAAAGAAAAGCCTCTCTTTATGCATCAAAATACACGCCAATTTTTTTTAAAACCATTTCAGAGTTGTGGGGGGGTTGGGACATATTGCTGGTGTCACAGGGTGACGGGTGGGGAACATCAAAGTAATGTAACACTGAGTTGAACCTGTTTGTTTGGCCTACAATAACCCCACCCTGAGCTCCAAATAACATCGAGAGCTCCATGGAGTACCTCCATAAAAATAAAAAAAAGCTAGCTTGTTTTGAATTTGGCCTTTAAAGTCTTCTTCTCGTGCACGTCTGCACCTGTTTCCAAGCTAAGCCGCAATTTTTGGATATCGTTTCTGTCGACTTGCAAGTTTGTGTTTTCAAACTTGTGCAGAGAGCAAACATCAGCTTCTGTTTCAGACTGACCGACTTTCATGGCAACAGTGATTACTTGTGATGAGAGCTGGGTCCAGCTACAACCCAGGGGGAAAAAACCCAGCCTGGGTTGAAAGCAGGCACAGGAAAAAAAAAAACAAATCAGCAAATCATTCTTTTTGATTCATAATAATATATATTTTTAATTTTTATTTATTTTAATGGAAAGACTCAAAACTTTATGATCACAGCCCGAAGTTTAGATCAAGTGATATTTCAGAGTGATGCATATATGTGAAAAATTCAATTAAAAAAAAAAAAACCAAAACAACCTCTTAGGCTAACCGGGTGCACCTTCCACTTTGGAGAGGAGAATTTTCTCCTCAGTCTTTGCTTCATGCAGAGATTTAAGGCTTTAACAGGCAGCTCAGGGAACTTCACGGCACTTGTGTGTAGCAGATGTGTTCTGAAGTTGTTACCACTTCTTTGCAGACAACGAACAGCTGGCTCGGTCCGGTACCAACTGTCTGGAGAACCTGGTGATCCTGAACGGGGAGAAGTTCAGCCCTGAGGTGTGGAACATCACATGCTCCTGTATGCTGGAGATCTTCCAAAACACCAGCCCTCAAGCGTGAGTACTGAGCCTCTGTGCTTCCGTTCAGCTAAAATGTAAAAGATGGAATTTACATATTCAAATATTTACGTTTGAATTTTATTTATTAAACATACAGCTGAGTTAATGGGGATTCAAAAGTTGGTGTGTAAAAGTTGCTGTTGCCTTTGCGCTGTGATGTGATCGTGACAAAGTTCTGACAACACCTGATTTGCAATCTGTCGTTTCTTTTGCTTTACAACCAGTTTGTTAACTTGGCGACCGGCTGGACAGGATGAGGAAGCAGTTGATGGCAAGCACTTTGTAAGAAAGGAAAAAAAAAAACCTCACCAAGTTCACCCAGTTACTAAGCAATGATTATGCACAACAGCATCTCTGCACTTGCTTCATAGCACTGTATCACACACTGAACATGTGTATGTTCACGGTGTATTTTGTTGCTCCTGCACACTTCCAGGATGCTGATGTGGACACTCAGTCCCAGAGCAGCTACGACCGAGCTCTCTCTGAGAGGGGACACAGCCAGATGTCCAGTGACGACACCTGGAAAGGCAGAACCAATGCCAGTGAGCACCCACTCTTATTTAGTGTATATTCAGCCTCTACATACATGTTCAGCTTGAATACAGCTGCTCATGTCTCCACACCTTTTTTTGTATTTTCCTCTGCTGCAGGAGTTTCCGACCAGAGGCTGTTTGCAGGCCTGCTGATTAAATGTGTCGTGCAGCTTGAATTAATACAAACCATCGACAACATTGTCTTCTACCCGGCAACCAGCAAGAAGGAGGATGCTGATAATATGGCTGCTGCGCAGGTAAAGGGAGGCTCAGCACCTGCTCTATATCAACATTCCTGTTATTCATAATCAGTGTTTTATTTGCATTTGAAGAAAAGGAGCTGAAACAGTGAATAGAGAACAAAATAAGTGAGGATGTGGAAAATTTATTCCCTGCTTTCACCGTCACAATTTAAATGGGAGGTAGTGCAGTTAAAATGTGGCAACAGCCAAAGACAAATGTGTTTTCTTCTAGGAAAGTTGGCATAGGTAACTTCAGTCCATGAGTGTGTACTTAGCCCTCAATGGCCCCCTATTGGGTTTCACCATTAGTTGTGAGGAGTGGCTGGGGCCCTACAAGGAAGGACCTATGGCCTTTCTTATCCATAGTACAGCTTTATTATTATTATTTTTAAGTCATATAAAGCTAAAGTTGTCTAAAACTCTCCTCCTGCCAGCGGGATGCTCTGGAGGAGTCGGAGGCTGATGGAGGTGAGTTGAGTCCGGATCAGGGGATGTACAGACACATGACATCCGCACACCTTTTCAAGCTGCTGGACTGCCTGCTGGAGTCACACACCTTTGCCAAGGACTTCAACTCCAACAATGAGCAAAGGACAGCACTCTGGAGGGCAGGTAAATACGAAGGGACATTCCCTACTATTCTCTGTCTTTTGCACATATACAGTATGTACTGCAGCACAGACTGTTCTTTGTTTGTAGATTTATGGTTAACAGCAGAGGACTATCAGTAAATAGTGGCAGAACAAAAGTAATGATGCCACTGCAGTGTTATTATTTTTGCCTTCTTTGCTTGTTTGATAGACAGCAGAGACAACACTGTGATATGCAACAAAAAAGTCCCTATGCTACAGTAAAATGGTACCTATCTGAACTACAAGGCCACACAGCGGCCTCTGTTACTGCTTTTAACAGCGATTTGTCTCTGTTGACGTTTCAGGATTTAAAGGGAAATCTAAGCCTAACTTGCTGAAGCAGGAGACCAGCAGTCTAGCGTGCAGCCTCAGGATCTTGTTCAGGATGTACTCAGACCCTCAGCTGCAGGACTCATGGCCTGACATCCAAACACGCCTGCTGCTGTGAGTGAAACACTCATGTGCACTCCTTCAGTGTTTCCTGTGTGTCATTACCAGTTAAATGTTAAACCTTAGATAAATAAGCACCAAGTGTGTCACTGGCAGAAAGGGCAGCACTGCTGTTTGTTCCTGTGTTTTGACACATGGCTCATACCTCGTTATAAATTTATGAATGCACTCTGTGTGCGCATTTGGTGTAATATGTTGGCATGCTAAAGCTGGGTACATATCACCTTGTTATGTTTGTCACTCTAACCAATGACTCATGTATTACAAGGACAACACATATGTGAGATGTTCCTCATCATTAAATAACTGCCTCTATGATAAAGAGGATCCAGCATGATAATCAGTTTAGTGTTGCAGCTCTAATATGGACAGCTTAGTGGTCGTCTTAATCGTGTGTGTGTATTATCTCTCTCAGGGTGTGTAGTGAAGCTCTGGGCTACTTCATCAGTCTGACCTCAGAGAGCCACAGAGAGGCTTGGAACAGCCTGCTGATGCTGCTGCTCACCAGGACGCTACGGCTGCCCGATGACAAGGCAGGAACACACACACACACATGTCCAACTACACATTAGTAAGAACTAAGGCTGGAATAAATATTGAAATGTAATTGTATCATTGTAGTGTTACATAAAGTATTTCTTCAGTAAAGTTGTACCTGCGCTGCACTCTCCAGCTCACATGGCCCCGCCCCCCCGCTCTCCCTCTGTACTGCAGTAAGGATGGAGACACAGCACCAGTCCAGCTTAGCCAGCGTACTTACAAAAGTAAAATTTAAATTGCATTTGTGACAATAGACAATAAAGTTTAGTTAATTTATGGAAACAGCACACAAAGACAGAAATCGCTCTCTTCAAAGTTACCGGACTACCCAGAAAACAGAACTCACAGGCTGCCTTGTGTTTCAGTGCGCTAGTTCAGATTCAAACTAAGCCATTCAAACAGCAAAGCCGTCCAAACTAACCAATCGAGGCAGCGACAACACCCATGTTGTGTGAGTTAAAACTGCTGTCACTGTCAGTGGGGTCTGGTGGAGTGTAACAGCTTTACTTTCTCATCAAAAAGAGCTGCCTGATCAGAACCTCATAAACTCACTTCTTTCCTTAATTGGATAGAAAAACTGTGATTAAACATAAGAAAAGAATAAGTGAAATATAGGTGAAAAGTTGGCTAAAAAATGTGTTTTTTTTGTCCATATTGCTAATCCTTAGTTGGAAGTATACCCTGGAAGAGTATGTAAAGGTCAAGAGTTTAATGGGGTGCAGGACGTGAGGATTATGGAGCTTGTTTATAGGCATGATCTAAACTTACAGAAGGGTTGAGGTCAAAAATACTTGGAAATTTAATACAGTTGTTAAACTACTGTCAACTGACAGAGAGCAAAAATTAGGAATACACTGATAGATCTGCCAAAGATCAGTATGAGCTGATACACCCCTGGATGTACACTGATCAGTAAGATCATTTTTGTGCAGTCTGTTAATGGAGAACTGAAGGACATAAAAGTACAAAAAAAAAATTAAATAGCAAAAACTATTTGTTCAGTCTTTCGGCATTTGTGTCATTTTTGTGAGCTTTCACGTATGAATTAGGTACTTAGAAAATGTGCATGATTCACAGATGATTCATGCCAGCCTGTGACTCAGAGTACCGTTCCAGGTCACTTTAACCCAAAACCAGAACTGTGCAGCTAGAAAACAACACAGCAGCGTGCAGCAAGAAACTGGAGGAAATGTTGGTGGCATGCAGCCAGCCGACAAACCACAGCATCAACAAAAATTAGACCATTATTGTTATAGTGGACTGACTGGCACCATTTTCTTACGCAAGCTCTGCTTTGACTTTTGGGGAAGTTGCTAAAACAGAGCTGCGCATTGTTTATCTGCCCAGTGCAGTCTCATAATTCCACAGAATTGCTGTTAAAAGCAGCAAAAAACCAGTGAACACGCATCACTGTGGACATATTCATTAAACGCCCTGCTGTGAATGCAGAGCAGCCGTCCTTCCTTTTGTTGTTGTGTATATCCTAAATATTTCCACTTGCAGTTTTTCAAATCTGAGTCTTTAATTTAATATTCTTCTTTTTGCTCCAGTTTAAGCCTCATGCTTCCTGCTACTACCCCCACCTGTGCGAAATGATGCAGTTTGACCTGATCCCTGAGCTGCGGGCCGTCCTCAGGCGCTTCTTCCTGCGCATCGGCTCCGTCTTCCACATCGCTGCTGCTCATCCAGAGGGAGCACCCGCCCGGACTCCCGCAACCTAAGAAGGGGGTGGACGGGGAAACAGAGGCAGCGGTGGGCACTGGTGAGAAGGCGGACACAACTCCTGAGAGACTTTATGCCTCTGTTCGGACCGGATATGATCACAGATGGGTGATGAAGACTGGCTTTTCTGTCAGGACTCTGCATTAAAAGTGTTGCTGTTTTCTGCTGCACTCCGCAGCCAGAAAACCCTTCACCCTGACCCTCGTCCTCCTCTTTCTCTCGGAGATGATCAGCACTGTGACCAGCACTCTCTGCTGACTGTAGTCATTCATCATCCCCCTGACTCTCATCTCAAAAGAACTGTAAACAAATAATTTATTGATATTATTGCAAACCCTTTCACAGATTTTGATGTTTTTCTTTCATGTTTAATTTTTTAAATACTTCAGAAGAAAACAAAGAACGTCTGCACACTGAAAGCAAAATGAACGATCCCATTCAATTTGATTTCCTTGCATTTGCTCTTTGCAAAACATGAATTTTGGCCACCTGTGCCTGTTAGAAAAAGGTGATCTAATCAAAACATGTTTCTTGTGTTAATGTCAAATCCCAAAGCATTATTTTTCTCTTCTGTCTGTGCTAATATCAAGCAGGTTTGTTTAAAAAAGGCTGAACCTCACAGCTGCGGGAGAAAACAATCTGCACCTCTTACAACACTATCAGTGATTGTTATTTGGGACGCGTGCTCTGTGTGACACAGCCGTCCCGTCATCTCTTGCCTATCAGTGAGATTTTACTTATTTATTTGGCTCACTTTCTTTCGTCTGTGTTTGGATAATTGCTGGTTTACAGTGGACGGTTGGTTGAGATACTGGCTGCTTCCCTCTGCTGTGCATTCCTGCGTGTGTTGACCCGGGCAGCCTTACACTGGTGTCGATGCCTCCTGGCTTTAAAGTGGACTCCTGACACCCACCACTCATCCATCAGTTGGACCTACAGTACTACAGAGCAGTTATGTGTCTTTGTTTCTTACGGTTCGTTCAAGTATTAACATGACACAGTGTAACGACTTACACCGGACGCTTAGAATGCCCCTTCAGTGTTGACCCTCTTCCACATTAGTCTCACAGAGCAAAACCAAAACTCGCATCCACAGGTTCCAGCATCTCTGCATCCTGGATTATTTAGTTTGCTCCATGCCTTTTTTTAAAAAGAAGGATGTATGTAATTATTTAAAGTGCATTTAAATATTTTTTGAAAAGCATTCCTTCCCTTGCAACTATGGATGTCTACTTCCCTAAAACTAGGGAATATATAAATATATATAAATATATACAGTAAATGAAAAAAAAATGCAGACTGTAAAGTTTTCAATGTAAGATACATAGAAATGAAAGTGCTCTACGGTTCTATACATAATATTGTGATGTAATCTTCTAAGCATTTGGTGAAGTAATCAATAAACCTGAGTTCTGACCCACTCCAGTATCTGCGGGTTCAGTTGCCCTTACTGAACAAACAATCACCAACATTAACTGCTTCATTCACTGATCTTCAGTTCTAGTGGGAATTTACAGATGTGCACGCAGCCTCGTATTAGTAAGTAAGCTGGAGCCATCATCAAAAAATACTCGTACTGGTTGTGTGTTTCCTGATCAGACCAAAATTTAGTCCGGTCTAGAAATATTTAGAAACTATGAACGTGTGGTAGATTGTATATAAACATGGCCACAGGGTGGCACTGTACTCAAACTGGTAGTTACCCTGAAGCGTGCCAGGTTTTGGGGTAACAAAGGTTACTATGGAGACCTCTCACATCTTTTGTTACCGAAAGTGTAAAGATGCGAAACAGCTGCTACATGGGCCCTTATGAAGAACACCGCGGTAAATAATAAACATGAAAGTTAATAAGTAAACAGTTAAAAATGTGACCGTTGCGCTCAATGGCCAACTTAAATAATTTATGCCCGTGTGTCAGATGTGACGCTTCAACAGAACTAGCTCACTTATAGCAAGTTAGCGCTAACATTAGCCGGCGTTAGCTAGGGCTCCCTACGTGCCAGCCCCGGCTGGCTGAGAGGTTACGCCAGGAAGCGACCTGAAAATCTCCGAGACATTACCGCGGCTCCTTTAATGCGTTTGTGGCACAGTGGTTGGTGTTGGAAAACGCCGTCATTTTGCTAGTTGGAGTGAGCGGAGCCAGACGGGGACCGGTTACGTACAGAGCGTAGTTGTGGGCGGATCTGCGGTAACCAGTAGCTGAGCAAGGCGACCACCTCCGCAAGACGGGCCAGCAATGACGGATAGGGTTGATCCAGCCGGGGTTTGGATTGTGAGCCACCAGACATGATTTTATGAAGACCACCCTACAAGTAAGAGTTCCTGCTCGATTTACGAATGTAATTGTGACGCCTGTGCTTAGGGCGATGGTGAAATAATGTGAGGAGGAATGGCAGAGATGGTGGATTTTTCCTCTCTGATTCCTGCGAGAGGAAAGAGGTCGACAGATTAGGAAAAAATGCGTAATGATACTTTTGTTTCCCTCAAGCATTGGGGGTCAAATGAGACTCATTTTAATTCAAAAATATACCTGTTCATTGCAGTAAACGGTTTTGCCTCGGGTTCTTTTTCTTTTATTTATTCTGCAGTCTGCGAATTTGCGACTTCATGTATATGACAGTGACAGCCATATTCAGGCTGGCTACAGCAGCAGCCTTAGACTTAGGCGGAGCGGTGTCTGTCAGAATTGCTTACTTAAGAATTAAAGCGTTGCAATTCTAATTGCGGGAGTGGTAAAGTCTATATAAAGCTAGAACACAGGGTGTTGCAAAGTGGCATTTTTCTAACGCGACGTGATAAAAAGGCTAGGAATTGGAATCATGCTGCGTTCATGGGCTCCGCTAGCACAGTTTTCGCCATAAATATTAAAATGTGTGTGGAATACAGAGTCAAAGCGGAGTTTATTTGAATTACAGTGAAATGTTAGCGCTTCAGGTGTGTTATTTATATTTGATTTATTACACCAAAGCCTGATACATTGTGAACAACTAGTGCTTGTACAAAAAAATACGTCCCTTTCTATTGAACAACCGAATTGAAAAATCAATCCCATTTATTTTCTAACCGTTTTTTTTTTTTACGTATTATATTGTAAAATAATAAACGCTTAAAAACCCCTCTCAGACATTTCTAGAGTGAGCATTATATGTGTGACGTTTGAAACCAATTGCGTACGAGAATTTTCGACATAATCGTGAAGGCGTCGATGTTACGTAACGGGGAGGGCTGTCCGTGTGGCGCGAGAAGGGGGGGACGTAGGAGGATACGTGCAAACACTCCTGAGCGCAAAGTGGTTATCTTACATTCTGACAGCTTTTGTATACGCAAAACGACATACGGGCTGTCTGACAGATTTGGGACATTTTTACTGAGAGAAACCGTGACCGAGAAGAAGAGAACTCCCCGGAGTTTGCTGGTAAGACGCTCGGAAATGGGATTTAATCCTTATATTTACATCTTTGGTGGTGTTAAAAATGCGACTTCATATTTAAATTGTAAATGTACATTAATACCCAGATTGGGGGGCGAGGACTGACACAAGCGCAGATTGTGCCCTCCAGAGGGAGTAGCAGGTCTCAACCCTGCCCTGGTTGGTTAATGTGTAAAATGACAGTTTAAATTCCACCGTGCGAAACATCTACACAGACTCCAGTTTACTTGAACCGAGTTAATGTTTGAGATAATGCCGCGTTCAGGTGCTACAATTCGTCTCGATTCGCTGCTATTCCTGGCGGAGCTGGGCGCTGTTTACATCAGTGCTGGCCCATTAAAACCCGAGCCACGTGTTGGTAGCTGGGGAGCATGTGGCTATTGTAAACACTGCTGCCTTGTGGGTCTTTATCTGCTGTAACGGGCTCTTTCTGTTACTTTTACTACTAAATGCGGGTTAAGTAGTCAGCTGGGTGTCTTTGAGTAAGTTTTTTGGGCTTGGTGAAACTGCAGCAGTTTGTTATGATAGCCCAGAGCCTGCTGACACTGGATTGTGTTTCTATTGTGCTGTTAGGAGTATTGTATATTATGTAATGCCACCAGCAGTATTTGCATGGAACTCCCTAATTATTAGATTCCACCTCATATCAGCTTAAATGTCAGTATTGCTACAGGAAAGGTCAGACTCCCACATGATAAGCGGACAGTTTGGGATCACCGGCAGGTCACATTTCTCCCACATCTTTTTGTGTGTAGCAGTGAATGGGGTATGATGACAGCAGCAGATTAGAGAAGGGGCTGGGCAGTCAGCTGCTCTCACAGAGTCTTTGTTTCATGGACCTCAACTCAATTTAGAGGCTGCAGGACCTGGACGGAAATAATTAATGAAGTAATTTGTATTGCTGTACATCACAGCAAGGCTGCTGTGAGGATTGTGAAAGTAAGGGTAAGAAAAAAGCAACTAGCATTAGCATTTAACTGAAGGTGATGGAGCTTCTCTCTCTTTTTTTTTTTGCATTATTTCAGAGCTTCTTGTTGGTTTGCTTTATGGTCGATATTTTCTGATCTGCTTTTTTTGGGGGGGCAAGCTGATAAAGCCATATCCTTGGTGTGTGTGGCCAAGGATTATACTAGTATGACTTCATTTCCCACACCTCAAATTACAAGTTTTATTTTGGAAAAATTCCAAATATATTCAGATTATCCATTAAGTTAATCCATTATTATTATTTGTAAAAGATATGTTTTAAGGCTTCTCAGCTAAAGATAAATGTCGGTATAGATATCTGTGTCTGCAATTTTATTTACCAGTTTTCCTGTGTTAGTGAACAAGACCAATACAAATATTAAGCCGATAGATGGGTACATACCTGTTTGTTATGCTGATGTTTCTAATCAGTGGTAGTTTATGAAATGCGTTTGTATACATTTAAAAAAAAAAGTTGTTAGTGATTTTTATTTACTGTAAACAAAGGTACATTTGTTTGACCTGCGTGTGACCTTTGATTGCAGAGGTCTTTGAGTAATAGCAGTTTGATACGTCACTGCATAAGAAGCATCAAATTACTCAAGTTCTTGCTACACGTGTTTGCTAATCGAGTTCCAGACTTTAAGTTCAAAGGGACTTCATATCATTATGCATATTTAATAGCGCTCCAAGTGTTTTTAGTTGTCCATTGAAACGTAAATGAGTGAACTTGATGAGAACAAACTCCATAGCTGAGAGAGGCAGCCAGCATCTCCTATATGCTTTAATTGTTAGATTGTATTTTACAGTTCAGCTCTGTCACCACACATCCATACTAAAGCTGAGCAGCCCATAATTGAAGCAGTCATATGTGTTGTTTATACTTTTGTGCCAACCTCCAACACCAGTAATGAGGAGGAGGCTGTAAATTTTCAGAGAAAGTCAGTTTTGTGTGGAGATTTAAGGGCATTTTTTGAGCGAGAGAATAACTTGGAGTTGAGATAAACAAGATTCCTGAAAGCGCCCCTTAGCAGTCAGAGGTTACTGATTAGGAGATGGTGACTGTCTGCGTGGAGCTTCAAGCCAGACTGTGTTTCTGATCTCTCTTCACCTGCCTCACGCCTCCTCTCACATTGTCTCTTTCTTTCTGTCTCTAACACACACACACACACACACTCGCTCTGCTGTCGTCTCATTAATATCATTGCCATCTGCTTCATATGTAACAGCCCAATTAGAGAGACGCACTTTGACCCTACCTGTCCAAATTTAATTTGAAGGTTCATAGCTGTCCCTGTGTGCTCCCCTCTCCTCACACACATGCGCGCGCACACACACATATGTAATCGTAGATATAAGCAATCCAGACTTTGACCTTTCATTGTTGTCTCTCTGCAGGGCCTGAGCTGTGCAGCCTTGTGTAGGTTTGGTTTTCACCCCCCAAGTGTCCCGTGGATATCAGCTGACCATGGTGGTCTGAGCAGAGGAAACAGGAGAAAAAACCCTGGCGCAGTGTGTGTTCACTCTAACATAGTAAGGCTTGACCACAAGAGGAGCAAAGACACGAACCGGAGCAAAGAGGAAAAAGCACATTTAAATACAAAATGTCTCAAAACAGAGAACTGGTGCTTTTCTACATAAAGTATAAACTGTCCCAGAGAAACTATCCTCTCAACCACATAGTACTCAACGAGCCTTCGAACAGGACTGATGGGGGGGCGGCAGGGTTGGATGAGGAACAGCGAATAGATACACACGCCAATGGGACTTTCAATGGCACAAGTCCCGGTACCCCGCCGGCGTCCCCGCAGCGGCAGCAACAGCCGCCATCAACAACGGACCTCGACGCAGTGAAGGAGGCGCTCCGGGACACAGCCAATGAGTTCGAGCTGAGATACGCTCGTGCCTTCAATGATCTGCACAGCCAGCTGCACATCACGCCGGCCACGGCCTACCAAAGCTTCGAGAATGTGATGGATGAGGTGTTCCGGGATGGCGTCAACTGGGGCCGCATCGTAGGGCTTTTCGCGTTCGGCGGGGCACTGTGTGTGGAGTGTGTCGAGAAGGAGATGAACCCCCTGGTGGGCAGGATCGTAGAGTGGATGACAGTCTACCTAGACAACCACATTCAGCCCTGGATCCAGAGCCAAGGAGGATGGGTGAGTCACACACAGAGATGCACACATGCTGTTTGCTTGTATAGCCTCTTTCATAAAAGGACCCTTTAACATTGCTGGCTTTAATTACACAGGCAAGGTAAGCTCAGGTTGCCTGCATGGAAAATTTTCTTGCTGCCACTTTTACTATGCACCCCAGCTGGCACCAGTCAGGTGGAAAATAAGGTTAAACCTGTCCTTACTTTTCCCAGCTACTTCTGGAAGTGTGTTTGCTTTTGCTGCTTAGTGATGACTGTGACTTGATTGTATGCGGCATTTCCCTGTCAAGAGCAAATTTGCTTCACTGTGTTAGCCGTGTGGCTTTCCTGCCTGCATGGCTTAACCTCCAGAGCATTAGTTTTTATTTCATTTTTCCATCCATATACATGTTGTGTTTTGGTGATCTAGCAAGTCGACTTGAGACTATGGCGTGTCCCAGGTGTGGTTGGCTGCAAAACCAGCCTAGAAGAAGAGACTTAAGATTAGATATGATGAAGACATACAGAAGTCATGTGGTATAAAGAAACATCTGTCTTTAAAGGCAGTAAAAACAGAGTGCTTGTGTGGTCAGCAGCTGGTTCAGCTGTCTCTAATTGATCAGTATCATGCTGCTCAATGAGCTGAATCGAAGTGGGGGCTTAACAGCCTACATCAGGACTTTGGTAGTCTCCTGCACCCCGCCTGGGGATCGAAGTTCTCTCATCACAAGGCAGGATGAAGTCCAGGATTTTTACAGATAGCTCTTTGTTTTACTCTGGTCAGTTGATTGGCTCTGTGCTTTGCTTTTTTCCCCCTCCTTCCATCATCTGACCATTTTATCTGTGCATTTTTTTTTTCAGTTGTCCTTCACCGAGGCAGCTGCATGCAGATGAAAGCTCAGTTTTTTGGGTTTTTTTGCTTTTTTCCTAGGGTTAGTTTTAAAGTCAGCCACCCTGGTATCAACAGTACCAGTGTGTGTGTGCTCATGCACACTTTCAGGACAGATAAGGTCAGGTCTTTTTCTGTGTCCCAGCTATTTGATGGTATGAAGGCAAGCGGGAGAAGAGGGGCTGGTTATATTTATCCCAGCGCTCCATAACACCTGGTTGAAGGTCGACGCTATAAAATCTAGCATCCCTGTGGTTGAAAGCTTGCAAAAAATACAACATGAAAGTTCCTTACTATGTTGTTTATATTGTAGGCTTTAAACATATCCATTTATTTCACCACCTGACCAAGTGGTGTCAAGATGTGGTGGAGATGGCTGACAAGGATCTGATTTGTGAGGGTAAAGCTTTGCTGCTTTTAAATGCTAGTCATGCATTTATTTGACTAGATGCTGAAACATCTGACTACAAAGCACCTGCAGCTCTGAGCTCAAAATTACACTACTACTCTTTTTTTTTTTCTTTTTTATTATTATTATTATTTTGGTAGCTATGTGTTGCTGTATTTCTTGTGTTGTTGGTCTAAACTGAAATGTCTCAACAGCCTCTAGATGGCGTGCTATGAAATTGTGTACGTTTGTTGCTGCTCCTTGTCAGGCTGAACTGCAGTAATTTTAGCAAATTTTTTGTAACGTCACAATATCAGATTTTACTTCACAGTCACCATGGCCAGGCTAATTCATGGCAACAGTAATGTTGCAATATCTTTAGAAATGAAAAAAGAAAATCAGAAGAGTCCGTTACCAGAATAATAATGCTTATAAGTTATGAGTTTATATTGGATGTTAAAACATCCAAAAAAGTAGGCTGTATAAAATGAAAAATCAAACAAGTGCGATCACTATTAATAACTCATTTTGTCAGAATACATAGATAACTGTTGGTGGATACTCGGTATGTTTTGGATGTTCAGGATAAAGACAGATGAGCCGAGAGGTCAAAGGTTAACCCGATGGTTTGTGTGATTTCCCATCCCGATCGCAAATAGATATTTTCACCGTTGTCATCACAGTGTAACCAACACACCACATCACACGTGGCTGATCTCCATGATCTCATAGTCAAAATGGTCCAGACACACACACGCACACGCTCTCTCAAACACATGGCATTTTGCTTAGCAACGTGTTAGACTAATTAGTTAAGATGCTACAGATTAGAAGCTTGTGGTTAGCAGCTAGCACGTCAGTGTAACCTAGGCTTGGAGATATGAATGACTTAATATGAAGTGTTCAATGGATCTTACTGCCAGCATGGTTTCACTTCTCCTGCCTTGTCTTGAGTACATGATGACACTTCCTTCCCTCACCTTCCTATTTCTATAATTCACTTTTAGTGTTGCTCCACTGGCTCGTTGGAGGGGAAAGGGTGCTGGTTTGTGTCCTGTGTAAGCTGTTCATGAGCTGACACGCATTGAGCAGAGACAGTTGCACTGAAACGCAGACTTCAGTAGGTGGTTCACCGCTGCGGTTCTATCTTTTGTGCTTTCCATCTCTTTGTCACAGTGTCGTTGCCTTCTTTTTGTGGTTTTTGTCTGTTCAAAGACGGCGTACACTTTCCCTGAAACGCACCAGAGTCTCTGAGTAAACCCACATGAGACTTTGTTGTTCTTTTTTTTTTTTGTCTTTCATTTCCCTCTTTCTTTTTTCTTTCCTCCCCTGACGCCTCCTCGCAGGGATGAAGCACAAAACCGTTGGCAGATGTGGGTATAGCTGTGAGGCAGGTGTGCCCTTAGTGTTAGCTGATGAAATATTAGTCCGCCCTAAGCAGCAGCAAGGTCACTCTCTGTTTCACTCAGCAATCACTCTGTCTCATCGTCTCAATATTGCGCATTTTTGCTGTTTTGGAATAACAGTTCAGGGTAGTTTTCCAATATTTGGGAATTTACAGTAACTTTTGAAGCTTCATTTCTAAGCTTAAACAGCTTGTTATTGAAGCAGTTGTTTTTCTGGTAGTGCTGTGGAGTGATGGAGTATTTGGTTTATGGTTCAGATAATTGGTTAGATTATTTCAATCAATAGTTTCAGTTTTTCCAAGGGAAATACCTGATGACTTGAAGATCAGTGGGGGTATAACAGAGGAAGTTCAGTAAGTTTATCTCTAAACAGATAACGGTTATGGATATTTTTGGTCACCTGGCCTTTCTTTATCAGGCTATGAACGCACTCCCATACATTTTTTGATGCATCATTTGACTCTTTTTCTGCACAAAATGGATTAAGTGTCACCTAATCGAGATGAGGAAATGGTGATGGAGAGCTATTAATCAGTTTTTACTGCATATACACTGGTGTTGAATTGTGATGAATAAGATGTGGTTGTCTTTTAGTTTTTGGCTAAATCACAGTGAAAATTACATGTTTCACCCTCATTTGGAGGAAATTTTAAGCATTGTTCTTTTTGCTTAAAAAAGGGTTAATAAGTAAATTATAACTGCATTTGGTTCTGTGAAATAAGAAATAATTTATTATTTAATCTGATTATTGGCTGCATTTCCATGTTGATTTTTAAAAACATAGATTCAAAGAAAAGGTGTGACATGCTTTTGAACTGTTGCCAGTTAAATATTGTAAAGTGAAGAGTGTTTTGCACAAGAGAAAGCACCGCTGTCGTAAAAACTGATAAAGCCTCAGCCTAAAAGATCCCACCGGAGCTTATTTTGGAGCCTCCTCTGTCCAGGATGCTGAGATATTTAATGGTCGCTCGGCATGTGAGATAAATATGCGCTGTCACAGCTTGTGGTTTTTAAAGAACAACAGGAGCAAAGCTATATATTGTCTGATAATAAACCTCCTTGGCAGACAGCAGTGGTAGAGACAGTGCTATCGACCTAATAATGCTGTTTCCAGCAGAGCAGGCGGTGGCAGTGATTACTCAGTGGAGATTGAGCCGCCTCAGGGTGGGGGTACAGGGTTATTACCAATTATAGATGAATAATATCTCAACCTGCTACTGGGGGAAACAATGTTTTTTTTTTTTCTGTCTGACAGACTAATAAAGCCTAAACTCATTTAGAAGAACCATGCTGCCACAGTCTGGGGATGCTTGGTTGGAGGTGTGCGTGTGTGTGTGTGTGTGTGTGTGTGTGTGTGTGTGTGCGTGTGTGTGTGTGGTGCAGAGAAAGAAGGGAAAAAAAGAGACCATTAGTCCGGTTGTTGTGCTTGTGTTGTTGAATGTTTTGGTAAGGTCAAGGAAAAGTTAACTACAATAAAAATGAGCAGCGAAATCTTTCCTTTAGCTTTGCTTTTTTCCCCCTTTTTTTCATATCAGCCACTTGTATATGTATGCTACATATTGGTATGTTGTGTTCATTACTAGCATGGAAATGGAAGTCTGGCTTATTCTCAGCAAATCTTATGAAAAGACCAACTTTAATGAACAGATCCGACTAACAAGTACCCTGTCTGTATCTGCAGACATATATAACCTCAGTGCCATAGAGCACCACAGTGGCACAAAAACAGCACCATGTTACACATTGTTACATTTATTACAGTTACTGTAGCTTTTCTGTAGTTATTGTTGTTACTGACATTTGCGTGTAATACACAAATGTGTGTTACATGCAAAAATATTTGTCCCCCCCACAATTAGCTTAGGGTAAGTTACAGCTCCCATTTGTTTTAGGCCTTTTTTCCCAGTTATATATTGATTTTATTTTAAAACGACAATGGTGACGAAAACAAACCACCAAAAGAAAATAACAAGCAATCCACATTGTCAAAAAGGTCTACTGTGGAAGCAAAGGGCAGACAACAACACACTACATCTTTTACAACAAACGACTTTTCTGATCAACTTTCTGTTAGATCTTCTGCAATACTCAGGAAAAGTCCCAAAATCATTTCAGTCACTCTTTCTTTGTCATGAAGTGTTTATGCAATTATTTCTAGTGGAAGAGTTGGGATTTTTTGTTGGATCCAGTATAAGGTTTTCCCAGATTTTTTCTTTCTTTTCCCTAAAACAGTACTACTCTGCATTTTTTCCACTAATACCTACTCGGTACTCTAATGTTATCTGTTTCGATTGTTCTCCATTACAATTGAGTACCACAGCAATGTGGGTGGGGTCATTAGTGACGTCATTTGTATGCAATACAAACACAAATGGTCGCTCCATCTAGCTCCTGGATTCATCAAACACAAAAATGCCTGCAGCTCATCGTTGGACCACAGTGTTGGTTAATGTGAAGCCGTTACCCCCGTTGCAGATTTTTTAAAATGGCAGGTTTGATTCTTGCGAAGGAGTCGTTCTCAGTGTTCATCTAATGACCCCGCCTGAATATGTACTAAAAAGTATCTGGTACCAGGTCCTATCACCAAATGTGAAACCCTAACAGTCACGCCGAGTCGAGCTGAGTAGGTACTAGTGGAAAAGCGGCATTAGATCTTTTGCACTTAAAAAAAAACCAAGAAGAGGTTTCTTATTGTTTGTTTATTTTTAATTATAACAGGAGCCTTCTGCATATAAAGTAGAAATAGGAGCTGAATTTTCCGTTTCCAAATCTTTCAAGTAATTTTACATTGAAGTAAAAGAAACCATATTCGTGAGCAGAGGTTCCTCTGTAAGTGATGGGCATGAGACCTACAGACAGTTTGAGGAGATCAGGACGTTTTTGGCCTCTTGATGTGAGATGTTCATCACAAATACTATATTAATATGTTTAATTATGAACATAGGCTGTAAAGTGGGTTAGACACGGAGGCTGTAATTAAAGGCCCGTGAAAGGTAAGTCCGTTGACATATTTTGACAAGGGAAACACTTGAGGTCCCTTTGTGCTGTTCTCCTCTGCAGACTTATTTAACCTCTCTGTCTCTCTCTTTCTCTGTAATTAATATGCACATAGGATAGGCAGTTAGATCCACAGAGTCGTCTGTCAGACTGTCCTAATGTAGAGGAGCAGGAAAGCTCACCCTTGGGACCTTTGCTGGCTGCCTCAAACCCTCACCCACCACCACCTTCCCTTCCAACCTTAAGTCCCTACACTCTGTTTCCCTCCTGTGTTCTCCCTTTCCTTTAAATGCACACCTCCTCCTTACATCAGTTTATTTATTTATTTGTTTTGTCCCAGATTTTTCCATCTGTTCCCTTTTTCCCCTTTCCATCCTCCTTTTCACTTCTTTCTCTCCACCTCTGCATGCTGCTATCTCCACTCTAAAGACTACAACAGCTAAATGTATTACGGGTCACACATTACCACAAAGCTCATCAATCTTGCCGTTAACCCTGTGCACCCTTATTCCAGCGCTTTTCCTCCACATCGCCCATAACATCGTCATTGGCACTATCGATTCCCTCTGACTTGATCCCGACTCACTGCCACCCCCTCCCACGCAGCTACCACTATCCCTTCATCTTCCTCCTTTAACATCTCCCTCCATCCTCCTCCTCCTCTCTCCTTTATCACTGATGGCTCACATGTGGCTGATTAAGAGAGATGCTTTTATATTTTTGTGGTGCTTTCTTGGATTTGTTTTAAAGACAGCGTTCTGCTCATAAAGCAAAGTTTCCACAGACTGATTGGGTGTTTATTTGTAATCACAGATGTAGCGTGGGTGGTGGTTGTCTCATATATTTGTAGCGTTTTATTGTATGGTGGCGCACTGCAGAGGGGAGGGGACGGCGCCAAGTCAGACTGGTCACGTGACTACCTCAGACAAAGGACCTGTGGCCACATACACACACATACACAGAAAAATGTGCTTTACAGGCTTTTTAGTTGTGCCCATAGGTGTGCCGTCGCATCGCAGAAAAAAGCCATCGCTGATACAAAAGCAACTTTGTCATTGTCACATTCTCTGACTTACTACTTTAGTGCACACGGAAGCCACAGATAGACGATGCTCCCACAAAACCCTTTTCTGCTCTGGATCAATGGTGGGCACTTTTGTTCAACCGGCGTCAATAACTGGCTTTTTGCGGTGGGCGGCTCTATGCAGATTGATCTCTGAATGTAGCTGCTCAACCGTGGACACGTCTCTATTGTTTTTGTAGGCATACATTAAAGCTCGTGCATTAGTTTTTCATGATCTGTGACATTGGGCGCGTATGTTTGTGTGCGTGTTCGTAGTCAATGGTGGGTGTCAGAATCACAGCTTGAGGATGGCAGCAAACAGATTGTATGATTCAGGCGTCGCCAGCTCCATGACAGGAACATCAGACAGGGACCAGTTGTGTGGTGGTTATGTTCCCATGTGTGTACTTGGGTCCTGCTCATATGTGCGTTGAAGGAAAAGGATATAAAACAGCTATTCTTGTGTTATTGTGGTAGGAATGTTGGAGGGGGGAAAAAAATATAATCAGTATTATTTTGGTCAGTAATTGGGATCTTGATTGTTTTATATGATTGTTCATTATCTTAACAAACGTAATGTGTTCTGAGAATTTAAAATGTGTCTTTATAAAATGTTATATATATTAAATGAAAACAAGTACAGAAATCATGAGGTGGATGAGATGGAGGACACAGGGTCTGACAAACTGCTGGGACAAGACAACAGTTAGCCCAAGCAGAAATGTGTGTGGAAGCCACAGGGAGCACAATGGCGAGCTGAAGCCAGCAATAGGCCAACACCTCAGACCGCCTTTTGCCTTCAGGACGGCCGTAATTCTTCATGACATAGATTGAGCAAGGTGCTGGAAGCATTCCTCAGATATTTTGGTTCAGGTTGGCATGATAACATCACACAGTTGCTTCAGATATACCTGCTGCACATCTGTTATGCAGATCTTTGATTTCACCGCATCCCAATGGTGCACTGTTCTTTTGAGATCTGGTGACTGTGGTGGTCATTTGAGTTCAGTAAAGTCATCATCATGTTCAGGAAACCAGTTTAATATCATCTGATCTTTGTGACACGGTGCATTTTCCTGCTAGGTAGAGCCATTTGAAGGATGGGTACAGTGTGGTCATAAACGGATGGAAATGGTCAGCAACAATGCTAATATAGGCTGTGGTGTTTAAACACTGTTGGAGCTAAGAGGCCCAAAGTGTGCCAAGACTGTGTGTAGAGATTCTGTTGTGCCTACCTTGTTCGAGTGGTTCAATTTCTGTTGCCTTCCTGCAGTCTGGTCTTCTCCTCTGACATCAATAAGGCATTTTCACCCAGAGAACTGCCACTCACTGGATTTTTTTCTCTGTTTTAAACCATTCTCTGTAAACCCTAGAGATGGTTGTGCAGGAAAATCTCAGTAGATCAGCAGTTTGTGAAATACTCAGACCAGCCATGTCTAGATCAGAGCCCTCAAATGGCAAGAATCACATCAGTGGGGGTCCAAAATGTGGGGTTGTCTTATGGTTCTTGTAGATTTCAGATAGTTTCCAGTATCCTTAGCAGGCAACTGTAATATGTGAATATAGAGAGACTGAGCTGTGGTTCCTGTGTGAGAAGATAGAAATGTTTGACACACCTGTGTAGGCTTGGATACATGAGGAGATGAGGTATGTTTCAGTCTTAAATTATGGAAATTAATTAGCTGTTGATGATAAGGTTTGACAAGTGTCATCAGTTACCTTGAATTTGTGTAATCAATATATATACTAATACTGTAATACAGGATTAGTATGCTAACTTAAATAAAGCAGCCACCAACCTTCCAATTAGTAGATGACACGCTGTAGCTCCTGAGCCACAGGATTATTTTTTCAGAGCTGGTGGCACATTTTAACCTTGCCGTGTGTTTTCTGTCTCATTTGAATATTCCAGCTTGCCTTTGCTTCTGCTGTAACAGTGTTTGAGACTTCTCAAATATGCTCTCTGACTCTATTCATAGCCATTAATCACAAAAATAGCTAGCTCTTCCTCTGATTATCATTTTATCATAATAGAAACTGGTTTAAACAGACCAGACAACTACATGCTATAATGCTGTGTTTAGCTAATATTTCACTTGGTCAACCTGCGCGTGTGTGTGTGTGTGTATGTGTGTGTTTACAGGTTCTGTAGGAACACCAATTGGTCATGTGAAAGACTAGACCTGTGGCCCTGACACACAAGAAAACACAACAGTGAGATATCAGTACAGGCTCTTAATGAATACATGTGCTGCATAGACACTGCATCTAAATCTCTTTTATCAGTGTCTTCTTTCTCTGATTTAGAAACCCACACTGGTGTCACAGCAGTGAGGCATCCGTATGTTCCATATCCAGACGCTGTTTATGTACACAGGACAGATATCCAGCTGTGTAACAGGGGAGAGAGTGTGTGTGTTTGTGTGTGTGTGTCTTGACTTCCAGCACACTGCAGAGCGCCTAGCTGTTAGAGCAGCTTTGCCAGACTGGTAGACATCAGACTGCCACCATAGTGCACCATTATGTGTCTGCAACCCCCCCCCCTGCACCCCCAAATGGCTGGCAGAAAGAAGACGACTGGGCTTATGGAAGGGCAAATGTAGATAGCGAGAGGAAGATGAGGCTGGTGACTCAGCAAGTCAAGGATGCAGATGAGATGCATGTAGGTCAATAGGGTACATGGCCTACGTGGTGCAGTCTGTGTGCACATTTCTATATATGCACTCTGAACACATACGAGCAGAACAGTTGGATGTTTGCAGCACTCAGGGAAGACACTGCATTCAGTTGCTCTACGTGCTGCTCCACTTCTGCGTGGCTTAGTGGTGAAATCAGGTCACAAGCAAACCCCCCTTCTCCCTACATCTTTCTCCCCAGTCTCCCCTCTCCTGCTTTCTGCTTGCTCCCTCAATTTTAGCCCACTCTTTATATTTATATATATATATATATATATATATATATATATATATATATATATAAATTTTTCTTAAAAGCAAGAGAGACAAAGATGGATATAGCTGATTTCTTTACATAGCACAAGTATCTGCCTCCATCCCTCTCTTCTCTGATTGCATTTCATCCCTTGCCACCTCTTCTCTCTGTCTTTTCCCCGATTCTCTCTCTCTGCGCTCATATCTGTGATGAGATTATGAGGCATATCATGGGATTAGCGAATCTCGTGGCATGTATTAAAGTGGGAAAGCTGAGGGACAGATAGAGAGGGTTGATGACTATTTCATGGTAATGTGGCACCCAATCTCATATAAGGCTAAATGATGATAAAGAGCATCAAGGCCATCGTCTTTGTATTCACATCACAGGTTTGTTTGAATGGCCACGGGGGCTTAAAGCAATAAAGACAAAACCATATCTGCACTGGCTCCGAAATATTAAAGAAAAGAGAGAACAAAAACTTGGAGGCTTGGAGATATTCATCTCCTGCTGAAGTGATCCTGACGTTTCTTTCATGTAGTCAAACTTTATGAAAATGTACATAAAGTAATGGGAAGTGCAGTTTCAAGGAAAGCTGTCTCTGCTGCCACTTTCTCCTCTCTCCACATTCTTCTCTCCTCGTGGAGTTCCCCTTTCTCAGTTTCCAGTCATTTTCATCAGCTTTATTTTTTCCCCTGCAGCCTGCTTCACCCTTGTTCTTGTGTTCTACTTTCCTCACATTTCTCTCACTCACCCTCTCGACTCCCCTTTTGTTTTTTTTGTTGTGTCTCAGTCTGTTACCTCCCTCGATTTCTGTCTCTTCCAGCTCTTCCGGACAGATGGCAGGTCTCAGGGTCATGGTGTGTTGTCTGGGTGGGGTGATGGCCTACAGGGCAGTGGGTTATATCAGTGAAGACATTCAACCGTGTTTACTTTGCTTCCATTAAATTCTCCTTCTCTGCCTTTACACTTTCCTAACCTTGTGATCTCTCTGTCAGACGTACACACAAATGGTCCCGAGTCCTTGGCTTTCCTGCTGGGTCTCAGCGGTGCATACATACAGTATGTGTATGCGTCTGCTGACAGAATGAGGTTTTGTGAGAGAGACAGCCCCCACAGTGGGGCAGGGAACAGATTGGAGTCTGAGCCTCCATGTCCTGACTCATTAATCTCTTCTTTAATTCATGGTCTCAACACGTGCGCATACATTTACAGACACGCACACACAGTGTCAGCGATGTGTCAAAAGGAGAAGGAAAAGTACATGCAAGCACTTTGATGCTGGCCCAAACACCAGCAAGTGTCACGCCTGAAGAGTGGTTTAATGATTTAATTTCCTAATTTTTCTCACTCGCTTCCTTTCTTTGCTGGGAAATGATCCATCACAGCACGCACACACACACACACACACACACACCCCGCCCCCCGAGAAAAAAAAATTTAAGCACGGCCACTGATGTCACGCTGCCGCAAAGAACATGAAGTTCAATGGCTAAATTACTTCAGGAAGCTAAACATCCGTGCAGGTTCACTGCTTTTTATAAGCTGAACATGAGTTTCCATGAGGAAGTGAAGAAAGACTTTCTCCTGACCTGTTTAACTTGACTTGTTTCATATCTGTGACAGTCAGTTCCTGTCAGGCCATTGTTAAAAATGCCTCCCTGCTTCAGAAAATAAAGTAGGGGGGGACCACATCCTAAGCTACTTAAGAAATGCAAGAAGAGCTCCAGCCATATGAAACTTCACGACTCAAATGGATGCACTGTTCCTCAGGAATCAGCAAGTGTAACATGCATTTTTCATATTTTGCTCTCAAAGTGGGTGAATTTTCATCTTCTTGACTGTTAGCTCGGGACTTCTGTCTTTTTGGATTATAATTGATTCCTTATTTCATTGAATTATGCCTGGACTTTGCACTTTTAGTATTATCCAGCTTCTTTGCTTGTAGAACCCAGAAACCGTGAACTTCTGGCACGAGGCGTGAGATCTAACTGCGTCTTCCTCTACAATAACTCTTCCTGGTCATGTGGAAATTTTGGCCGCCGACCTGACTCCCTTATTTCTTGAAATGCCTTAGCAATTGTGATAAGGATGTAAAACGGATAAAAAGGCCTTGAGGAAGAGCAGGAACTCATGGTACGATGATGAAGACGTTGATAAGGAGAGAGGAACAGGCAGTCACATTCTTGGTTCTTTTTCTGACTGGCCACTCATTGCAGAGTATAAAGATTTAAACTGACTAACTATGGCAGCAGCAGAAGGATAGAAGTAGTATTACCAATAAAAAATAAGTCATTCTAATCATATGATGATGATGACATGGTGCATATTAGGATCAAAGCTATGAGGTTATGCTGAATTTTAACTATGAGATCATTATTTATTTATTTATTTTAAATAATACTGATACTGGAACAGATTGTAGATATTGTAACGTTTGTGTTGTGTTCCATGGTGAAGAGGAGGCGGCAAACGTACTTAGCAGACAGTCAAAAACGCACAACCACACCGATACTGGGAATTCCACAGTGTTTTCCTTTAATAAACATACTCTTCACCAACCTTATAAAGCCCAGTTGTACAGCTGCTGCATTATCATACATGAAAATAAGCAGAGTTCATACAACCCGTAACATTACTAAAAGTTGGGGAGATAGAAAAATAGAGGTCCACCTCGATCCATGCGTCCGTCTGCCAAAACGTTTCTCCCACGCTCTCTACAGGGGAGCGGTGGCGCACACTTGTGACATCACTAACAAAAGCTTAGACTGTCGTAAAGAGACAACACACAATTACGACTGTTACAATATGTTGAAACTGTGTGACAAAGAACTGTGATTCTTTTTAATGAGCCACTGTGCTGAGGAAGAGGGGTCACAAAGGCAGGGGTCTTCAGAAAGAGGCACATTTTGAGTCTGAGCACTAGGCTTCCTTCCACATTACTGCGAAATACCTCCAAACTGCTGATGCTTTCCTGTTAGATTTTTATATGCTATGTAAGCTGTGCTTGTAGCAATCTGTGGGCACAGCAGAGGCTAGAGTTGAGTTGAATAGAATTGAATCCATGTACTGGATTGGTGCATCCTTATTTTTATTTTTTTTCCTCATTTGAAATGGGGACCTGGCAGGAGGTGGAGCCCCGTACCGCATCCCTAATCCCTGCTCACTGGTGTGCAGTCTATGGTTGGCAGTTTTCAGGACAATTTGGTTTCCAACAATTTGGAGCTGTTTTGCTCATCTTTATATGTTAGCAGTGGTTAAAAGAGCCAGTTTGTCACACTGTAGTCCATCTCTTTTTCTCTTACTAATTTAAACAAAAAAATCTGTCGTCTTATTTGTGTCATGCAGATTATTTAATAGCTTAGTTAAAAATGTTCTTTAGGCTTTCGCTGACATATAGAGACATTCAAAGCAATGTCACAACAGTGGTGTGCTAACTGAATGCTACAGCATGCGTTTGTCCTGTGCTACGTACATGAAGCGCAGTACCTGTTCGCCCCTTTAGATTTCTCTTATGTTGGAGGCCTTTTTGCAAACACGGCTCTGTGGTCGTACACCTTTTAATCAGGAATGCTGTGAATGGACACTCCTTATCACAGGTTCTTCCATTTCTGCAGAGGACACTTAAAACTCTTTTTGCAGCTAAGTGGTTCTTGGACAATTTCCTGGCAAAGGCCCCTTCTTGGCTGCTCTCGAGCCTTTGCAGTGTAAAGAAATGAATGTTTCAAGGTTTGCCAGAATAATGGATTGTGCCCTGATAAACATTCACAGCTTAGGATCTTTTTTTTTTTTTTTTTCCTTAAGTGCATTTTGATGGAGAGGTCTGCAGAGAATAGCTGAGATGCATGTTTTTGTAAAAAGCATTTGCCACAAGTGGACTCCAAACTGACTCTGGGTAATCAAAGTAAACAGTACCTGAGCTCAGTCTGGGTTACACAGCAAGGGCTATGAAAACTCATACGCATCAATATGTCATGTAGTATGTTTCAACATAAGATTCGATTTATCAGCGCAAATAGAGGCTGGCGTTCAGCATGACATTTTCAGGTTTCACATTGTCTCTAGCACTCGGGTGGTTTACCTGGATATTCATTAATCTGGTGCTTGTTTGATCTTGCCGAGTCACCGTGATTCTCTGAGCCGCTCTGGGACGCTTGGTCACTGAGGCAGAGGTCATAGCACACGCACTCCACAATCACCTCGTGTACTTCAAACTCTATGTGATGTCAAAGGTGTTGATGACTTCATTGTGTTTCACTTGTAGGAACATCATGTCACATATTTTAGTAAACAGCATTTCATGAGTCAGATGGATGCAACAGAGACTTTACTCAATAAACAAGAACACGTGAAGTGACGTGTTGCATGCTGTGCTCTGGGCTGGGGGACATTGCAGAGTGAGTGTGTGTTTGTGCTCAAGGCCTCATGTTGTTCGTGTGCACACATTCCAAGTTTTGCAACTTACAGGAAGTGTTGCTCAGCTACAAGCAAGACAGATGACTTCTTAAAGAGCATTAAGAGCTAACTCTATCTCTTTGTGACTCAGAGAGCTCATCTCTCTCTTGATCTTGTAACCTCTAAATAATAATCCAGCCTTTTCTTTCCCTCCCGTTTCCATCGTATTCAGATCCTTTGCCTTCTCACTTTTAGTTTTCTCGGGTGTTTCTCCTCCTGAATTTTATGAATCAAATGATTCATAAAAGCTGCTTTCCTGATCCAGTTTTCACTTCTAGGCAGGCCTCAAACGGAACAAACGGCCTTTATTGTCCCGCAAAGGGGAAATTCAGGTGGAACAGCAGCCACAGATATAAAAAAAATTCACTTTGTTGAAAACAATATATAAAAAAACAAGATTAAAAATAACACTAATAATAATATTAATAATATATACTGTACAAGAATATAATATGAAAATACTGTTGAGTGCGAAATAGGCATAAATATAAGTTCACTTCAGAATGCACATAATGTGCCTGGGTGTTGAACCTTGAACAAGACAGAGTATTTACAATACAGTATATACAAATGCCAGCATGGATGTAAATACTATTGATTTTGATTTTGTTGGGAGCACTGATGGTTATTATAGAGTCTTACAGCTGCTGGGAGGAAGCATCTGCGATAACGCTCCTTTGTGCATTCAGGGTGCAGTAGTCTGTCGCTGAAGGAGCTCTCCAGTTCAGTAACAGCTTCGTTCATGGGGTGGGAGACCTTGTCCATCAGGGATGTTATTTTAGCCAAATACTTGGCCTCTTCGAAAGCTGTCAGCCTTTGATTTACTGCAGCCCTTATAGAGAAACTAACCATATCCACTCTTCTGTTTCCCTAACTTTCATTCTACCTAGTCATTGAAAGTCTTTGTTGATGTTCCTCAGCACACACTGCTTACTCATTCACATGCTGACATGCCCTTCGTTACACATGCTTGAAGAATTCAAAACGTGTTCAGGGAAGTGCGTAGTTATGTGTCTTTGTGTATCAGATATCTCTTGGTGTTGAGGATGTGAATCGAATTGCAAATAGTTTAGTTGGGGGGGGTGTTTTGTTTTTTTTAAACTCTCCTGGATTATTGATTCTTAACCAATTTGCTTCTAAGAGATATAATCCAAAAAAAAAGACTTAAAAAGCTGAAACACCTGCCCACATGTCCCTGTCTCAAAAATGTTGTCATGACAGGTTTGTCTTTGTCTCTCTTCCTGTGATGCCTGGCTCCCCACAGAGCATGACTTCCAGCAGTTCCTGTAACTTTCCACTTTGGCTTATATGCTTGTTTGTCCCCTCTCTCTGGATGCTGCTAATCCAGACTGTTTTTGTCCACTTGTTGTGCTCTCATTGCGTTCACAAAAACTGCAACAGCACATATTTGCATTTGTGTCTTTGTCAGCTTTCTGTCATAATACAGTATGTTCCAGCTGGCCAAAGTGAGCCCTGTGGATTCATCTCTGCATGTGAATTGTTTCTTCAGATTTTATTCTAGCATCAGCACAGTTGCATTGCAGCTGCTGCCTTTGTGTACTTCAAACAGTTGTGGTCAGTGTGGTGTGGACGTCATATACTCAATGGGTTCCTAGAAAGTGAAGCTTAGCAGTTAAGTGAGATGTCTAGATCAGATGTTTCACCCACACGCAGTTGACCTTCTTGTTGTATTGAGGCTTAGCCATGCGCAGTTACACGTTCAGATTTACAAAAAAATTAAATCCCTTTACTATTGGATACACAGAATGATTATTCTAATTAAATAGTAATTGAGACGGTGATTATTTTCTATGAAATGTCAAATAGGATCCAAAATGTCATCACAACAGTCATTTCCACAGCATCACAAGTGCTCAACACAACTCCACCTTTGATCGGTTACACACTATCAGAGCTCCAAATACGCCAAAGCTTTCCACTGGGATTCTTTTTCTTTTCTGCATACCTTTGTGTTGCAGTTGAATTACTTCATGGACTTGGTGAAGAAGAATTTTCTGTACAAGGGTTTTTTTTTTTAAAGGTGGGGGTAACAGCCAATAGAAAAAACTGTCCCCCTTATAAATTTCTTGAACTAATCTGTCGGTAAGTGCTGCTGTTGTGTACCCTGCCTCTCGCCCTATGTCAGCTGGGATAGCTGGGATAATGCAGCAAGCAAGGAAAAGTGTGAGAATCTCTGCTTTCAGCCAGCGTTTTTATGATTGGCCACACCTTGCAAACAGAAGGCAGGAGGTGGGTTGAGCTGCAGTTCTCCCCTGTGGTTGAGTTGACTATATAAATTTATTCATTTTCTATGACGTCATAAAGATACTCTAGTAGTAAACGGAGTATGTGGAGCAGCCTGAAACCTTTGAGTCACATCGAATGCATGCAGATAGGCTGACTCATCATTTGAAACTTTGTCCATTTTTATTTGAACTGTAATTATTTTTTTGGATTGCAACAATTTGTATATGACAGAAATAAGATAAAGCGTAATAGCCACTTTAAAAAGTTTGCCTGAAGGTGGAAACTGATATGATGGTTTTCTCTCCACAAAGAAATCTGTATCAGAAAAATCTGGCATGTGAGCCATTGTGAATCCATTCATCTGTATCTATGTTAAAGGTGTTATATTAACTAATGCAAATTTAAAGCTCATGCTCATGTCTTAGGTTAGCAGCTTCTGTCCAGCTTTGAAGAACATCAGCAGATTTTTACCTTTAAGAATGAAACTTAACTAATAATTGGGAAAGAGAGAATTAAAATTATTATTACAAATTTTTCCTTAGTAAATGAAGTTATGGAACAGTTCATCAGTTAATATCCAAATTGTTTAAACATTTATAAATACCACCTATCACTGTAAATAGTTGAAGTTTTAGCACTTCTTGGAAATATAACTTTATGAATGGCTATTTCTGTATCACACAGTGACACTATCAGTGTGACATAATGATTAATCATCTGCTAATATTAAAACAGTGCATTTTTTCAGTGTGCCCAAGTTATTGTATTTCCATCGGTCTTCAGTCCTATTTTGTGTAAAAAGGAAGTGAGGTGTCAATGTGCATCTGGTGTGTGTGTGTTTGTGCGTGCGTGTCATGGTCAGGGGGTTTCACCATCAGGGGATTTGAGCATTGCAACTTGTTATGGTGCAACATCGGAGCAACCGACAAGTCAGGGCTGATGAATGGGAAGCTGCTGCTAATGATCGGTAAAATGCTCCTTTCTCCACATGTAGTATTGGGCCATTTATCAACCACAGAAGTGGACCTGCAGGCCCAGACACACTCACACATCACACACACTAATCAGCTGCTTCCCAGTAACCTTGGTAACCAACTGCAGAATCTCTCTCCCTGTGCTTCTTCACTTTTCACTCCCTTTCTCTCCTTTACATCCAACCTTTTTGCTTTCATGAGCTAATCCTCCCCTCATCCTTTCTTCCGAGCTAACGAAGAAAGAGGCAGAGACTAGGCCTGAAAGTACTCTGCAGGCCGCTGCCTAGCACCTGATTTCCTATGGGAGCAGCGCAGAAATAAAGAAATAAAGGCGTGACTGTGTGAAAAGGAAAGGGGAAGAGCAGATAAAGATGGGGTTTACCTGTCAGGTGGGACCTGGGGGAGTCTGAGCATATCAAACCAGCAGTCCTGTCTTGACACGTGCACAGTAAATTACATGGTAATTCTGGTATAGAAGTAAATCTGGACCCCCTCAGGCATTCAGTTGATGTTATTTTAAAAGTAAAATGAGGATCTGGTTATCGATCGAGCTAACGGAAAAAGTCATGCTTTGAATTATGTGTTTGAATGCAAAGGTGCAGAGCGGGAGCTACAGCTGCAGGTGATTTTATATTTGAATTGTGTGACCGCCGAGCCCCGGGACCTGTGACACCACTGTCACCAGCAGAAAGGCTGTGACTTATATCATCACTGTTACTGTCTACAGTGGTTAGACTGTAGCCAGTGGTCCAGTGTGAGCAGTAGGAGCTTGTTTATTGTGTCAGGGTGAACATGTGTGATAGAGGCATGTTTGGGCATGCTTTCAAGAGTTATTACAGGTGCAATAAGGATCACACATTTCAGGGGAATAAAAAAATTATTTTTTTAAATCTGAATTTATGCTGCCACAGTAGACAATAAAAAGGTTCAGTGTTTGTGTCCTTGTTTATCTCCTCTGAATCACCGATGACCACACCTGTCACCAACATTCGGAGAATATATAAAGGTCTTTTTCTGCAAATGCAGATTTCAGGAAAAGATAATCTATACCACTTGATCCTAGACTTCCCCCCCCACCCGCTTGCTGAAGATGGTAGATTCAGTTAGAGGTGAATTAGAGCCACCCCTGCACCTGTTCTCCCCTCCTATTGTGCTATTTCTGGGTATGGTCTACATTTCTTTTATTGTCAACAACTTCCATAAAAAGAGCACAACCAGCAATGAACTGATCTTGTTCCTCTGTGCCATGGGGCCCCATTGTTATCCAGAAAAAATATAAAAGTCATATCAGTGAGTGACACACTGTTCTACTGGCTGACATGTTCCTTCATTATTGTGAACACACACATTGTGTTTTATTTTGAGTAAGTTTTACATGTGCAGCACATAACTTCTCAGCTGTAAATAGTCCCCAACAAATGTCATTTTATTTTAAAAATAGCACATTACTTTGTGCACAGTCGCTGTATGTTTGCAGCAACAGTGGATTTTGAATTTTTAAGATAATGTCACTTGTTTTAAAGTTTTGAAATTCGTGATTTTTCTTGTATCGTAAAAGTTTTGCTTCATAGTCGCTGAGGCCAACACATCACTCGATGTTTTTTTTCATGATTATCAATAGACTGTGACCAGATTTAGATTTTTTTTTTTTTTTAAACATACAAGTCTGAACAGATTACCGCACCTTTGACTTACCAAAGTAACTGCTTGAGGGATTTTCCTTGATAAAAATGAATCTCTGGGGGAGGGGACTGTATGTAAACGCAATTTGTCTACTTGTAGTTTGGCAAAAAGTCTGTGTTGCTTTATTGAACAAAAGAGAATGTTTGCAGTAATCATCAGTGAAAATAGTGAAGACTTGAACTTTGGATTATGTAGTCCTTAAACCAAAGTTTAAGAAAATTGTTTGATTTCCACCTTTTGATGACCCCGAACAATGCTACTGAGGACAGGGGGATCAGAAGGTGGTGTCTGAATTTCGAGCGGTGTGAAGATAGGTGTCATTAGCATAGAAATTAAAATGCAGTCCATGACCAGGTGGAATATTTCCAAGTGATAGGAGGTGTATAATAAAAGTGGTCCGAACACTGATCTGTGAGGAGCGCCACATGTAATTGCGATTGGCCTGTGATGTCTTTGCTCTTCCACTAATAGAAACTTTTGTTTGAATGTTCTGAAGAAAAGTCAAATTTAGCAAGTCCACAACCTGTTCTGCCCAGTATTAATCACTACAGCAGCTTTTTTTTTTCCTTTTTTTTTTTCTTTTTAGATGAATATTAACATCAGTGCAATGGCAGCAGTGCAACTGTCAACCATGACTAAGCATTTATTAAATTAACTTCAGTGTCAAGCCCAACTACATAATCAGTCCACATTATTTCAGCATGCACTTCCTGCACGGCGATTGGCATGTCTTGGCATATCTGTCACAGGTGTCAGCTGTCATCAGAAGGTGCAGCATTGTTCTCACACCCACATTCTTCAAGGCTTCACAGGCATGGATGTGCAATGGTCAGACTGCACCTTTCTTAAGAAAGAATGAAAAGGCTACAGTGAAACTCTTGCTCATATTACACAGTTTACAACACTGTAATCACACTACGTCATTATTCACTTAAGTACCATTTAAGCAAAGTAAAGCAAAGTGGCCACTCCCCAGTGGCCACTTTGCTTACTTTTAATGTAGCTCAGAGTGCTGAAGATCAGCTTTCCTCCACTGCTCATTTAAACCCAGCCCCTTTGTATCGGTCCCTGCTGTTATCTGCGTCTTGCGTTCTTGCTAACAGAAGCTCAGGGTTTTTTTTTTAATCTTTTCTGAAAATGCGTCATATCAAGGCCTGTAGGAAGTCCTGGGTGAGGTCAAAGACAAATATTTAGTTTCTTTTGCAGCTTCCTCCCATAAAAGAAAGTAAAGCGTCTCTGATTGGTCGCATTCTTTAAATCTGATCACTTTGAGAGAGTGAGAGAGGGTCAGACTGTTAGGACTTAGCAGTTTCAGTTGGTGACAGATGAGAAGAGGTGGAGGCAGGATTCCAGTGAGGACTTCCTGCCTCTGTTACATATAAATATTTTCAAATTCAACAGATCACAGTTGTTTATGGGGACACACTCTATATATATATATATATATATATACAAGCACAAAAGTTCCCCTTGAAGTATTTCACAGAAGTGTGGTTGTATGCGTGTGTTTATTTAGCACAGAAGTATCAATGAAAAGAGCTGTTGCTGGTTTAAGCAGTTAGCATCCACAGCCACTTGATGAGTGTCTTTGTGTGCTCTATTGCACCGTGTTGTACTCTAATTGGCCAGTTTAATCTAGCTTGACTTGCTCTCTGATGTAACTGGCTTATGACTAGGCTTTAAGTACCTCACACCCAAATAAACAAGGATGAGTAATTTATTGTGAAAACTGGGCACTGCTGTTTTTTTTCTTTTGTTTTTTCTTTTTAGCAAATATTAGGAAAAGTTTCTGTTTTGGGTTCTTCAAAACAAATAAACAAACAAACACAACTTATTTGTTGCCCTACTTTCAGCTACACTGTGTAACTTGAGCTGAGCAGTGACAACAGCAGCCACAGGTTACTAACACAATTGTGATGCATTACATTACTGTCCACAATAACAGGTAACTTGGGTTTATGTGCTTTTAATGGTTTATACAACCTGTATAAATATGCAAGTTACCCTATGGTGTTCCTCAGGGATCAGTATCAGGTCCACTAGTTTTATCTCTTTCCCCTTGGACACATTTTCCATCTTTTTTAAAGCATACATTTTTTAAACATTTGAATACCTCATTTGATCCACCTGTGCTCACTAGCTGGTTATTAGCTATATGCAGTATATAGTACAAGTCAGCTATAGAAATAATGTTACTGGCTGAAGTTGATGCTATCTCTTTCACTTGATTGTATATATACTCAATAGTGCCATAAAGCATTACACATTTTTTGTAGAGGGTATCTTTAATGGCTCATCAGTGATGCCAATGATGTCATACTGTACATCAAGCAACATGGCAGAAATCAGTCCTCAGGGCTCTCAAACGGAAAAGAAACTCACGGCATGACTCAGGATCCCCTCTCCCGTGCCTCCAGACTGTTCTGCATCTCTCAAGCCCGTCCTCTACATTAGCCCATCCCTCCCTGATTTCACTCTTAGTCTGTTTAATGTCTGATCCAGAAAGTGAAAGAGCTTCTGAGCATCAGCCTTAAAGGCTTAAGAAGCTTTCAGACATGCAGCTTCATTACTTTTATTGATCCAGTCGATATCAAATTTAATGAATCAACTTTGGTAGAGGGGGATCTAAATCCCAGCTCATGCCCATCTCACTGTCTTTATTAATATCTGTTTACTCAATCACCTCTTCAAGCAATGATCTGTCCCTTCATACTCAATTGCCATGAATTCAGCTCAAAATGCAATTTTTGCCATCTAACTAGTTTTTTGTTTTGTTTTGTTTATGGTTGTTTAGCAGTGCTACACTGACCCTTTCTACTGAAAGGTTTACTGAAGATAAATAATAAATGGCTCAGTGTACAGCTTTATACACATAACCACACTGTTAATCAATGTGTAGTGATCTCATATAGTGTAATCGGTGCACTGATGGCATATTCCTGTCATACATGCAATATATTGGAGATTAAGTGAAAATGCCTTAGCTTTGAGCATGCCCAGTGTGTATGACTGTGTTGCAGGCACAAAGAAAACTATGGTAAATGTAATAAAGCAGGTGGTTTTCTAATCAACCTACTCAAGATTAAGTAGCAAAAAAAAAAGAAGAAAAAACTGCCTAAATCTGAAACTTTCAGTTTATTGTTCAGACAAAAGCAGCTTATCTGCAATAACTGAAATGATCAGTTTGTATTTATCTCTCTAGCTAAAATTTATTATAAAACTAAAGTAAATCCGATATGGTATATGTCTGGTAAATGATGCATTGATTGCACTGAAGACTTTTTTTCTCCCTTAAATGCAGAATTAATAATTTAAAAAAACCAACAACTTTAAAGCCACACTTTATAGTGTGTGTGTGTGTGTGTGATATAAATGAGTGTTAAATGGAAAATTTATAAAAGCAGAGACGGGAGACTCGAAGTCAAACACCCTTCAACCATGTTATGAGTGTTGAAATTGCAGAGTTTTTCCACCAGAGGGCACTTGCAAATGTTCCTGTTGGCAGAGTGTTTGGAACACCACAAACAACCGGCTGATCCGAGCAGAGTTAGGCAGAGCATAATCGACTCAGTCCAATATTGACTCTTTGAACGTTCTTCAGAGTGGTCTGGCTTTGCGTGTTTCTCCTTTTTATACAGTAGATTTTCATCTGACAGTACCACAGTTCCTGGTAGTTGGCAGTGCATCCTTCTGGATTTGTTTTTTAACCCTTCATTTACCATGGGCTGTCGGCAGGTCCATGAGTTTCAAGTGTTGGCATTTGCTGGCTTCCTGCAAACGTGTGAGCGAAATTCCCGTAATAACCACATTTGTGCTGTGAAGAGAATTTCTCAGCTTTCAGAAACCATTTGGATTTTTCAGATGGGACAAATTGTCAAAAAATTTTGGTAATGCAAAGTGCGCTTGTTCAAATGTGTTGCAGCGATACGCTCCGAGTGAAAGGCTGTTAAATAAAGGGCATGTCGGTGAAGACAGTTGGGTATGAAAGGGTTAATGGTGTCACATAGCTTATAGGTGCTGTAATGCCACCTACTGGCAACAGTAGCTGGTTACATCAAGTAAGGTAGCAATAAATATATGGGAATGTATTTATTTTACAGCCCCCTAAATCCTACATACTGGTCCTTTAAGTGTACACCATTCACTTCACTCCCTCTCAGGATTCGGTGTGGGTTTTTTGTTTTGTTTTTCTGTCTCTGTGTCTCCATGTGCCCGTGTCTTCAGTAATTCCTCCTTGAGTATTCTATAGAAACACCCTGTTTATTGTTACCCTCCATTTCCAGCAACAACACAAGCTCTCCTCTTATCATTCTGACTGTGCCGCTGACTACTTATCTCAGTCTTTATACTGCCCCTGAGTTTCCAGTAAGCGCACCCCCACCCACCCAGGCACTCTCTCTACAAAGACCCTGTGTCCTGCCCGTTGAGTTTACCTCTGACTAACACTCAGACATCTGGATGAGTCACTTTTCACTTTTCTTCTTATTCAGTGCTCATGATTTGGCTTATTGAGGTGAAACATTGATATTTCTGAAGTGTGAACATGTAGCATCAGCAGCAGTGAGTCAGTAGTCCCTGTCAGATGATGCCTGTTGTGGTTTGGGTTTGTGTGTGCCATTTGAGCCTGGCTGGCGCCTCCCTGTGGCGAGAAACCAGAAATGGTGTGCTCCTAAGCAGCTCAATTCCAGGAAATGATTTCAGTGGGCGGCAATGTTGGCTTGGCAGTCTGAAGACAACGGTGGGAAAGAAGGGAAAGAATGTGTGTTCTGCAGAAATCTGCTTCAGCACTGATGGGATGGAAGAGTGGTAGTCTGGTGGGAGGGATGGGGAATGTTTCTTTTTAATTAATAAGGTCGTGGAATTACCAGGAAAACGTATCAATGCACGTGTCTTTTAGGGTTTTTTTTTTTTCCTGCTGGTCTCGGTGTTTAATCACCTATATGGAAATTTCCACATATGAGCGTGGGGGGTGGTGACAGTCATACCCAGCACTGGATGTCTCAGCAGCAGTGCGTTTGTTTGAGGCTGAGCGACCTTTATCAAAGGGAATCCACCTGATTATGTGCTCGGGGCTTTTTTTCAAATGCGGTGTTTTAGGAAGTGTGTATGTTTATGGGGTGTTCTACATTTCAGTACATCACACAAAGTGTACCATGATATTAACCCTTCACTCTCCATCTTTGTCTCTCTTTCCAGGAGCGCTTTGCTGAAATCTTCGGGCAGGACGCGGCGGCTGAAAGCCGGAGGTCTCAGGAGAGCTTCAAGAAGTGGCTGCTGGTGGGCATGACGGTGGTGACTGGCGTCGTGGCGGGTGCACTCATCGTGCAAAAACGCCTGTGAGCGCTCTCGCTCCACCCGCCTCCTTCACAACCCTCAACATTTAGATGAAGGTCCTGTTCGTCGTCTCATAGCTGCTGATGATGTTTACTCTCCTGCCCCAGCCCGTACATTCTGCATCCCCCAGCGAACTGAGAGTCCTCAAATGTTGAACTGTTGAGAATAAAGAAGAAAAAAATTCCAACCTGACAGAAATTGAAAGACGTGCTTTTTCATTCCATTCTCCACTCGTTCCTGCACCTCGTTTCTTCCTGTATATTTGTATGTATTAGTTTTAACAAATTTTTGTTTCCCATTTTCGTCGACGGCCTTCTGAGTACAGCCTTCAGCCTTCTCTTATGGCTCTCACCGTGTTGTTGTCGAAGCTTGTTTTGTCACATGTACTCGCAGACAGCTCCCTGTATGTGCCATATGGAGAACGAAATCAGGGGCACCTTCTGTAGTTTCCTGCCAGCCGTCCTGATCACATACAGCATCGTGACCCATCACTTCACTCATTGGTTTTTTTGTTCTCCGCTCTGTCCTGTCCTTCATGCCTGTTGGCTTGTGTATGAGTGCTAGATTAAGCTGAATCACGCAGACTAGAGTTGACAGAAATATGGGAGTATTGAAGTAAACAGGGAAACTAGTGTGTGTGTGTGTGTGTGTGTGTGTGTGTGTGTGTGTGTAGGATTTTTTTGGGGGGGGTATTTCTGAACCATTAAAATCCCATTCCCACTGGTCTGTGCTTCATGGTCATAGTTAGCCTCAGTTCGATTGTGTTGCCAGACCACTGTGTGCGGCAGGTTGTGAGAATCCATTCAACCACAGTTCATAAGAGCAGGGCGCCGTGGCTCAGGCGGTCGATATTTACCGCACAGTAGCTGAAGAATGCAGGCATTACTGTAGCAACTCCTGCAGTAGCTAGCTTCATTGTTTCCAGACACGCTTTGGCTACACTGAAAATGGAAAAAAAAAAAGAGTCTTTAATCTTAAAGGGGACCTGTTATGCTTTTTTTATGTTCTGTCATACATATTTGCTGTTACAGCGGTGGTGCTCATATTAAACATGGCTTCACATTTAAAAAGTTTTCTCCTCGCAGGTTTTGCTTCTACTGCACAAAGTTTCATAACATTTCAGCTTTAATAAAAGTCCAGAGCGCCGACACGATCAACACCTGCGCTCCTCCCACCAGAGCGCTGAACAAAGGCCATGCTAATTCATGTTATGGATACAGTAAACCAAAAAAAAAAAAAAGCAAAAGACTGGCCCACATCTTTGCTATGATGATGAGTAGCCTGCCATCGCACAGCTGAAACTCTGCACTGACTCATGTGCACAGTAACCCCATGATTGGCTAATAATTCTCCCATTTTAGCTGTCGGTTGGCTCTTCGGTGACGGAGACGGGACGTCTGACAACTTCAGTCTCAGAATTCTCCCACAAACATCTCCTCCCCCTCCATATAATGTCACTGTTGTGAACACAGCACCCTCCAATACAGCCTGTATGAATCAGTACGATTGGGCGTGAAGATTCAGTGTTGACCTCAGAAATAGAAAATTCTTCAATTACTTACATCATGGCCTTCATCACACAGAGCAGAAATGTATTTAGCAGTGCAAAAATAATCATGGAGTACGGGCTTAAATAAAAAAAGGTGGCGATAGAAATAAATGCTCCGCATTTTGTAACACCTGTACAACCCTGCCAGAGGTCATCCACTGTCTGTTCATACTCCACGTACAGATGCTTCACAGGATTTACAGCTACTTTATATTTCTATAAACTTGTTTATACACCTTGTGTCCTCTGTAGTGGTCACAAAAAAGTTAAATTGAAAGATTTTTTTCTTAAATGTGACGATTTGCTGCTTTTAATTAACTGACAATGACAGTTGCAGCTCTAATTGCTCATATACGCCATTCGTTTAGGGTTTGGGGGGGTGGTTGGAGGAAAGTGTCTGAGTCATTTTCAGCTATTATTTTTCAATAAAATCATAATCATGTGCCGCACTGTTCAAACACAAGGCTGTTTTTTTCACTATTTCCCCACTGTGTCCTAATCCATCTTTTTTTTTTTTTTTAAGCCTTTAGTCACATCTGACACTGATCAGTGACACTTCGTGCTTTGTGTTATCGTCACCGGAGCGAGCAGATTTATGTAGCAAACTGATGAAGCAGCTGTCCTTCAGGAGGTGACGCGGTTCTGCATCGCGTCTCCTCCGAGCTAAAGAAATGTGTCACGTTGTGTCTGTTTACCATCTTGAGCAAATCAGCAGCTGCCAGCAGCTGTAGGAGCGTGAAACTGGAAATCTAAGCATTCATATCTCATCTCGCTTGATTCGACTTATCCATACACTGCTTTCACAGCCCCCCCCCGTCTCCTCTGTCCTCCCCAGATGCTTCAAATCTGTCAAACCTCCATCCATCTCTCCTCCTCTTCCCCTCGCCATTCAGCTCCACCTCTTCCTCCTGCGGTCCCCTGGCTGTCACTGCACCTAGTCACGTGTGTCAGTCACAGCTGGCCCACCTGCTGCTTCTCTCTCTCACACACACACACACACACTCACACACACGCCAATCAGATCCAGTCCATGCGAGACGGAGGAAGGGAAAGAGACACCTATCCATCTTTAATTTAAAGCTGGAGTCAGAGGAGTGTTTGTCGCCTGCCGTGTTCTGCACCAACAACTGGCAGCTCAGTTAATTTACTGGGAAGGAAAGGGATGGTATTGGTGGTGCTGGAGGAGGAGGGGAGGGGGTGCATTCATCCCTGTTCCAGAATCTCCCCACAGCTTCCAAACTTGATCTCACTCCAAACGCTGTCTCTCCGTTCAACAGTGTGTCCTGTGCAATAAAGCACTGTGCAGCTTTACAGACAGCTGCTGTTTTCTCACCAAAGCCCTACACTCAGCCACACCTAGTAAACACTAAAGGATCGGTTTGAAAAAAGGGAAACAAGAAAGATCGTGATTCCTGTGTGATACATTCATCAGAGTGTTAGCTCCCTTACGTCCTCATCCACACATTTTTCTTTCAAGTCCTGATTTTTAACCTGGCAACAAATATTTCACCAAATTCGCACAAACTGCACAGCCTGAATAATGAGTATTGTCCTATTTGCTCGTGTCTTCGCCATCTTATTAGCCAAGGTGTGCTCTCAAACATTCCAGTACAGTATATATCTATTTTTCTACCCCCATTAAGAAGCTCCTCACAGGCTTGTCCCTGCTGTCCGGGCCCCTCACTCTAACAAGCTCTTTTCTTACCCATTTTATATATATATATATATATATATCTATATATATATCTATATGTGTGTGTGAGTGAGTGAGTGAGTGAGCGTGTGGGAGCATGCATGTGAATTTCTGTCTGGCAGAAGGTGGGCACAAATGAAGTGTGACAGCATTGGCACGACCCCCCCACATATATATGCTAGTTATTTAAAGGGATTAGAATAGTATTAGCTTAGCAAAATATTTAAAACAGAACTGATGGCTTTCAACTTTATTTATATTTGGTGTAAAAAGCATAACTGTGCCCCTTCAAATGGCCTTAAATTCCATTGTTGCATTCATGTGCACTGTCAGTTGTGGGTTTTTTCTTTCTGTTTAGGACTGTTGGACTGCTACTAGACAAAAAAAAATGCAAACAAATCAAGAAAATATTTTGAGAGAAGGTCTCTGGCGTGTTCCTGTTGGGTCTAAAATAAAGTTTGCTGCCATGTCCAATGGTCACCTTGTATGTCTTTAGAATGCCATTGTAAAATTTGAGATGACACTGACCCTAATAAAACCTGATGTTGGAAGATGTACTCAGTCTCTTTTCTGAAGCCTTGGATAGTGGATGGGTGTCTGAGAGCAGAGATGCATAAAGAGTTAGCCTGTGAAGACATGCTGTTAAATATTCAGGGTGTTGCCAGAAGCTGAAATCAACCAGAAGAAAGTTAATTTTATGCCCCAAAAGGATGCTTAGTGGATGAGAGGAAATGAGGGTTGAGCAAATAAAAACAGGCGACGGTGATGTAACGAGGAAATACAGATTTCGGTCAAGCTTTTAAAGATCAGCAGTACTGAATTTAGCAGTTTGAACTTCTAAGAGTCATTACCTAATGAAACAACTCGGCTTTCAAATGATTCTCTTGGATGAGTGGACTGGAGAAGCAGGCTGTCAAACCTGAGCCAATACAAACTCAGGTGAGAACAAGCAGGGAATCAGGGGAAGATGCAGACAGGAAGCAAAACTAATGCCGGATGTGAAGGAATATTAACCTTTCACAACAGGTACTAAAAGTACTACTACTAAAAATCAAGACAAGCCAAAACACAGGATTGCAAAACTGAACTCATCACTAGAATAACCATAAAGCAAAATCAGGGATGATGTCTGATGTCGCCAACTAAAAATCACTGTAGCGTAATAACCTGAAAGTTCAGCAAACATTTCAAACAGCAGAGACAAATAAAATACCTGATTTACATCAACGCACAACAGAGTGAATAAGAGCTGGATGTGACCGTGTGCTCCACCATGGCTGAAAATTCCCTTCTCACATGAATCAGGTCTCCTGAATCCAGAGGGATCCATACGTGGACCTTGATTAGTTTGTGGGAACATCAAGTTATCTCACTTTCTTTTTCAGTTTTCTATGCAGTCGGGGTGGCAGTGGCGCAGTGAATAGGTGCTCGCCTCGCAACTGGAGGGTCGCGGGTTCGAGTCCCCATCTGAGCGTGTGCCGTCATAGTGTCCCTGGGCAAGACACTTAACCGACATTGCCTAAGTGTGAATGTGGTTGTTTGGTTGGTGGTGGCCGTACGTACATGTGGCTACATTAGTAGCTTACCACCACCAAGTATGATTGAGGTGTGGTGCACAGAATTGTAAAGCACTTTGAGTACCGTGAAAAGCACTATACAAGTCTAAGGCATTATTATGCATTTGTGAAATGCCCCCTCATCTTACCTTGCATCAGTGAAGAATCCTTTCAAAAATTCCCAGACCCAAATTAACTCCAAAAGTCTTTCCCTTCTAAAACGAGTCCATACCTCTGAGAATCTGTCCAACAATCCTCGGTGGAGGTAAATATTCTTACAGTTCTGGAACACTGACAGTTACATACTTCTGAATACATTTTATACACAGCACTCAGAATAAACACAGCTGACACATGACAGACAAAGGCCAAACTTTATTATTTTATGGCTACAACAGGACAGACACAGCTCTCCCTGTGACTAAAGGCTGAAGTGGCAGCAGAGGAAGATACTGATTTGGAGAGCTAGAGGCAACACAATACAATTCCCCCAGAGAGGCTCAAAGTGCACAAGCTTCAGCTTTCTAGTGGTTTTGACACTTAATGCAACATTCAAAATAGCAATAGCAGCTTCCCAGAGTGGAACTGAGCCATGCTCTGAGGTGAAAGGTCCAGACTGTGCTACCTCAGGCCCTGCCCTGCCCCCTTTACTTCCACTGGCCCTTCTCATAGTCCCACTTGTTGGAGAAGCCCTCGATGGGGTTGACCCTCATGTCCAGCATCCTCTTTACCTGCTGGGCCTGCCACTCATCCTCAAAGGTCCTGGGACGTGGAGGGTAGACTACAACAACAAAAACATGCATTTTGTGTGATGCTCCAAACTCCAGTACCACCGGTTTTTAACCTGCCAAACACGAATACGCTGTTGCATTATTAAATCCTGGTGTTCATTTAGCTTTGTCTGGCTCTGGTCATGCCCTTTCTGACCAGCTGGTTTGGCTCACTGGGAGACTTAAAAAGAACCGCTCATCATTAATGTTATCAGTTAGTTCCTTAATGACAAGTCAAAGTCTGAAAGAAAACAGCACTCAAACATGTGATGTTGACGTGAGAAAGGTTTCCTGTACTCAGCCACAGGCACTGTCACCTTTCAGATCATAAAAAAGGCAGAATTTACCATAGACTCTCTGCCACCAGACCACCAGGCCTGTGAAGCCCAGGAAGAAGAAGAAGGCCCCAATGACCGTCTTCCACTCTGCTGTCTTCTGCTTAATCTCTGGGAAGGTCTGGCGGAACGACAGCCGATACACTGGAGGGGAGGAGAGAGCATCAGTAAGGCAACATCCAACTCTCTCCTGTCCCACTGAATGTAATAAGCTACACTAAAGAACCTACAGGCAATTTTTTCTTCTCTGGTCAGCTGACCCCAGGGTCCCTTCTCCTTCTGCTTCAGGCTCTTGTCAGCATCAGTCAGGACATCTTTGTAGGGTTTGTCAGGCAGCGGGATGTCCACACGGTCCCAGTACATTGGCTGAGACATGTCCGCTGCCTCCGACACCTCTGGAAGGACAGATACAAGAAGCTGTCTTCAGCAGTGCGCATTTCGCCCCCCATAAATCATAACCCCAGGGACCATTTTTCTATATAGGTGCCTAGTTATGATAGCACAACAGCGCCATCTCCTGTTTGAGCCAGTCTGCTGTATGATGGAGGGATAAAATTTTAATGCGAGAATTAAATGACTTAAATCCAGTTTCCTCTTAATCACGTCTTTTCTCTCTGTGTCAAAATCCACATTATCCACTCTGCACTGCAGCCATTCTCGCGTGAAATCGTTGGTAAACACTTACAGCTGACATTAATGAAGGTTAAGTACAAAACCATAATTGACATCTGTGTTTATCTGCTTTTCAAAATCAAAACCTCTGCTGTCAAAGATCTCCAGATCTCCACGGAAACTCAAATGCTGTTTTTTGTCCTGCCATCAAATGTAAGGTCTTCTTCTTCTTCTGTTTACGCTTCGATGGGCTAAATACTATCCAGCCATATTTGCCCTGCAGCAGGCATGAGCTCAACACACCTGCCTGCGGTCCCTTTGAAAGCCTAAGGAAAAGCCCGTGAGTCTGTCCCGAGAGCACGAGGCTGAATAACGGAAAATGGTGGAGGTACCGTGACCGTGACTCGCCGTCCTCGCGCTGCCGCCGGTCAGGGCCGCTGTCGCGCGCCTGGCCAGGAGGCTTCCCACGCGCCCAGTAGTCAAACGCAGCATCTGGAAACAGGTAAGTGTGCATCATCATCATCATTATTATTAATAATATTATATTGGCACATGGTCATACACACCTTAGAGAGACAAGGCTGACCTAGACAAACCTCAGCGGTAAACTGGAGCTAAGTGAAGTCAGGCTCCGAGCGGCAGCCGCAGGGTGCGCACAGGTGCAGCTGATAAATGCAATTACTGCGCTGCTCTGTGCAGCCTCACCGTCAGTGCGGCGCACTAAGCGGAGTAAGGCCCGCAACAGGAAGAGGGGCAGACACAGCGGAAAGTCTGTGGTTATTAAAATATCAGGTCCTGGCAGTGTGATGTGAGGACAGCATAAAGCATTAAAGTAAAGTTTTTGTTGTGACTGCTGCCAAATTAACAGGTGGGGACAAGAGATTCCAAGGTGGGAGAACAGGTGGGTAAGCAGACACAAGTTGTTTGCATAGCAGAGCAATCATTTATTCTAATATTCATTTAATTTATTTCTATTTCCAGGCTTCAAATAGGCTTGACTTTATTAATGTACTGGGTTTTTTCCCAGCTTACTGATCAAAGCACTTGAAACACACACACACACACACACACAATTCTTCATAGTGGAGCTTTATCTTGTTACACTTATCCATCATTATGATTGGCCAGAAGAAGAGAGAGAAGCTGCCGCCGCCAGCCCTTTCATTGGGGTAAGCGGATACAGATGTGCTGGGTATGCTGAATTAGCTGTGCAGTACAGGGCCCAGTAGTTATCTTAGTTTAATAAACAACTGAGATTTGCATAAATGCATACAGTTCTTTTGGATAATCTAATAGAGCAGATAATCTAACATGGATGGAAGAAAACAGCTGCTTGAGGTCTAATGACTCTTGGTGTCATTGTTTTAATTCATTATTCATTATTCATGGTTTTTTTAGGCCAGGATCAAAGTCGGCTTTAGTAAATGTGCATTCAAGTGCTGATGAAATGAGTCCTTTCATATGTACCATGTGGTTAAAGAGGGCAGAAGTGATGAATTTATATAAACTTATTTAGCAGATGGATTTTTAAAGATAATATACTGCTCCAAAAAAAAAATTGAAGCAACACTTTTTAATCAGAGTAGGTTGATCATTTTCATTTCCATCATCATTTCCTTTAATTTTTTGGAGCAGTGGAAGTTTTCTCCTGTGTTTCACTTTTCCCGTTGTCTCTCTTAGCCGTAGCTTTGTGCATTTACAGTTAACTTTAGAAATGCCAGGCCCACATGAGGTGTTATTTTATTCCAGGGTAAACCCCACTAAGCAGGACGAAAGCACTCAACTACACTTGAAGTTGGATTTATGACTCTCAGAGGAGCGGTGAAATGCATCAATAATTACAGCCCGCTCATCAGGGCGATATAAAAACCACTATTAGCCCGGTTTTTAACTATTTAATGCGCACACTGATTACCTTCAACAGCTCTCAAATGTCTATCAGCCGGAATGTCGTCAGATTCGTGTTGTAAAGCTCGCAGTGGAAATGCTCCGTGTGGTTATTCACAACGGTGAATCAGATGATCTCATTAAGTGCTTTATAAAGGTGGCTTGGATGAGTGCCAAATCCCCTCTTTGCCTGTCTGGCCACCTTATTATGTTTTACTGTTAAATACAGTTGCTCTGCAGTGCACGCTGCTGTGCAAAAGTCTTGAGTCACTCCTCATTTCTTTATATTTTGCTTCTGAGTGGCTACGCGGGCAGTGTTTTAATTTTTTGTTTTGAACTGGTCCAAGCTTTCCAAAGGTTTTTAAAGCATAAAAATGGTATAAAATTCAAGCATGAAACTCGAGAGTTGAACCAGTGTTGTGTCTACACAACAGGCAATGTAACAAAGAACCAACTTTAAATGGTATCTTTTGGCATTTTGTTACTTGCAGCCTTTCACAAAAAAAACAAACAAACACACAATTTGTTCCAGTTTCTTTAGCTGAATCTACAAAATATGCCAAAGATGCCATGGTTTGACAGGCATAAAGAGTATTTTTGCACAAACAACGTGATTCCCAAAGAGCTATTAGCTGAAAGCTTGACACAGTCTGCAGTGTGTCCTGGGGAAACTGGAGAAGTTGAAGACAGAAGAAGTAGCAGGCCTAAAAACCATCAAGAGCAGATGAACAGTATCTGAAAGTCAAAAGGGGGGGGAAAAGACCTGACACAGGACCAGAGAGATGCATCTTACCCTTAAGCTGTTTGCTGAAGCCTCAGCAGAAATGGTCTCAGTGGAAGGGCGAGGTATGACAAATTACTTAAGAACTGGACTAAAAACTAGTGGCAACAGACTTTTTGGAGTGATGAATCCAAATGGTGTATTTTTATTTTTTTTTGTTCAATTATCAGTGATGGTCAGGAGGGAGGTACAAAAGTGAGTGTCTACAGCAGTCTGTGAATGTTATCAGAACGTTACGCTGCCTGTAACATCGTTCAGCATGACCGGTTTGGTGGTGGGTCAGTGATGGTCTGGGAGGCATCTCCATGGAGGGACACACAGACCTCTACAGGCTAGGCAACAACACCCTGAGTGCCATTAGGTATCTGGATGAAATCCTTGGACCCATAGTCAGCTGGTGCAGTGGGTCCTGGAATTGAAGGAATTCCAGAAGGAATTGATACCAATAACTGCCCCACGCCTGCCTGACCTAAATCCAGCATAACGCCTCTGGAACATTATGTTTCATTCCATCCGACACCGCCAGGTTGCACCACCAGACTGTCCAGGAGCTCCGTGGTGAGATTGACCAGGACACCGTTCATTGTCTCACTAGGAGCGTGCCCTGGCGTTGTCAGGCATGCATATAAATACAGACCACATCAGTCTAAGTATCCAGCATGATTTTTTCCCATTGAGATCTGATGTATGTTTTAAGTGTTCCTTTCATTTGTTTTTTTGAGCAGTGTAGTTTGAAAAGTGTCTGATTGGCAACAGCCAATCAGCACGATATATCCCAAACACATTGCCAGTGCAGTGAAATCATACCTGGATGAAAAACACACAATGGAACACTATCAGGCATGGACTGGCCTCCCCCAGAGCTCAGCATTATTGAAGCAGTGTTGGATCATCTTCACAAAGAATGGAACAAAAGGCAGAAACAGCCAAAGAAGAGCTTTGAATCCTTCAAGGAGTCTGGAGGAATATTCCTGCTACAGACTACTTAAAGAAATGACAATGAAGCTGCCGCAGAGAGTTCAGGCTGTGTTGAAGAATAAAGGTGATCATAGAAAATATTGACTTTCAAACTCATTTGAATTCCACAAACTCTGTTTTGTATACTTTTAATGTGTTTGCACGTTTCAATAAATTGTTGCATCTATTTCCCGGTTTCCTCGTATTATATAAAGAAATGAGGGGTAGCTCAAGACTTTTGCACAGTACTTTAACAGAGAGGCACTAAGAAATCGAGTCTGATCTTTGATAGTTAAGGTTTATTTACCTATTTAAGGGACACACACCTGTGGCGTAGTTCACTTCAGATGATATTACATTTAATGAACTGAACTCTAACCTTTTATAAGTAGTTGCCTTTGTGAGGATCAGCAGTGAGGAAATCACTGCCCCTTATCTCAGCCATCACAGTTACACACCTAACACTAATTTATTTATTAAAAAACAAATTGCAGTACTCAAACAACCCACTGAAAGTCTGTGCTAAAGTGAGGGCCAGCCAAAATGTGCTCACTGTCCTCAAAATGCCCTCACTCCAATGGTACACAATTTAAATCCCCCACCACACACACACACACAGCAAGTGAAAATGGTGGAAATTGGCCTTGAGTCAATTTAAAATGTCTGAGCTGACCTTCTGCAAGGGCAGAGGTAAACGGAAACGTTTAAACTGTTTTACTAACACGACTTTAAAAAGAAACAGGTGACTGTATTTGTGCCTGCTTCAAACCCCTCTCTGCAAAGTAAAACCTGCTGAAGGAGCCACTGGAAGACAAAAATTGTGCAGAATTGCATCAACAAATCATTAAGTTTGGCTTTTATTTTGCACAAACAAATGGCACCATCAGGTTTGACTTGATTTGTTCTGTCTGCAAAGTGCTTTTTTTTTTTTTTAAAAAAACTGCTCATATTGACACACTTCTAGAAATCTCTCAGCTCAACCTCAGTTGTTTTTCTGCACGTCCGCCACCTCTCCCTCGCTGCGTGGAGCTGTGTGAGCAGGGAGAGGGAGCTATCATTTCATCTATCTCCTACAGTGCTCCTTGCCAAACACTAGTCTGTTTATTGGATTGGGCAAAGACAGATACTCACAGTAGTTGTACAATTAGAAGCTGCTGCAGCCAAAGACCAGATCTTGAGAGAAAGGGACTATTTAGGCCTTCTTTCCTGTCTTGTCTCTGCTCTTAACGCTGCATAACACTAAGCAGGAATCAACTGGTGGGCGGGTGAAAGAGGCTGGATGGGAAGAAGGGGGAGAGAGAAAGAGAGGGAGGGAGGGAGCTTAGAAGGGAGATTGTTTACTTGCACTAGTTTGGTCAATCGAGAGAGGCATGTGATAGGGCTAGCAAAAAAGGGGAGAGGCTGAGTTTAGACCGCAGAACAAAGGCAATACAAGGGAACATTATTTCCCTGTTATTCACCCATCTCCATATCCTCTCTTCACTTATGATATTCAGACAGAGCAGAGACGCCGGGCTCACATTTGATGAGGTTACGTGAGGACACACAGTGGACTATCCTTACAGTATGGAAGGAGAGTTGTGGCGCTTGGACACGAACAGAGTCAGAGGGGGGGTTGTGGAAATAAAGGGACCAGTTCCCACACTTTACCCCTAATGCCTGCACAAGTGCACGCTGGCACCAGGCCACCACTATCTCATAGCTGTCTGGCAGTGAGTCCAGTGGCCAACTGCTACTGGGTTATATGCAGTGCACAAGCTGGTCGAGAGTCTGCAGTGTGCAGGAGGATAGGGGTCAAACGAGGACTGACTCTTTCATAGTAACCTCACAGAGTTGTGTGAGTCTGCCAAAACACTTTGAACTCAACCAGTTAAAGTGGTATTAACCTCTAATCATTTCTTCATGAGGGGCAAAAACATTAAAAGCACTTTTCAGTTGAACTTCAGAAAATAAAATAAAGCTGAGGCATGCATTCTCTACTTAAAAAGTAGGGGAGCCAGTCATGAATGTTTCATTATTCAACACTCATGTTGTGTTATATAACTCTGAGAGTGTGCACTCTGGTTCACCAACACTGAGTTTACAGTGTGGGAAATGCAGGACAAGCTGGCTAACAATGGAGTCAGCCAACACGGGTCAAAGTACATTTAGAGTAACAAGTTACTTGGTAAGAAAGGACAAAAATGATTCTATTCATGTTTATGTGCCATCTAAGCAGATAAAGATGCATTTATTTGCATTTACTGTGCACTTTCCACCCCATTTTACAGGAGCCCAAAAAACCAAAACAAAACCTAGAAGGAACTTGGAGAGCTCCACCTTTCCTCCAAGTTTTGAAATTCAGCCAGGTAGCAGTCCTTTGCTTTGCCAGTGGACGTGTGAGGCAGGAGCATAGAGCGGAGGGGTCCAATGGCTTCCTGGCCACGCTGCTTCCTTCCCTACCAGAGTATAAAAACCCACCTATAACTGTGGTCAGAAGTTCACATCCAGTCATCACGGGCATGACTGTCACGGTAATTTGGGGCTTTTACTTTTTTCTTTGTTCTCTATCCAGGATGGAGGGATTGTACTGCATACACCTTTAATGAATTTAAAAAGCAAGAATTTAAGTTATTTTGGATTTTCTCTAACCCACTCTGTTCACTGTACTACTACTACCGTTGTAACAGTAGTAGCAGCAGTGGTAGTAGTATTTAAAAGTAGTGGGCTTCTCCACAACTAAATTTTGCCATACACTATGGTCATAGTGCAGTGCAGCTGGGTGTATGTTCAGCTAAAGTAAGTAGACTTAGCTCCACATTGGTGAGGTCACGGCCTTTGTGAGCATTTCTTTCTTGTTCTGTCTGAATACCACATAGATCTCCCTTTGCCTCACCTAGCATGCATGCATCATAGCTTCAGTCAATCAAACTTTATTTGTATAGCAACCTCTGAACAATTCAGAATGCACTTTAACAGTTTTGGATGAAAGTACTCAGGAATTTAAAAAATGGGTGACAATAATAATAAATTTAAAGAGGCCAACAAAGAAAGTGAAAGAAAGGAGTGGGATGTGCACGGAGATGACGAAAGTAGACAGGAGCATCGGAATGCTAGGCATACGGCAAAGATAGAGGGGGTCACACCAAAATAAAGGCTTCTAGTGATTTGTTTTTGAGGCTGGATGCTAAAGAAGGAGAAAAGAAACTAAGGATGGAGATGGAAATGTACTAATGAGTGAAGAGAGTGTGTTGAGCAGATGGAAGGAGTACTTTGAGGAGTTGATGAATGTAGAAAAATGAGAGAAAAAGGAGGAGAGATGTAGGACAGTTGTTAAATCGGGAAGTGCAGAGGATTAGTAAGGAGGAAGTGAGGAGGAAGAAGATGATGAGAGAAAAGGTGGTTTGTTTTGGTTTGACATACCTGTGGAGGTATGGAGATGTCTAGAGGAAAGGGCAGTGGACTTTTTAACCAGATTGTTTAACCCAGTCTGAGGAAAAAGTACACTGGTACCGACTTCTCAAGAACAAGGTTGATGTGCAGAGCTGTAGTAACTCCAGTCAGTGAGCAGCAGTGCTACATGCTGAGAAAGAGCACTGCAGATGTGATGTTCGCTTTGAGGGTGTTGATGGAGAAGTATAGAGAAGGTCAGAAGGAGCTGCACTGTCTTTGTGGATCTAGAGAAAATATATGATAGAGTGCCAAGAGAGGAACTGAGGTATTGTGCGTGTATGAGGACAGCAGGACAGTGATAGATGGTTTCAAGGTGTGGTTGGGATTATATCCAAGATCTGCTCTGAACCCGTTATTGCTTGCAGAGGTGATGGACAGGTTGATGGATGAGGTCAGGCAGGAGACTCGGTGAACTATGATGTTTGCAGATGACATTGTGATCTGTGTTGAGAGTAGGGAGCAGGTGGAAAAGAGCCTGGAGAGGTGGCGGTATGCTCTGGCGAGAAGAAGAATGAAAGTCAGTAGAAGCAAGATGCAAGGATGATGCAAGGAGTTGAATTAGTGAAGGTGGATAAGTTTAAATACCGGGGGTCAACCAACCAAAGCAACGAACAGTTCACAAGAGAGGCGACGAAGAGAGTTCCAGCAGGGCGGAGTGGATGGAGACAAGTGTTAGGGTGATTTGTGACAAAAGGAAGAGTGAAGGGGAAGGGTTACAAGATGGTAGTGAGTCCTGCTTTGATGTATGGAGTTGGTGTCACTGAGAGAAAGATGAGCTGCTGAACTGGAGGTGGCAGAGCTGGAAGATGCGTAGATCTTCTTTGGGAGAGACCAGGATGGATGAAATTAGAAACATATCAGTAGTGTATCAGAGGGACAGAGCAGGTCAGAGTTAGAGAGGTAAGGCTGAGATGTTTTGGACAAAATACAGTGGATATACTGGACAAAGGATGTTGGAAGATTTATGGATGTAGTGAATGGTAAATGGACAGGTACTTAGATGATCAGCTGTGTTGACTCCTAAAGGAAGAGGAGAAGAAGAAATTTATCTCTAAATTAGATTTATGATGCCAAAAATAATCGGAGGGAATAAACAATTTAAATCATGAATACAAAAATAATACATGATTAAAATAATGGGCACACAACCTTAAAATGAGAAAATATATATATATGTGTGTGTGTGTGTGTGTGTGTGTGTGTGTCTGTGTGTGTGTGTGAGAGAGAGAGAGAGAGAGAGAGCGCAAGCGAGCTTGGGTCCTCTACCAGAGGCCTGGGAGCTTGAGGGTCCTGCGCAGTATCTTAGCTGTTCCCAGGACTGCGCTCTTCTGGACAGAGATCTCGGATGCCATTCCAGGAATCTGCTGGAGCCACTCTCCCAGTTTGGGGGTCACTGCCCTGAGCGTTCTGATTACCACGAGGACCCCTGTTACCTTCATCTTCCACATCCTTTCCAGCTCCTCTCTGAGCCCTTGGTATTTATCAAGCTTCTCGTGTTCCTTCTTCTTGATGTTGCCGTCACTTGGTATTGCAGCGTCTGTCACTACGACCTTCTTCCTTTGTTTGTCCACCACTACGATGTCCGGTTGGTTAGCCATCACAAGTTTGTCTGTCTGTATCTGGAAGTCCCACAGGATCTTAGCTCTGTTGCTCTCAACCACCCTATGGGGCATATCCCATTTGACTGGGACCTCAAGGTCATACTCGGCACAGATGCTGCCTATATACTATGCCGGCTACCAGGTTATGGCGTTCCATGTATGCCCTGCCTGCTAGCATCTTGCACCCTGCTGTTATGTGCTGGATTGTCTCGGGGCATCTCTGCACAGCCTGCGCCTAGGGCCTTGCCTGGTGTGGTAGACCCCAGCGTCTATTGATCTTGTGCTTAGAGCTTGTTCTGTATTGCCATGATTAGTGCCTCTGTGCTGTCTGTTAGTCCACCTTTGTCTAGCCATTGGTAGGATTTTTCTATGTCAGCCACTTCTTCTGATCTGCCAGTGGTACATGCCATGCAGAGGCCTGTCCTTCCATGATGGTTCCTCTTCTCCCTCCTCTTCTTTCTCGGGTTTCTGCTGCCTGAGGTACTTACTAAGCACATGATCCTTTGTGGCCATCTTCCTGATGTATTCATGGATCTTTGTTGTTTCATATAGGATAGTGGTTCTGACACTCACTAGTCCTCGGCCACCTTCCTTCCGCTTAGCGTAAGTCTCAGAGTGCTGGATTTGGGGTGAAACCCTCCATGCATGGTAAGGAGCTTTTTTGTCTTGACATCAGTGGCTTCTATTTCCTTCTTTGTCCAGCTTATTATCCCAGCAGGGTATCTGACAAGGTGTTGATAGCCCAGGTCTTGTTCTTCCCATTCAGGTGACTCCTTAGGACTTGCCTTACTCTATGCAGGTACTTGGAGGTTGCAGCTTTCCTAGCAGCCTCTTCATGGTTCCCATTTGCCCTTGGGATTTCAAGGTACATGCAGCTGTCTTTAATGCCTGCAATGTTGCCTTCTGGTAGTGCAATCCCCTCAGTTCTGACTACTTTTCCTCTCTTTGTTACCATCCGACTACACTTCTCCAGTCCGAATGATATTCCGATATCATTGCTGTAGATCCTGGTGATGTGGATTAGTGAATCAATATCTTGCTCACTCCAGGCAGTGCACAGTCACGAGTGACTGCTATATCTACCAGTAGCTGGTGTTTTGCTCCCCTGATCTCTCTGCCTATTCCTTTCTTGGCCCCACTCATGTATTGTGCCACATGTCTGCTCATCTTAGCTGCTATCATGCCTGACAGGAGCTTCCATGTTGTACTGAGGCAGGGTATGGGCTGGTAGTCGGATGGGACCGGTCCCTGTTGGGGGTCCTTGGGGATCAGGACTGTCCGGTCAGCCATTCTGGGTGTGTCTATATATATATATATATATATATATATATATATATATATATATATATATATATATATATATATATATATATATATATATATATATGATTCAGTGATACTTAAAATAGCATATAGATGCTACTTTAAGTATTACTGAATCAGTAAATTTACAGCAAAGTAACCACTGATGCTCTGTCCCCAGTGGGAATGACAGTCTTTTAAAATGAGGTTAAAAAAGCAGTTATAACACATTTTGCCACTTTATGTCTTATGTTTATTGAACACTAGCTTGGTGCTGCAGTATACTGTAAGTCTAAGCACAGAGAGGAGAGAATGTCTGTAAGTCTGTAAATTATGTTTTATAACGCTAGAGAATGACACCTGCACAACTGAGCTGAACATAACTTTAACTGAAGTGCAGAGGCAGTGAAGTGGCTATATATTCACTGAGAGGCCTCTTTATGCAGAGGGTTACACCATCGTGAAACAAAGTTTTACACCAACAATTGCAAGAAGAGATCTTAAAACCTCTTAAGGGGTCATAATGGAACCCCCACTATGTCTAAAGGAGACATTTGCTATTATTTTACTTTCCTGTTCAACATTGACCACAAAACCCTCCTGCATGGTCACTTAAGCCACTCACAAAAGATTAATGTAAAAGTAATCAAAAATGCAGTGTCACATACAACCAGCAGGTTCTAGCTCCAAAAACAAACAAACAAACAAACAAAATAAAAACCTCCAATGGATTCATAGAAATTGTAGATGTATATGGAACACCAAGGTAATGGTTGGAGGAAGCTTGGAAAACTTTTTTGAGAGCACAAAGCATGTAATTCTTAGCAACTATAGGAACGAATCTTGTAGTATGGTATCCTTAACCTTTCCAGAGGTACTAAGCTAAACAATGATTGCGTCTACGCCCTATCCTCATTGCAGTATACTTCTGTTTTGGGTTTAAATTTCTTTGACACTGTTTCACAATCCTGTATTCCATTTTAGACAAACAAACGTTAAAGAATACATTTCTAGAATAAAAATACTTTTGATCCTTGTATTTCTTTAGAATATCACTGCATGAATGTATATCTCAACATTTACAACATGTGCTTTAAAAAAATACACGCATAAAGCTCTGGTATTTTACTTTAACTTTGCTGAATGCCTATAACCAACCTGGGCTCACAGCAGTTTGTGATGCAGGCATGATTTTAATCTATTGATTTGTGTTGCTCAGCAGCTGGGAACCTTTACACTCAAAAGAGCCATTTATGCTGTTTGATTTTTTTTTGTTTTGTTTTGTTTTGTTTTGTTTTTTGTTTTTTTTGCGGGGGGGTTTTTTAGACAGCTTTTTGGTAGGTGGGGTTAAATAAATTTATGATTTTAAATACATTTGTATTAATAAAATGGCTAAAAGAAATAACAGGAAAATGAGAACACTGATGTAAATTCAGGTAACATAGACTCTTATCTGTATTACAGGCAGAACAAATGTACTTATATGCAAAGTCACCCCAAAGGCAAATGGACTACTTTATACAGCATGTCTCATTCACCCATACATTCATATAAGCGCTAAGTGTTTTCTATCTAACATTCACAGTCCTAAATCGGGAGCAACTTGGATTTCGGTGTCTTGCTCAAGGATACTTTGGCATGCAGACAGGAGCATGCCAGGGATTGAACCACCAACATTTCAATTAGTAGATTACCTGCTCTAACTCCTGAGCCACAGTCACCATGCCCATTTTAAATCAGGAAAAACAACGATGTATAGGCCTACTGTGAAGTCCCACCTGTGTATGTGCAAAATTGATCAAAATAAAAGTAGTCTACTTTGATAAGAAATACTTCAGCTGCAGTGATGTCCTCAATTTTTGCTCTGGTTTACTGATTGCTCTCTTTCTTATATACTTCTGTACTCTTCTATAGCTTCTTCTATTGCTTGTTCTGAAAATATCTTTTCACATTAGGTTATGATGTTTTGGTGCAAATCAAGCATACATGTTCTCCTTGTGCCCGTTTTGGTTTCTTCTGGGCATTTCATCATCCTCCAACAATCCAAAGACATGCATGTTGGATTAATCTGTGATTCTTTAGTGATTCTAAAGTGCTTTAGTGTACTGAATAAAGCACTGTATGGTTAAACATGTGACTTGAAGTCTAATGCACTTTGAGTTGTCAGTAAGACTGGAAAAGTGGTATACAGTACATATGTGAGTACATTATTCATATTCAGCTGAGTTTGTGTCAGCGCTACAGGGAGCTGCAGGAGATGGGCTAAAGAGCTGCATGCAACTTTTGAGTATCGGGTTTGAACATTTTTAGATTTTTAAAATGAGAAACATCCATAGAATGTGACCACCTTGGCAACCTTGTCTCAGAACTAGTAAGCATGAACTCATCACATCTTATCTGAAAATGTGACTGATTTGGAACAGTGGTGTGTGGAAAATACACACCTCAGCATAATTACTTTTTATGGTAATGTTTGTAGCTCTCCTGGCATTATAAGGCCACATAATATAATATCCTCTTAAGCGGAGGAGATTTGTGTATTTATGTATATTGTTAAATTATTGTTTTGGTACCCAAAATACTAATTACTTGTGCTTATTTTTAATCTGTTTTAGAGGCACAGGGGAGTTTTAATTTTTCTAGGGCACACACATGCGCACTCACATACACACATACAAGCATGTGTTGTCTTACCTGACTACACACAGCTACACAGACGCACACTCTGTTTACCTGATGCAGTACTTTTTAATTTCCCTCCCACCAGCCAGTTGTCACTGAGGCTGACATAAATGGATTTATCGCCCCCTCATTCAAGTACAAGGACATGGAATCATTCACTGAGCAATGTGCAAACACAGAAGCAACGCATTCTTATGAGGTAAGCTCCCTCATCCTCCTTGTTTTTCCGTTTTACTCACGCACATGTAGTGTACACTTTTGGCGGCATGAGCTCTAGTACTCCAACTGAGCAATTATATAGGTCATTAGTTCCTTCTGTCTGAAACAGGCCCTTTAAGGCCCTGAAGTGACACGTATGAGCTCAATCAAGGTTACAAACATTCAAACAAAAAAAATACAAATTTACAATGATGGCTTGGTTTAAATTATATTATTTTCAAATTTAAAAAAAATGGGAAAACTATATTTTCTATGACCCTGTGATGGACTATGACCAGTCCAGATTATCCCACCCCCAAACGCACATTGACAAGTGGGTGATCCTGAACTATGGTTAAGAAAATGGATGTATGCCTTAAACCTGGATTCTCTTTAAAGGCCACCACCTTCTTTTCTTCATAGCAGAACTTCATAAGCCAATGGGTTTATACCGTCTATACAGGCCATAATACCCACTCACACAAATTACCAATGGTGTTTTTTTTTGGGCGGAGCACATTCTACTCATTTCTTTATATTTTGTTTCCAAGGAGCTAGACTTTGTTGTAAATTTTTAAGTGGTCCTTAGCAATAGTTTTCCAGGCATTCTAAAGGTCTTTCAACATTTTTCTTTGGATATCGGATGGTTTTTCCTTCATTTTCAGTCCAGTCTTTGTACCTGACCATTTTCACAGGAATGCTTTTTGTCTGATTGACTCACAGGTGTTAAGTGGCTTAACAAACATAAAAAAAAGTCTCTCAGCTCAAGTGATGTTGCGTCTACACATCACAGACAAAATCAATTTAAACTTTAGACACTCTGTTTGCTGCTTGTAGCAAAGGACATAGTTTGTTTCCATTTATTTAATTCACTCTATGAAAAATGCCAAAGATAATGCAGTTTGACAGGCATAAAATAGTATTTCTGCAGCTACAAGGTGATTTCCAAAGAACTAATAGCTGAAAATTTGTCATATTCCAGCATGGTGTGCAGTATGTCTTTAAAAAAATTGTAGAAACTGAACAATTGGATGGCAAAAGAAGAAGTGGCGGGCCTAAAAAAACAAAACAAAACAATCTGAAGTGGATTAATAGTATCTGAAAGTCATGTCCTTAAGAAACAGGAAAAAAAAAAGAATCTAGCAAAGACCTGACAAAGGACCTGAGAGATGCACTTTTAGTTGATCAGTCTGCTCTTTGTTAAAGCCTCATGGTCTCAGTGGAGGTGAAGCCTGTCAAGAAGGAATTCTTAAGGAAGGGAAACGGACAAAAGACTGAAGTATGCCAAATTACTTAAGAACTAGACTGAAAATTGGGGGTTTTATGGAGTGATAAATCCAATATTGAAATATTTGGTTCAAAACTAGTAGTATGTACCAAGGTCAAGAGAGAGGTACAACAGTGAATGTCTGCAGCCATCTGTAAAACACGGTAGAGGCTTTGTCATGGTTTGGATCTTATCAAAATGGCTGGAATTATTAATGCAGAAAAGTACTGTCAGATTTTGATCCACCATGCAATACCATCTGGAAAGCATCTTGTCTGCAACAGCTTCATTTTTCAGTATGTTACTGCTCCCAAACTTGCATTAGCAGTAAAAATGCAAAAGCATTCTTGCTCAAAAACCAGTAAATCCAATGAGGAAGTGTGAAATCTGCTAACCTAAATAATAATGTGTATGTGCAGATCTTGTATGTGTTTCTATCTGAACACAGCATGGCAGTCCAGATAAATGAGAGGCATCTGGAGGAAAATCAATAGGATTATAAGGGAAAACTGTTCTGACAGAAATTGCTGTGGACTGTGTGGTTCTGTGGGTTGAGACTCAGGTGGAATTCAAGAATTCAAGAAGTTTATTTTCATATACACCACAAAACACAGTGGTTATGCTGAGCAATGAAATTCTTACTTGTGACTGCTTTACACTCAATTGAAATAAATAACTAAGCTAAAATAAAATGAAAGAACAAGTATATAGAAAAATTAAAAAAGTAAAAATAAATAAATAATAAAGCAAGTGCAATATATACAGATGTACATATACAGGGGTTGGACAATGAAACTGAAACACCTGGTTTTAGACCACAATAATTTATTAGTATGGTGTAGGGCCTCCTTTTGCGGCCAATACAGTGTCAATTCGTCTTGGGAATGACATATACAAGTCCTGCACAGTGGTCAGAGGGATTTAAAGTCATTCTTCTTGCAGGATAGTGGCCAGGTCACAACGTGATGCTGGTGGAGGAAAACGTTTCCTCACTCGCTCCTCCAAAACACCCCAAAGTGGCTCAATAATATTTAGATCTGGTGACTGTGCAGGTCATGGGAGATGTTGAACTTCACTTTCATGTTCATCAAACCAATTTTTCACCAGTCTTGCTGTGTGTATTGGTGGATTGTCATCCTGATACACGGCGCCGCCTTCAGGATACAATGTTTGAACCATTGGATGCACATGGTCCTCCAGAATGGTTCGGTAGTCCTTGGCAGTGACACGTCCATCTAGCACAAGTATTGGGCCAAGGGAGTGCCTATACAATCCAGGTTAGCACCCGAACATCCCTTTCAGACAGCTTCCTCTTGCGTCCACAGTTATTCCTGTTGGATGTGGTTCGTCCTTCTTGGTGGTATGCTGACATTACCCTGGATACTGTGGCTCTTGATACATCACAAAGACTTGCTGTCTTGGTCACAGATCCTCCAGCAAGACGTGCACAAACAATTTGTCTTCTTTTGAACTCTGGTATGTCACCCATAATGTTGTGTGCATTGCAATATTTTGAGCAAAACTGTGCTCTTACCCTGCTAATTGAACCTTCACACTCTGCTCTTGCTGGTGCAATGTGCAATTAATGAAGATTGGCCACCAGGCTGCTCCAATTTATCCATGAAATCTCCCACACTAAAATGACAGGTGTTTCAGTTTCATTGTCCAACCCCTGTATATAATATATACAGATGTACAGATATATAATATATACAGATGAAAAAAAGGCAGGTAATCACAGTTTGTTAATCAGTCAGTGGTTCAGTAGCCTGATGGCCTGTGGATAGAAACTGTTTGTTAGTCTGGTTGTTCTTGCTTTCACACTCCTGTAACGTCTGCCAGACGGCAGGAGTGTGAACAGTGTGTGCTGTGGGTGGGTGCGGTCCTTGATGATGTTGTGTGCTCTCTTTATTACCTGGGTATTATAAGTGTCCTGTAGTGATGGGAAGGCAGCTCCACAGATGAATTGTGCCGCTTTGATGACACGCTGGAGAGCCTTCCTGTCCTGAGTAGTGCAGTTTCCATACCACACTGTGACGGAGTTTGTCAGGATGCTCTCCACTGTGCATCTGTAAAAGTTGCTGAGGAGCTTGGGGGATAGTCCAAATTTCCTCAGCTTCCTTAAGAAGAAGAGTCTCTGTTGAGCCTTCTTGACAGTCTGCACTGTGTTGTAGATCCAGGTGAGATCTTCACTGATGTGAGTGCCAAGGGATTTGAAGGTCATCACCCTCTCCACCCGAGTCCCGTTGATGGATAATGGAGCATGCTGGTCTCTTCTGTTCCTCGGGTCAATATTCATCTCCTTAGTCTTCTCTGTATTTAAGGAGAGATTATTTTACTGGCACCAGGACACCAGCTGGGCCACCTCTTCCCTGTAAGCCGTTTCCTCTCCCCCAGCAATCAGCCCAATGATGGTGGTGTCGTCAGCAAACTTGATGATGGAGGTGTTGCTCTGGGAGGAGATGCAGTCGTAGGTGAAGAGGGTGTACAGGAGAGGACTGAGCACACAGCCTTGTGGGGTCCCAGTGCTCACATATTGTAACATTCAGATATTAATCTGACATACTGGCATAGTTTTATTGATAGTTGTATTTTGACAGAAATTCCAGTTTTAAAAAAATTAAACTGTAACGAGTTCTACAAAAAGAAAAGAAGTTATTTAAAAATCATAGTTTATGTGGAAAGAGTTAAATGTTAAAAATGTGAATTTCCTTCAAACAATTAGTATCACCACCTAGGTAACCTGTTGCTAGGCCAGTGAAGAAAATAATAACACAAAATAGTAATAACATTTCTTTTATTTGTGGTTTTTATTCTCTTTTCCTTGGCAGTCAGGGAGCAAAGTGAACTGGCTGAATAATCAGTAGGTAGGTTGCATTGATAGTCATGTAGGTGCTCAGTAATGTAATAGAACTCATACACATGTATCCTCTTAAATTATTGTGCCGATATGTCATTTGCAATTAATATAAAGGCTACATTAGCAGTGCTGTTTGATATAGCTATGATCAACTTACAAGAAGATGTTTTGGGCTTAGGTATGATGGTAAATCTAACATTTCAGTCATGCAGGCATTCACCGGATTGCTTTCAGGTTGACAATAAGCTGCAAACCTAATTTCCCCAGACATAGGAAAATGCTCGGAATAATAATTTGTTTTGTTGTTTTCCCCAACAAAGTTCACCAACTTTAATCAATTACCTCACTGCTGGTCACTCCATTCTCAAGATATGGGTGCTGAAAGCTTCAGGTTTTCCTGTCACATTTAGGCTCTGCACAATTTGTACACTGATTCACTCCACAATAGAACTTCAGAGGTATTTAATACATGCTGACCATATGCAGCTCTCACAGTGTTAGTTTGAGGACAGACTTGCTGAAAACCTGTTATCACTACTGAATTCGTAACTGAGCGCTCTGTCGATGTGCTTTATGATTAAACAGCACTTACTGATTAAATACTAACTACGTAAGCATATGCACATTCAATCATTGTGTTCTGGTGTAGGTGCTCATGTAACATTAATTTACCTAAAACAGGATTACTGAAATCTAATTAAGTGATCAGCTGCTGGTGTTTTTAATCAGTGATAAATAATACCAGAGTTTAAAGTGCCTGAAGAGTGCGGGCATTTTCAGTTTATAGTGAAACATTTATGTATTTAATCAAATCATTAATTTTTTATCCCTGTCATCACCCCCATTTAATAATAATAATGAGGTCTAATAGCGTTTACTGTATATGATCAGCAAGGTTTCTGCTCATGTTCAAAAGATTCTGTACCTTCAAAAAGTAACAGCATATACATTATAATCAAGAACTAACACATCTATTTGGGTAACTTTGATCAAGTACATCTGTTAGCTTAAGATTTTTTTTTTTTTTAGCAAACTATTAACACAATATTAAATCAAGGGGGGCACTGTTTTCACCTTTACATTGTGCTAGATTGCTGTAAATTAATCTTATTAAATTACTCCTTGCAGAGAGATAATGCAACATTTTGCATACAGCGCAGGATCTGCCACTTTGGAAAAAGAAAAGGATATGTGCAGACATATCCTTCGTCCACTATGCCCATCATTTTCCTGAAACACTTGTTAGTCACCATGTTTACTGGACACCCACCTTTGGCCAAAGGGATTGTGATTAACTGATGAGTTCAGTGCCTCTTTGTGAGCTGGATGGATACGCACGTGCTGACGTCACTTTTATGGACAAATTGATTTTGAATTGATCTTAGGTGATTCACATTAGTCCGCATTCCATTGTTTTTCTTGGATTTCATTTGTTGTGTGCTTTCAGGCAGTTGAATAGTTGTCTTTGCATATGATTTGTTCTAGGTTAACATCACTCTCCCTAAATCCACAGTATTTCTAAACAACAGATTCGCTTTGAGTAACAAGCTCTTCAATCAATATGCAAGACATTCGATTTTTGTTGTATATCTGTCTCTCAATGTAGTGTTACTTGTCCAAACTAGCCCAGGAAGCTTCAAGCTGCATGGTGCAGGGAACAGCTGCGACTGGCACATGGTCAAATATTGCTCAGTCACGGTCATTTAATTGTGAGAAGCTGAAATCTTCATTGAAATTAAAATTCAATTAATTGTGTTGCCCTAGTGGAAAATAAACTGAACTGAAAATAAAAATAAAAAAAATAATAAAATGAAATAAAGTGAGAAAAGTAAAGAAAAACCATGATAACCCTGGTCTCAACATATACTGCACTTATTTTCAGCCTGATTCAGTTTTCAGCTTTGATCCAGACCTTTCTTACAACATGGAGCTATTTTGGAATGCACTAATGTTGACCTTTTATAACAATTCTAAAGGTTACAAGGCTTCTTTAAGTTACACAACTGAGGATTCAGAAGTTAGTGCAGGTAATTCCAAATCCTACTGCAGTACTGTGAGGCTTTGCATCTGAAAAGAATTTCAGGAAGCCTTGAGTTTTGTTGAAATTAATTTAACAGCAATCGAAAGATCATATTAGATTATATCATATTTTTATCATAGTTCACCGAACTGTTCTTGAATAGTAGACACCACAGGACTGATGATTGGCTGTAATATCAAAGGACCTTTGATATTAGTAAGACATGAAACATTAAACTCAGGTAGCATGAAAACCATCAACCTAAATCAAATCCAAAAAAACAGAATAACCAAAAGAACTAAACTCATTGGAAAACTCAGAAAGAGGATAGAGGAAGAAAAAGCACCTAAATACAAGAATGAGTGTGAGGGCAAATAAGGCACAGGTGAACACAGTCGGGACAGTAAAGCCATAAAAGAGGCAACCCCACATGATGAGACAACACTCACAATAATACAGGAAGAGGAACCGAGGGACCAAGCATACACTCATCCAAACTGAGGCACGGAGAGGACACAGAGAAGGAAACAACATTCAAAAATAAAGAAAGAAGTGGAAAGCTAAGGAAAAAAAAATTGAAACCACAGATAAAATACAGTGAAATATATTTTAAAAAGACAAACTCTTAGTGGTCCGTATATTTTTAGCACCTGCGATTGCATTTTTAACTAGCATTTACAAAACAGAGTTAGCTATCCTCTCAGATCTGCTCTTTTTCTAAAAAGCATTCCTCGTTTGACAACTTTGCCATGTGATGCTTTTACCTTCATTGCAAATGACTCTGGATAGCATTATTAGCTATAGGCCCGCCATCAGAACCTCTGCATCTGTCTGAATCGTCATTCTGCATTTGTGTCAGTGCCTCTATGACCTATTTACTATCAAAGGTTCAAAATGTGCATTAGAGAAATTATGTACTTATATGCCATATGCTGCAGGAGCAGTTACAGTTACAGTGAGGGAGCACTAAAATTAGTTGATTCGAGAGCAATATCAATATTTAATCAGGCTTTCATACTGTAGTTCTAGTGTCTTTACACTGCTTAATACATTTATTTTTACTCCTTCACCTTTTCTTTGTTGCTTTTTGTTCATATCTCTTCTTCTTCCTATTCCACACTAGTCTAAGCATCTATTTTAGAACAATAAATGTTACCTGTGTCACAGAACTGCAAATTCCTACATTTTGTCTTACTTTCTTTCATCTTTCGCTCCACTACCCTTCTCTCTCTCTTTCTATCTCTACCACATTTGCTAGCTCCCAGGAAAGATCTACATCAGAGGAAAAGGAACTGCAACTTCACAGTTAGTCTTTCTTTAATCTCATTGCCATCTCAGAGGTTACTGAAGTGTGCATATGCATCCATGAGAGATTAATGCAAATGTCTTCTTGCAGCATGCACCGACACATTTAATCAGGTAATTCCATGCATGCATGTTGCTTTTTTCTATGCATGTTCATGGCTTAGAACAAACTATATGTACAGTATAGTTTGGACCCATAGGCAGTTTTTTATCAAAAGAAACAAAACTGTCATGTCTGTCATGTCTGTTAAAGAGGTTATTCAATCATCCAATCACATATTTCTCAACAGAAGTCACTACTGCAGACCAGTTCATCCAACACCCAAAACTGGAGTACATTTGCCAGAATGACACATTTCTTCTGCATGATGCTCCAAGTAACTAAAATCAAGCACAATGCAACATGAAATTCCACAAAAAAGAAGGAACTGTCCATCTGTCTGGAAACTGATCACAGCTCAGGCTTTGGACGCTTGTAAGATAATTTAAAGAATTGAATCCAAAAGTTATTTTACCAGAATATAACTATGATTTTTATGTATACATGTATCCCAATAATCAATGACCAAAAAAGGTTTTGCATGGTGACTGAGCAACTTAACAAACTCTAACCTACAGAGTTTAAAAAGCTTGTAGCACCTCCCTTGTGGCAGCCAAAGACAGTATACAAGATGACTGTAGCAACCATGACATCACCCACTGGTTTGTGAAGACCATTATGAAGCTATGCTGTCACCATCTTGGTGTTCACTATGCTTTTGGGTTAGAAACCATGCTAGAAGTCTCCACCATCTTGGTTACCAACAACTGTGTTAATAACTGAGCTAATAATGAGCTAACATTAACAAGCTGCATCCATCAACTGCATGGGTGTATTGCACAGACACATACATCACCTAATTAATGCTACCTAAAAGTCTAATGAAGTGCTACAAATCCATTTACTGAAAATGGAGCACAGACTTCTTTTTTTCCATAGCATTTATTAGATAATTCCATTAAAAAATGCTCACAAAGGCACCAACAGCGCAAACGCAATGAGTGACACGAATCAGCAGAGGCGAGGCCAACCAGACAGCCACTGACTACAGCTGCCTGTGTAAGCACATTTATCTATCATGCATAACTGATATGAATGAGAATAGTTCAGCAGAGGCTAAAACATTTTTTGAACCAGGTTGTAAACATGCTTTTTAGCATTCTTTTAATTGGGCATTTTAACACAGGAGTCTATGGGAACTGACTCACTTTTGGAACCAGCCTCCAGTGGCCATGAGATGAACTGCTGTTTCTGTCGCTTTCCAATGGGTTTCCATATGACTCTAATATTCAACCCAGATGGCTGCTGCTTCGTTTATTTCTCGTGTTATAGCTAGTAGAGGTTGCTCATCTTCAAAACGTAACTGTAGATTGCAATAATAGGAAAAGAATGGAAAAGGGAAAATGACATGAAATTTCATTCAAACCACATTATTTAAAATTCAGAATGATACGTTTATACATTTTTATTGCTTTCATTTTATTACTATCGTGAGGAGGATGGTCATTTACCATCAAAAAGAAATGCTGAGTATTAGGTCTTTACTGTTTATAAAGTCTACTTTTGACACTGTATTGAATTACACTGTGCCAAATTTGATGAGATTATGTGTTCTGTGTTTACCTCACTTGGAAGTCTGTGGCAGGAAACAGTAACAGCTGGGCCTGTCAAACATTTTAGCGGCTCATTTGTAGCACACATATAGGCTGATGCAGGTTTTTGTAAATCCTCCCATAAAACTTGACAACATATAAGAAAAACTCAGTCATATGGTGTTGTGAGGAAAGCAGTGCTTGGCAGAAGCTGTGTGCCAAATGAATGCATTAACACACTCTTATATGTACTGTTACAATGCACAGTTTAAAAACACAACATCTGCTCTGTGTGCAGTTATGAAAGGATAGTTTAAAGAATATGTTTGTTTTTTTTCTTCAGAGTCTTGGCAGTCACCAACAGCATGCTTGAAACACTAGTCTACAAAGAGCGAATAGATGTTACGTGAGAAAGCTGAGCTCTTCTTTGTTTTTTCCCACCCATGGTACAGAATATTGTATACAACAGACCTCAACATATCAGGTTTTTGTTTGTTTGTTTTAATCACCATCTGCATCTGCACAGGTCGCAAGAGAAAGAAGATGAGCTGTACCGAAGGAAGTGTTGATGGTTTTTTCAGCATGGGGCATGCATTTAACCTTCACCTGCATCAGTGGACACTTGATTAGACTGCAGTGTGTGTGTGTGTGTGTGTGTGTGTGTGTGTGTGTGTGTGTGTGTGTGTGTGTGAAGCAAGAATTGATCTCTTAATCCAACCTGGGTATGATATTTGGCTGTTAATAAGAAATCATTGATGAAGTATTTTGCAATCAGTCTTTGAGCTTTGCAATACATTTTTCAATCAGCCACAGTTTGAATGGGTCTCCTTGTGATTTATGACAGAGGTGAAAAAGGTGTGGGACTTTAATTAGTGCTCGGTCTCCTTTAATTGCACTATATACGGAGCAGCCAGAGCATTAAGACCACTGAGAAATGAAGGTGACAGGTTGCGATGCAATGTTCGTCTGGGAAACATCTGGTCATGTGATGTTTCTTTGCCATGTACAATTGACCAAACATTATTGCACCCAAAGTGCACATGATGGCTATACAAGCCAATTACAATGACCTACACCATCCATCCTGCATCCATCCATTTTATGTAGTTTATCTGGGTTCAGAGTCCAGTCTCAGCAGAGATGTCCAGACCTCTCCTGAGTCTACTCTGTTGTTATGATGACCGAAATGCCTCACCTTTCTCTTTACCACAATGGAGCAGTGCAGGATCTAATTCACAGAATCTTTTGTAAATCTACATCCACCCATCCTCCACTGATTAACCACAGCTATTTGAACTCCTTAACTTGGGGCACCAAGTCAAGTCCCAACCTGTCGTGGGAACTCCTAACTTTTCTGGCTAAGAACCGTGACCTTAAATTTGGGGATGCTAATTCCCATCCACACCATGTTAGACTCACCTGCAAATCATTCCAGTGTAAGTTGGAGGTCATGACTTAATGAAGCCACAAGGACATCTGTTACAGATCTAATCCTAAGGCTTCCCACATGGTGGTATTTTGAATTAAGAATTGTTGTTTAAGATTTGGCACATTTTTAAAATATTTTTTTTATTTTTCTCCTAAGGGATGCCCTGAATTTGGGGGGGGGGGTCTATTTTGATGCAAAATTTTATACAAATGTAAAAGTTACTTCTGCTTACTCAACAGTGCAATTAAAAACATGTCACTAAAATAAACAAATCATAACATAAAATCATGATCTCAGTACTGAACAAAATAATCCTGATTATCATTTGGGCCACAATAGTGCAGCTCTAGTTTCCACAGTGGTTTCACCTAAAACATTTAGTCTTAGTTTAATTTCAGACTTAACGGTTTTTTAATGACAAATGTGACTGCACTGACAAGGACTAAAACTGAGGCTCTTTCCTCTATTTTTCAGCAAAAAAACCCCCAAAAAAACGGTGTGCCCAAAAACTTCATGGTGTGGGTTTCCATGGCCGGGCAGCTCCTGTAGGTGCAATGTGTAGATGCCCCAGTGCTGTTGTTTGCTGAGTATAAATTTGAATATATAAATCATTTATAATTTTAGCATTCAGTTATATTTTGATGGAGCATTTAAATCAATTGACTACCAGATTGATAAACAAAAGTCAGCTTTTCCTAAGACAAAGTTCTTGGACTTTTTTTTTTATTTTTTTTTTACAAGGAATCTACATGTCATGTGGATTTTAACATATTTCAGCACTATCCTGCTTCTATTTCATTGTTCAGTCTGTACTATTTCCCTTTCTGTATCTGTAATCTGAGAAAAAAAAAAAAAAGAAGAGTAGCCCACCAACGTCCTAACACAGAGTTACACATGATTCACATGTGCATTATGGACTTTAGTCTTATTGCTTTTCATTTGCTTTAAATGGGGTGACTTCACATGTTACAGACCTGCCCTGTGGCACCATGGTCAATCACTGTCGTGAATAAGCAGCCTGTTGTATATGTACAAATTTGCTCAAAGGCAGCTAGCTTAGCTAGTGCCAATTGCTAAATGAAGCTCGGCTAGCTTGCCTTGTGGTGATTGGTTATTGTTGCTATGATCTCACAGGGTTAGTGCTGCTGGCCCGAGTTAACTTCCCACTTGATAATTACTAAAGAAATACTGTTTGTTAACTGCAACCATTTAGCTTTCTTCTCAAACAAACACACTGTTTGTGTTTTACAGAAGTGAGTGAATCATCCTCTGAATGAGTTTCTGTTATATAAAGAAGAGAACAGGTGGTTGTGCTAGTGCTAATGCTAACACCAAGTGAGCAAAAATAGATTGGTTCTGTTTGGAAAGCTTGTAAGCAGCAAGTTAACTGGATTTAATTTGGGAAGTCAGTGTGCTGCCTCACTGCAGAGCTGAGGGACATGAACTTTTTTTTTAACCTGGCTACAGTATAGACTAAAATAGCATATGTAACCACTGGAAATGTAGACAAAAGATAACAAGAGCCATTTAGAAGGAAAGATAAGAAAAATGAAAAACACAAAGCTGTGATGAAATTAGACTGAACTGTTTTCAGCTTTTCTTGAATAAAACTGAAAACAACTGAAGTGGTGAAAATGAAACCATTGCACTGAAACTAATTCAACATCAGGTGTCAACGCACTGATGTGCATCGCGGTGAATCTCAAGTCTTAAATTAATTCACAACAGGAGGTGGATATAAAGGAGGCGCACAGCATTAACAGCATATTAAAATGAGAGGGAGATCAGACAACAGGAAAGCTTTTGGCTTGTCATGATTTGCAAATATGGGGAAAATAGAAATTAGGGCCAAGTTATGATCTTTGCAAGTTTGTTCTTAGGCTGTCTGACCATCTGTAAAAGTCAGAACAGCTGGCCACTCACTCCAAGTGTGTTTCATTGTTGGTTCATCAGTTTTAAAATAAATAACAAAATCAATACATACAACATCTTTACGGTTTCAGGGATAGCTTCCAATATCCAACTATATGTTGATTGCATCTTGGACTGAGCATAAATCCTGCGCGTGTGAACCATAAGTTGTTCTTTCTGCAGTTGAGGCGAGCACTGAAAGAGAATTTACAGTAAGCTTAGAAATCCTGGATCTCCAGCATAACAACCAATAATAGCAAAGGCTGCAAAAGGTCAGGGTGCAGCTCCCTACGTGAAACGAAACAAACCAAGACCAAAAATAGAGATCAGGCTTGAGGGAAAGAAATAAAGTGAAGAGAGGGACCAACGGCAGTGGAGACAGAGAGGGACAGAATGGAATAGAAATCCAGAGGAGGAAATAGTTATAAGGTTTTTGCCTTGATGATTCATTTATGTGTTTAAACCTGTCACACCGCCGACCCTGTTCATTCACCAACAACAATAGGCTGTAATTTCCCCTGTGTTGATAAATTACATGGCTCTCTCCACAAGCAGAACACACTGCTGTACTATTATGAGAAAAGGCAAATGCTACTTTAAAAAGAGGGGAAAAGGACAAGAGGCTGAGAAACAGAGGCATGAAAATAAAGAATAATACAGATGGAAGTAGATAAACTTGTCTTTTTATTTATTTGGTGCTCTAACCCTCCTTCTACCTGTAGAACAACAACAACAACAACAACAAAAAACAATGTAGGGAGGACAGAAACAAAGGAAAGGCAGGTTCTGACTGTTAATCTGGAACAAGAAAATGGTGAGGAGAATGACAACGAGGAGAAGATGTTCCAAATTGAGTGGGTGTGCTAATTACTAACTACTCACTACCAGAAACATCAAAGCATGAGAGACAATAGGAGACAACAGGGACTATTTTAAATCCAACTGTGCTTCTGAATCCCCCTACGCACCACCAGTCCACCAACACACACACACACACACACACACATGCAGAATATTACTATGGCTGAGAGCATAATTAAAACGCCTCAAGGCAGAATCAGTTGGGAAGGTGTTTCAGTCGGGGTGTGCCGAGCGTCTCTGCAGCCCACGGAGCCGTCGTGTGCATCCCAGACGTCTTCGGATCATATGTTCAGAGGTTTACCTTTGCTGCATGCCATCCACCTCTAGATACCCTTCACCCACATTGTTTCTGCCGCAGTGCACTGGAAGACAAAACGACGATAACAAGTATACACAGATTTGCGGGGGGGGGGGGGGTGAAACCTGACAGGAACGTCTAGACAGAATAGCCCCAGAAATGTAAAGGCTGGTTTTAGTGACGCATTAAAGACACAAACCTCCGTGTTAGTTCGTTTATGTCTATGTAATGTTGCTGTTAACTAGTAGAATGCCGTAATTAAGCAAAAGACCAAGTTTCGAATTTAATACTGAATTGGTGGGACTAATCTTCTGATGCCCAACTATTCAGAAGTCTTCAGTATGGACAGATAGATGCAAATCCGGCCACTTCAGGCTGGCTCTAAAAGTGAGTCAGTTTCCATAGACTCCCATTTTAAAATGCCAACTAAACAGCATTGAAAAAGGCCTTTACAGTCTCAAAATGGTTTTGACCTCTTTAGGTAATTTATGCGTTAATAACAACTTTTTTCTATTTTAGAATGAGCATCCATTTCGACACAACGCTGTTGCCCTCTGCTAGGTCTCACCTCTTCCCCTGGACCGCTTGCCCATGTTTGTGCTTTCTGTGAAGCGTCTGTCTGCAGCATTTTAAAAGAACATATATTATGTCAGTGTGGGAAAGACCCTACAAGAAGTTTGTGATTCAATTTTGGAGTGAATATTTTATTAGTTTGTTACTTAGCAGTAATTAGTTGGTATGACTTTAAATCCACCCTTGAAGCTTATGAATGCAGCTTGCTAACTAAGCTTGCTAGCCTTACCTGATAACTTAGTCCATATATGACTTTTTTTCCAATTTTCATAATTAATCTTTGTTGAGGTAGTTCAAGAAGGCTACTGGCTACTGCATTCAAAAGATTCATGCCTCATTTCCTTCTTGGATCTGCACATTGCTCCTCTTGTAATTTCACTCATATTTGTTCCTGCATCAAATGACAAATGCTATATGGTGGCCTGACCTGCACAAGTCTAACAGTATTGATGTAATTAGACTCAGTGGGGTTGTGCAGTTGTACTTCACACAAACAAAGGCAGGGGTTAATGTGCAGTATTGGTCCTGTGATGCAGTGTTCACACCTTTAACTAATTAACATGTAAGATAAGACAACAAATATTAAACTGAATCCGACACTGCAAAGCAGAAGTGATCTCCTCGCTTGTTTACCTTATCGCCTTGTTTCTTTTTCTTTTCTCGACACAGCACTGATTAGCTGCTGGTGTCCAGCTTCTAAACACTGAAATTCTCGTTCCTCACAGCTGAGGCTTGCATTTCCTCTATATGTTATATATTGTGAAACTCAGCTGTATTATTGTCATACTGACATATTTAACTGAAAAGTGGCAATTAATATATAGGCTTGAAAAAATAAATATCAAATAATATCAAACTTTACTTCATTATTGCTGAAGTTAACCTATAAACAGGGATGAAAAAATGTGTCATGGTTTAGTAATAATTATTATACATTTTACAATAATAGACCAAACTTATTATAGTTATAATCCCTGGTATAACTCACAAACATGAACATTAAAGCAGATAACATGCAAGCTGGAGAGGAAATGGTGCTGCACTCATTTAGAAGACATTTGTTAGGCCTGGAAGAATAGTTCTATATAGAAGCTCTCCATAAAGCTAGGATATCTTACTATTTGTCACTGTTTGAGGAAAACAGGAACAACCCCAGGTTTCTTTTCAGTAATGTAGCCAGCCTGACAAAGATTCAGAGTGCTCTTTGTCAGGCTGGCATTTAATGACTTTATGATTTTTTTTTCACAAATAAAATTTTAACCGTTATTCACTGCCGTCCCACAGACGTGTCATTAAGTACAGCCGCTTTGATTACTGCTGATATTTAGTTAGACTCTTCTCCCTCCTGTTATCTCCTGTTGAATGTGCCTTTTAAACTTCCATTCCTTGGTGTTGTTAGCTTCTCTTGACCGACTCCCTGGTAGATTTAGAATTGAATTTAAAATCTTTTTCCTTACATACAAAATCTCGAAATGTCAGGCCCTGTCATATCTTGAAGACCTCATAGTACTTTATTATCCTGCATTCTCAGACTGCTCTCAGTTTGGATTCAGGAGACAGACACTCTCTACTTTAAGATTTGGCTTAAAACTTAAAACCTTTTTGATGAAGCTTATAGTTAGGGTTAGATCATGTGGCCCTGAACCATCCGTTAATTATGCTGCAATAGGCTTTGGCTGTTGGGGGGATCCCGTGATGCACTGAGCATTTCTTCTTCACTCATTTCTTTTCACTCTCTTTGTGTATGAAGACGACTAATGTACTCAGTTATTGGCAGTTATTAAACTGGCTCTCTTTCTCCCCACTCCCCAACTAGTCACAACAGATGGCTGCCCCTCCCTGAGCCTGGTTCTGCAAGCGGTTTCTTCCTGTTAAAAGGGAGTTTTTCCTTCCTGCTGTCACCAAGTGCTTGATCATAGCAGGTTGTGCGATTGTTGGGGTTTCTTTCTAATATTACAGGGTGTTTACCTTACAATATAAAATACCTCAAGGCAACTTTTGTGATGTGGCGCTATATATTAAAAAAAAAAAAAGAATTGAAAATTAACCCGTGAGCTCAAATCTGTTTGCTAAGCAGATCCTGAAAACCTGAACTCTTACAGTACATTTAATGCTTTTCTGTAGTTGTACTGTGTGAAGCTTCATTTTGGGCATACCATGTCTAGCAGGACATTTTTATCTATCAGATGGGTGGACTCAAAATAACAGTTTTGCAAAAATTCACAACCTCCCCCAAATGAGACTGTAGTGGCTCAGTTAAAAAAAAAAAAAAGAAAAAGAAAAAAAAAGGTCTAAATCTGTCATTACAACAATACTGCCTGCTATACTTTCAGAGCAGCTTATCACAATGTGCCAGCACCTTGTTTTTCCTCATGGTCCCTGTGGTTTCGGAGTTATTATTATACAATAAACTGGGACAAAATCCAACATAGGCTTAAAATGTGTCCTACAAAGGTTATGAAATGCTTATAGTCATTTTCAAACAGACTCAGCATGATCACACGAAGACTCTGTTAGTTGAAAAGATTTACTTTAGTCTTTATCACCATTATGGTGAAAGCTTCAAACCATAATTGACTTTTGAAACAACCTTGTTGCTTATTACTTATGCAGTCGGGTATCCTTTGTTCATTTGTCACATTACTTTTCAGCATCTGCTGCTTAAGCCCTTGACGTAAGGCTTCCTAATGATACATCATGCTGCTAAAGTAATACTGTGTTTAAAGCTAAACTGTTTTACATACTGTTTTTTTTAGCATACCTTCTCGCTAATTTCATGTTTCTGTAGCTAAGAGATCTGCATACTGTAATTAGTCAATTTACCCCCAAATTAAATATGAATACTTGTGTAAGTATATTACAAAGTAAACTTAATGTTGCATTCAACATAAGCCCACAAAGCACACAATAAGGGAGCTGAGGTTCATTTTCCCAGAGACTTCTACACAACTACCCCCCCAGCAACCAGAGGAGCTGCCCCCTGCTAGACAACAGAAAAAAAATGCAGGTTTGTGCTTTGGCTTTGCAGTCAGCAAGATTTACATGAATTTTAATACTAATCTGGTTTAGCAGTAGTTTTTGCCACACAACTACTGCTTGGATGCTATTTTTCATCTTGTGAGTGACAAACATTCTGAGGCCTGCAATTTGTTGGATGCCTTTGTTTGGTCGTCTGTAACTACCTGTGTTAGGATTGTCTTGTTCTTCAAGGAATATACCACCAAACACAATCTCACTGGAAACAATTGAAAAGACTATTTTTTACATTACAAGGTCAGTCAGAGGCAGTTTTATATCACAATTCTCTGAAACCCTTTCACTTTAAAAGGTCATCTGTTTACTGTATTCAAAGCTGTAGTAATACATGCACTAGAATGGCAGAATTATTCACTCACCCATCCAAATCATTGAGTTCAGGTGTTTCAATCACTTTCATGGCCACAGGTGTATAAATCAAGCACCTAGGCATACAGACTGCTTCTACAAATTCTTGTGCAAGAATAGGTCACTCCTTAGGAGCTCAGTGAATTCAAGTATGATATCGTGATAGGATGCCGCTGTGCAACAAGTCTAGTCATGAAATTACCTCATTAGTAAATATTCCACAGTTAACTGTGACTGATATTATAACAAAGTGGAAGTGATTGGGAATGACAGCAACTCAGCTATGACGTGGTAGCGGATGTTGATGTGCATAGTGCGCAAAGGTCACCAACTTTCTGCAGAGTCAATCGCCAAAGACCTCCAAACCTTCAGACTAGCTCAAGAACAGTATAGAAAGCTTCATCCAGGAGAACGGTACTTGTCTGACTGCAAGTTTGGGGGAGGGAGGATTATGGGTTAAAGGTTTTTTCAGGAGTTGGGCTCGGGCCCTTAGTTCTACTGGAAAGAACTCTTAATGCTTCAGCATATCAAAATATTTTTGACAGTTTCAAGCTCCCAACTTTGTGGGAGCAGTTTGGGGATGGCCCCTTCCTGTTTGAAAATGACTGCGCACAAGTGCACAAAGCAAGGTCCACAAAGACATGAGCATGTTTGGTGTGAAAGAACTTGACTGGCCAGCACAAAGTCCTGACCTCAACCCAATAGAACGGAGACTGTCCATGAGTGTGTGTGTCACGAAATATACTTGATAATTAGGGTGTGAAGCCACAAAAATGTCCACACATGAGAGGCAGTGCACAGGGCCCCCACAGAGCGCTGAAGACCTAAAGCCACACATCTTGATGATGACAACTGACTGACTGGCCCACCCAAGCAGAACAAAGAGGAAGGCCCAAAGATGGAGCCCCCATGGCCAAACGGCAAGAGCCCCAGAGGGCCAGAGGCAACAAGCAGCCAAATCCACCAGAGGCCAGCCATCCTGGAATGAGCTGAGAACAGGGCACCAGTGCCTCAGTTGCCCAAGAACTGCCTAGCAGAGTGGGACTTATTGTGACTTCCTTTGCGAGTGACTTCCTCCCAGTGGGGAATGGCAGGAGGAGCAACCCCCCATCCTCCATGACCATGTGCCACAGAGGCCAAAGCACATACACAGACACCACACATACAGTCATATGTGTTTTTATGCTGATGTCAATGCCAGAGGACATTTGAAATTCTGCAATTATTGAGTAGGCAGAGAATTGTTGACTTTTATGCACTGTGTGGGTCAGCACTCACCAACTCACCAACTGGTTCCGAAATGCTTCCACTTTATAGTAACACCACTTACAGTTGATTGTGAAATATCTAGAAGGGAAGAAATTCACCAAACTAATTTGTCACAAGGGTGGCATCCGTGCTCAAATTTAGTGAGCTCTTTACAATGACCCATTCTCTGACAAATGTTTGGAAAGGCAGACTGCATGGCTAGCTGCTTGGCTTTATACACATGTGGCAATGGGACAGAAATAACTTGAATTCAGCGATTAAGAACACCACCTAAATTGAATGCAGTTCAGTTGTACTGAACCATCATGTTTTAAGACGCATGTTTCATTCAATCTTCTGCTGTTCTAGCAAATACAAAGTCTTTTCTCTACACATCAGTTATGTAATCTCTTCAAATGTCAGTCTTTTGTCAACTTGTAGCCTGTTGAATGGTCGATTGCTGACTTGACATCAAAAGACTGATGCAAATCATTCAATGTCAAACATGATTTTTATGATCTTTTATGAGAGTCTTTGCTCTAAACAGCGCAAAGTTGTAAAATTCATAAAAGTGTCCTCTGAGAGTATGTCTCTCGTGCCTTCGACATCATGTTTATGCACAAGTTAAATACATTTCCTGGGTGAGTTATGAACAGAGAGTTAGAGAGCATGTACTCTGTTTGTTTGTGTGTGTGTCTCAGCATGTGCACTTGTGGTTACCATATGCTAATTGTGTAAACAGCTGTGCAATATAATACCATGTGACCACTATAGGCCTGTTTTAGATGGGTAAAAAAATAGCACTTTGATGATAAGCATCATCAAACTGCATGTGCTGAAATATTAATGCACCACAAGGGAAGTCTCTTTTGCATATTAACATGCTTCCTAAGGGGACTAACTGGGTATGGCACCAGAGGAAGTTTCATATAAATGTAGAATATAGAAAATGTACCAGATGAAACACTCGGATTAAATTTTCTTTTAGTTTTTCTGTGAGTTCCTATATCAAAATCACTGTTATCAAAATCATATACAGAATTAAACTGTCGATTAATAATTAAAATATTTAATATATATGTGAATAATTTTGGATGTGCACATTTCCCCAGAATTGTGATTGCTTGCATCTGTCAGTGCATTTGGCTAATAATGGTGCTAATAAACATCAATAGATACAGCCCAACTCGTATGACCCAAGCTGAGAATCAAGTCAATTTCTTTGTTCCAAGTTGTGCCTAACAAATCTTAATAATAGTAATAGGAACACGAACTTTGTAACCTGAACTTTAAAAATCATTATAAAAAGATGAAAAAAATCAAAGACTTTCTGTTCTCTGTAAAGATTCACACCTGCAAGACTTGCTTATCTGGTGAATTGAAAACCCAGGTGTGAATATGAGTTTGAAAGTGTGTCACCCTCATTATACTTGGACAGGCTCCAGAGGTCCTGGAATCCTACACAGGATATGGACCAATATAATCTCACAATCTCCAAACTAGACCCATATTAAACTATAATGTAAACCTTGATTTTGAGACTTAGAAGGTGAACTAAAGTCCTCTAAACCTCATTTGAAGCCATTTTTATTAGTAATACTGGCCTTTCCTGCAGCCAGGATAATATTCTTAAGAATTTCTTTTCCTCTAGAGAAAGGTACAAATATAACCTATAACTGTGAGCAAAATCATCACTGCATTGTCTTGTTTTCTGTTCTTGACTGGCAAGAAATCCAGGAAGGTTTCTTTGATCTTTGGATGGCATTTCAAAGTACTGCCTATCTTAAAGCACTTCTCTGGACTGCCGATAGATAACATGCTCTAAACAGACCCATTCAGCCATGCACTACTTTGACTCTTTATTACACAGCTGTCACAGGACTTGCCTTTGGCCAGCATTTACAAATGCATAACGCCTGAGAGAGTTGTTGCGGACCCGGAAAACAGCTGCATTTATCATTAACTTATGTAAAACAGTTAGCATACTGCAGGCTGACAGCCAGCGAACAGTATGTCAGCGTCATCGTGCGTATGTCAGTATACACTGAATGTTGAGGCTCAGTGAACCATTCATGATGCATATTGAATATCTGTAAACTGTTTAGCTTTCCTCATGTAAGAGGAATAGCCATCCACTTTTCTTCACTTTTTGCCTTGATGCACATCCATCATGGCAAAAGTAAAATCAAGAAGCAGTGATTTCTCATGTGCTTTCAACCCTCATGGAAGAGGATTGAGTCTAAATATCTGCCAAGGCTAAAGATGGAGTGGGTGGAGAAACGCCAGTTTTCAAGGTCTGAAGTGACATTCACAACTTACTAGGGCTTGAATAGTGCAGAATAAAATCCCAACAGAGGGCATAAATAGTGCAGAGACAAATTTCTTTGACAACCCATTTGAAAGTGAAAATGGACTGTGGTGAAAGGGCTTCCTCCACAGCTTTTAGAGCTACCAGGTTAGTCTTTTAAAATCAGGCTTAAGGTCATTTCAGCTTCCATCCTCTTCTCTTTACATTGACTTTTGTTTTGTCTTCCCTTTCTGTTCCAAACTGTAGTAAATGTAGGAAGTAGATGAAGATAGCATCACTACCAGTGAAATCAGGTATTCAACCAACAACAATCATAGCAAATGGCACTTTCCACTGTACTAATACAGTAGTATCATCAGCATGGATATTAACACAAATCAGTAGTGATGATCATACACTTTTCCTTTTACATTTAGTTATGAAAATAAGAAAACCTGTGTTGTTGAGCTGGACTTTTACATGCTACCACACCACCTTTTGAACTTTCTTCATCTTTAGTCTTTATTCATTGGTCAAGATCATATGTAAACTTAGCGCAAAAAGTAAGGAAATTTGTGATTGGTTGATTATTGTTTTGTTGTAACAATGCTTCTTGGCAACAAATCTTATACCACTGGAAAGCCTGTTTATTTCCCCTTAAATGGAGCCACATTTGTAAAGAAAATGCATTTGTGGTATAAGCGTTGTCATCTTGGAGGATAGGGTTGGGTCCAAGACTGTGGAAATATGGGATTGCCACTGATTGCAAAATCTCATCTCAGTATCTTTCAATATGCCTCCAATGATGACAAGCCTTATTGTCAGCAGCTGGAGTACCAGAAGCTCAAAACAAGAGCCGGTAGTCGAATAAACTGTTTGAGAGAGCAGAGAAGATTTGGCAAGTTTTTTCATGGGCACAACTCTGCTGTGCAATCTGCAAATGCATTTTCCTTACAAGTGTAGCACCATTTCATGGGAAATAAACAGGCTTTCAAATGGTATAAGATTAATTGCCAAGAAGTATTGTTATAATAACAAAATAATCTAATAATAAACCCTACTTTTAGCTCTTTATTTTGGTCTTCAACAACTCCAAATTGGAACATGTGGCATTTCAGCTGTTAAGCCTTTCAGTGTGTTCTCCAGCAGCTTTTGTCTGTCTGCTATTATGGTTGGATTAATGATAGATGATCCTGCTAGAAATGGATTGAATGAGCTAGTCAAAATAATGAGGTAACAAGCAATTATCCCATACACTAAAATATTCCATGGAAATCAAGGAAATTTCAGTGATTGGTGATATTTTCTTCTATGACCTCTTTACATACCGTCCATCCATCTTCCACTTATCAGGGTCCGGGTCACAGGCACAGTAGCCTAAACAGAGAAACCCAGACTTCCCTCTCCTCAGCCACCTCCTCCAGCTTGTCCAGGGAAACACCGAGGCATTCCTAGGCCAACTGAGAGATATAATGTCTCCAGCGTGTCCTGGTCTACCCTGGGGCCACCAAGGAAATGCCCAGGAGGCATCCTAGTCAGATGCCTGAACCAACTCAACTGGCTCCTTTTGTTGTCGAGGAGTAGCGGCTCTACTCTGAACCCCTCTCGGATGACTCACCCTATATCTAAGGGAGAGGCCAGGCACCCTTGTTCTTTTGGTCACTACCCAAAGTCTGTGACGATAGGTGAGTGTAGGGACATAGACTGACCGGTTTTTTGACGGTGTTGCTCTTATTTCTTCCACTGCCCAACTATATCCTTAGTTGATAGGACTCCTTCTTCAGCTTGATGGTTCCATTCACCTCTGGGGTCCACCATCTGGTTTGGGGATTACCACTGCAACAGGTACCAACCACCTTGAAGTTGCAGTTCCATGTGGTGGCCTCAACAATGGCAGTGCGGAACAAGGCCTACCGCCTCTCACCAAGGGCAACTCCAGACTCTAACAGAGTCCAGCCCCTCTCCAGGAGATTGGTTCAAGAACCCAGGCCATGCATTGAAGTGAATCTGACTGTGTCTAGCCAGTGTCTGTCTACCTTATGCATTAGCTCAGCCTCCCTTCCCACAGAAAGGTGACATTCCATGTTTCAATTGCCAGCCTCGATAGCCGAGGATGGACTTTTGCCTGACACACAGTGCACCTGACAACTACGGCGCTTCCTATGGGTGGTGGGCCTAAAAGGGCAGGCCACTCTCTCCTCTTTGAGCTTCACCACGGGCTAAGGCCTGGCCACCAGGCACTCTCCCTCAAGCAGCACCCCCCCCAGGCTTGACTCCAGGGTGGTGATCCAGTAAACCTATAATAGTCATAGGGTAACCTCTTCCTGTCTTATAAGGGTCATCTGAGTCCACATAAAAATATTGATAACAGATACTTTTGAATATATTGTTCAGATTCAGCATCAGCTTGCTCTGGCTTTGTTTTGCTAAAACAGCATCTGATCTATTCCTACCTACCAAGTTGAGCCTTCTGTTTCTTTATCTCTACCTATTAAGTGACTTTACTATCCCTCACCATTTTTGTCATTCTTCTTTCTATTCCAGACTCAAACTTTCTAACTTACTGCTCTTATCATCTCACCATCCGATTTCTGTTTAAGACTTCCCTTTTTGCCCTCTTCTGTCACTTTATATCTCTATCTAAAGTGCTGTGTCTTCTTCATCGCAATATCTTTCTCTATTGGCCTTTCCACGTCTTCCACTTTTACACTCAGAGACAACAAAAATCAGTCTCAAGGTCTCTATCAATAACGGTGTGTAGTTTGTCCTGTGATTTTGTTATTCATTTCAGGTTCAGTGAAGGGAGACAGCCATGGAGAAAACAAAATCCAACAAATAAGAGTTTATAGTCATGGCATCTTTGTATGAATGGAAATGGAAGATGGAGTGTTTGTGTCGAGTGTCTTGGCTGCACATTGTCCCTGAGGCCGTGATATTTATCAGTATACTGGCCAGTCAGATATGTTATTTGCTTCAGTGACATATTCATAGTTTAGAGTTGCTTTGTATTTGTCTGTCAGTTGAGGCTGAAATAATGAAGTTCAGCTCAGTTCACTTGGTGCATTATTGTTATTATGACACAGCAGTCCCATAAACTTCCTTAGCAGAGGGTGACAGAATGAATAACACTCACACCAAAACAGTGGCAATCAATTACATGCAGATTATCTACATGCAGTGTCATTCTTTTTTTCTGTATTGTTGCCCTTTTCCAATAATTTGGAGCAGTAAATAAATTTCCCAGCTAGAGTATCTAGTTTTTTGCCTCTCAGAATGTTGACAACATGCATCAGACAGCTTAGAGAGTAGTCATGTTAGGTTAAATTTGTATTTGAAATTCTAGATTTATGGACTGTCACCTCCTTCAGAGCGTAAAAGAACGGCAACCTAAACAGGGCATATACAGGGGTTGGACAATGAAACTGAAACACCTGTCATTTTAGTGTGGGAGGTTTCATGGCTAAATTGGACCAGCCTGGTGGCCAGTCTTCATTAATTGCACTTTGCACCAGTAAGAGCAGAGTGTGAAGGTTCAATTAGCAGGGTAAGAGCACAGTTTTGCTCAAAATATTGCAATGCACACAACATTATGGGTGACATACCAGAGTTCAAAAGAGGACAAATTGTTGGTGCGCGTCTTGCTGGAGGATCTGTGACCAAGACAGCAAGTCTTTGTGATGTATCAAGCGCCACAGTATCCAGGGTAATGTCAGCATACCACCAAGAAGGACGAACCACATCCAACAGGAATAACTGTGGACGCAAGAGGAAGCTGTCTGAAAGGGATGTTCGGGTGCTAACCTGGATTGTATCCAAAAAAACATAAAACCACGGCTGCCCAAATCATGGCAGAATTAAATGTGCACCTCAACTCTCCTGTTTCCACCAAAACTGTCCGTTGGGAGCTCCACAGGGTCAATATACACGGCCAGGCTGCTATAGCCAAACCTTTGGTCACTCGTGCCAATGCCAAACGTCGGTTTCAATGGTGCAAGGAGCGCAAATCTTGGGCTGTGGACAATGTGAAACATGTATTGTTCTCTGATGAGTCCACCTTTACTGTTTTCCTCACATCTGGGAGAGTTACGGTGTGGAGAAGCCCCAAAGAAGCGTACCACCCAGACTGCTGCATGCCCAGAGTGAAGCATGGGGGTGGATCAGTGATGGTTTGGGCTGCCATATCATGGCATTCCCTTGGCCCAATACTTGTGCTAGATGGGCGCGTCACTGCCAAGGACTACCAAACCATTCTGGAGGACCATGTGCATCCAATGGTTCAAACATTGTATCCTGAAGGCGGTGCCGTGTATCAGGATGACAATGCACAAATACACACAGCAAGACTGGTGAAAGATTGGTTTGATGAACATGAAAGTGAAGTTCAACATCTCCCATGGCCTGCACAGTCACCAGATCTAAATATTATTGAGCCACTTTGGGGTGTTTTGGAGGAGCGAGTCAGGAAACGTTTTCCTCCACCAGCATCACATCATGACCTGGCCACTATCCTGCAAGAAGAATGGCTTAAAATCCCTCTGACCACTGTGCAGGACTTGTATATGTCATTCCCAAGACAACTGACGCTGTATTGGCCAAAAGGAGGCCCTACACCATACTAATAAATTATTGTGGTCTAAAACCAGGTCTTTCAATTTCATTGTCCAACCCCTGTAGGTCACCAGAGTGTATCTGGCATAGGTTCCAGCCCTGCCATGATTTTGAATTGGTGATAATAGATGGATGGATTTTCTCAGCATACTTGTTTAGGTAGACTGAAAAAAATGAAGAACAATAAGAAAATTTCATCCAAAAATAGTATAAATTTCTCACTAGCCCTGTGGGCGGGCTTTGTCCTCCTCTAAGCTTGGGTTCTCAACCAGAGGCCTGGGAACTTGAGGGTCCTGAGCAGTATCTTAGTTGTTCCTACAATTGCTCTTTTCTGGTTAGAGATCTCAGTATGTCATTCCTGGAATCTGCTGGAGCCACTCTCCCAGTTTGGGGGTCACTGCTGCAGAGTGTTTACCACAGGGACCACTGTTACCTTCACTTCCAACATCCTCACTAGCTCTTCTCTCAGCCCTTGGTATTTCTGGAACTTCTTGTGTTCCTTTCTTCCTGATGCTTGTTGTTGCTTGAGTATTGTTATGTCTATCACACAGCTTTTTTCCTCTGCTTGTCCACAACCGTGATGTCTGGTTGGTTAGTCATCACAAGTTTGTCTGTCTGTATCTGGAAGTCCCACAGGATCTTAGTTCTGCCATTCTCAACCACCCTTGGGGGCCTATGCATTTTGACTTCCAGGTCATACTCAGCACAGATGTTCCTGTATACTATGCCAGCTACTTGATTATGGTGATCCATGTATGCCCTGCCTGCTAGTATCTTGCACCCTACTGTACTGTACCTACTGTATTGTCTCAGGGGCATCTCTGCACAGCCTGCACCTGGAATTTTGCCTGGTGTGGTAGACCCCAGCAGTCTATCGATCTTGTGCTTATTGTTTGTTCATGTGCTGCCATAATTAATGCCTTTGCACTATCTTCCAGCCCAGTTTTGTGCAGCCATTGGTCAGGACTTTTTTCATATCAGCCTCTTCTTCTGTCTGCCAGTCGTACATGCCATGCAGGGGCTTGTCCTTCCATGATGGTTTCTGTTCTTACTCCTCTTCTTTCTCTGGTTTCTACTGCCTGAGGTATTCACTAAGCACATGATCCTTTGTGGCCATCTTCCAGATGTATAGTACCAGTCAAAGGTTTGTACATATTCAACCATTCATCTGAATAGGCAAGCGCATCCAAACTTTTAACTGGTACTGTACTTATAGATCTTTACTATTTCATCCTGGATAGTGGTTCTGACATTCAGCTAGTCCTTGGCCTCCTTCCTTCCACTCCAGAGTACAGTCTTAGGTGCAGGATTTGCGATCAAACACACCATGCATTGTAAGGAGCTTTCTTGTCTTGACATCAGTGGCTTTTCTCTCTTTCTTTAACCAGGTTACTATCTCAGCAGGGTATCTGATCACAGTCAGGGCATATATATATATATATATATATATATATATATATATATATATATATATATATATATATATATATATATATATATATATATATATATATATATAAAGTGCCCTATATATATAAAACATGATGGGATTTTATTTTTTACAGAAGTATACTGATTATTAAAATGCTAAGGACTTAAAATGATCCCCTTGGTGGTTCTAGTGTTAAGGTCAGGTCATTGCCACTTTGATTTACAGGTGTACCAGCACACGTAGGTGTGGTTGACAGCTATATGCTGACATTTTTTCCCTCCTCATCTTTTTCACTAGTTTTGCATTTGGCTAGGGTGAGTGTCACTACTGGTAGCATGAGGTGATATCTGGACCCTGAAGAGGTTGCACAGGTAGTACTAACTTCTCCAGGATGGCACATCAATATGTGCCATTGCCAGACGTTTTGGTGAGTCCCCCAGCACACTCTCAAGAGCTTGGAGGGGATTCCAGGAGACAGGCAGTTTTTGTAGGAGAGCTGAACATGGGTGTAGAAGGTCATCAACCCATCAGCAGGACTGATAATTGCTCCTTTGTGCAAGGAGGAATAGAGTGAGCACTGACAGAATACAAAATTACCTCCAGCTGCCACTGGTGTGAATGTCTCTGACCAACAATCAGAAACGGACTTCATGAGCATGGCCTGAGGGCCAGACAGCCTCTAGTGGTCTCTGAGGTCACAGCCCGGCACTATGGAGCCCAAGTCACATCTCCCATAGAATTCCAGAATTGACATGTCCATCACTGGTGCCCTGTGCTTTTCACATATGTAAGTAAGTTATCCCTGAGCACATGTGACAGATGTGAAAAGGTCTGGAGAGGCTGTGGAGAACATTGTGCTGTATGTAATATTGTTCAGCATTACCAGTTTGCTGATATCACATCACAGTTTTTATCTGGAAAATTTGCAAATTTTCATCAGCTTGAAACATTCTCATTTTCCCTTATTGTATTTTTGAAGAAAAATCTAATTTTATATTTTATTTTTTGTGTTAAGAAAAAAGTTCCTGTATTATGGCCATTCAAATTCATGTTGCTGATTAAAATATTTTCAGTCTGACTGTTCAACAAATGTTAATCCTGTTCGGCGCACAACTTAGACTGCGTTTTCAGTTTTGGCCCATTCCTTGATTGCGTTTGCGTTTAATTTTTCCATTATTAAATTATTTGTAACATTTCTGTTCAACTTCATGTTATAGTGGATGAAAACTAATGTGCTTTTCTTAAAAATACATATATACACACACATTTTAAACTGACCCCAGTCTTTTGAGCAGTAGTGGACATCTGACATTAGATAGTTGTAAGTTTGAGGTGAATAAAGACACGCGATTCATCAGTGCAGTATTCAGTAGGCAGTATTTTGCTCCAGAAGGCAACAGGAAGTGAGTTGCATTTCTTAGAAATGCTGTTTGATATATTAAGTAGAAGAGAAAACAGAAAGAGAACAAATGAAAACTCCAAGGGAGCCAAACACAGACTATCTGTAAATATGAGTGACATAAAAATAGAGACATGGAGGTAGAAAAAAAAAAAGCACCTAAACAAAGACCAATTCATTCACCTACTTTGTGTTTGGCTGAGTGAGATGGGGGCATTCGCGAGCGCACACAAAGTGCCCGAGACAAGACATTCATCCATCTGTGCTATTCTGAATGTAGCACAGTGAGGTATTGGCACCTCTCCATTTAGCTTAGGCCAAGATATCATCTGCCCTTTCTAGAGGCCAGCACAAATCCATAGAGCACTCTGACAATTATTGACAATCTATATCTATTTACCTGCCATTCACACTCACTGAATACTGGCATCTGAAAAAAGTTTAACAGAAGGGAAAGTGTGTATGTGAATAGTTGTTTCTTTTCTCACAAGGATAAACATACAATATAGCGCAATCATTAAATTGATTGCCAGATATGTGAATGGATGATACCTTTGAAATGAGGTCACTGGGCCAACGGGATTGCAAAAGACAGATACACACAGGAACGCTTCTTTGACTCTTTAAGTTACTATGTTTTCTTCTGCTCTCACTTGTGAACACACCTTTATTAGCTTCAAGGGTAAAAACATGTTCTACTTTTTAAATTGTGATTGCCATGTTGTGTTCTTATTGTAAATGTTTTCATTTCAATTCACATCAATTTGATTTAAATTCAGTTTCGTTTATATTGTGCCGACTCCCAACAACAACTACCTTTGTGCCTTATAAAGACACTACAGTGTTTGAGAGAGAACCCTTCTATAAGCAGCACTTTGCAATGGTGGGCAGGAAGAACCACCTTTTAACAGGAAGAGACCTCCAACAGAATCACGGTCAGGGAGGGACAGCCAGCCACCTGCCAGGATCAGTAGGGAGGGGAAGAGAAGAAGAAGAAGAAAAAAGTGGTGGCCTTTATTTTGACATCTTATCCTCTTTGAAGCAATGCGTATAGTTTAAGGTGACATTTACAGATGACATTTTGAAGTCATTTTTTTTTGTCATTTAAATTATTACATTAAAAAAACACAAGAAATCAATCAATGTGACCTGTGTTTTTTTAAATAATGTGCTCTAAACAGATAAAGAGGTAGCTACAGACGTGGATGGTAGAGACCAAAGACGGCTTTGCAGAAGAGCCTCGTATGAACTTCCATGACTTGTACCCAAAAGCACGGTGGTGGAAACATTATGGTTTGGGTTGCTCTGTTGCCCGGAATGGGGAGCTTGCAGACAATGATTTAAGTATGAAAGTCTTTAAATAGCCTTATTCCATCATACCTCTCTGAGTTACTACACCTACACTCCCCTTCCTGCTCGCTCAGATCAGCTGACAAACTGCTTTTGGATTTGCCGAGGACTAAGCGGACGCTTGGGGGGACAGAGCTAATAACTAATTTTTTATTTGACTTATGATAAACTATGTATCGTATTATTGCTTTTATCTTCTGTGTTACCTTTTTATCTGTACTTTTCTTGTGTACTATTGTGTCCTGTTTTCTTTGTTCAGCACTTTGGTCAGTGCTTGCTGTTTTTAAAGTGCTTTATAAATACAACTGGCTTGGCTGGCTTGGCTATGAATTCTGGACCATATTAAAGTGTGCTCAAAATATGAACAGACAGAAAAAAATGAAAGAAAACCCACAACATCTCAAAACAGGTGGACATTTTACATGAAAAAAGACTTTAACTTGCTGATGCAAGATCAAAATAGTATAAATTCCTATAATTTTCTTCAAATATAAACTAACCGAAGTTACAGGCTGTCTTTAATTTTCTCAGTTTCATGATTTTTTGCTTTAACCTGTCATTAGCTCTGTGATTCACTGTGTCTAACCAAAAACCACGCTGGGAGGATATTTGGCTAAATAATTTTTTACTTTGACATTATACAGATTATATGTAATTTATTGATTATTATTCCTTTGGGCTCATGATTGGAAAGGGAAGTTTTGAACCACGCCCTAGAAGTATGAGTAACCCAACATTTAACATATCAATAAAGGATATCTGAAATCTGAAGTCTTTTCTATTGGAAAACGATTTCCATTATCCAGCAAATATCTGGTTCCTTTGGCCCTCTCTTTGGCAATATATCCTCTCGTTCTATTTTATTTATAAAATTGGGCTTGTCAATCTTTTTTTGGACCAGTGACCCCTAAAACTTCAAAGGACATTATCCTCACAGAGCCTAATCCTCGGGTGGATTTAACTGACTCTCGTACAGATGTGGAGAATAGTTTCTTTTGCACCCAGAGAGGCGTGACTGGTTTCGTGGCAGATTGATGAGATCTTTTACAATCAGTTTCTACTGGCCCAGAGATAATGTGGAAGGGAGTAATGGACCCAACTTAGTTGTTTTACTACTATTCCAATCTATATCTGCATCTTGAGGACCTCCTGGCACTGGGTTCATATACTTGAGGGTCCCTTAACCACACTTTAAAAGCCTAAAACTAAGATTACAGCCACTTAACAAAAAAAAGCCAGTCAATAATATAGTGTGTTGTCTGTGACTACTTCATAAGAAACCATTCAGTGTTTCTAGTTGATGATTTTAATTTGAACAGGCAGCAGAAGGAAATGTTGGGCTGGCACTGCCACTAACTTGTGACATCTTTAAAAAAAAAAAGTCAATAGTGAGACTGATATTATTGAGGCCATGTTACAAATATTAGTCCTGCATCATTTCCTCTGAAACCACAGCATCTCCACCAACAGCAGAGAGACTTAAAAAAACTTCAGTCTCTATTTCTTAAAACGTTTTAAATGCTAAGCATTCCAATAATTGATGCGTTATTATGTGTCTCAGTTTGCCACACAACCACTGAAAGCCAAACCTTTGGTGGCAAATAAAATAAATTGAACTCTTCATTGTTTCTTTTAAAATCCAGTTCTATCAGTTACTCAAATTTGTGGATTTGTTGCTACTTAATGGAAACGCTGAAATTGTTTCTGTCAGAGATACAGGTTCTCTAAAATTAAGTGCCACATTTTCAAATTCTCATTTATCCTTTGCAACATAGGTCACACATGATTTAAACAAGTCTAAATGGCCTCTTATGAGTTGCTGTTCTCTTGCTTACATCATAGTTTGTTTTATTATAAACTGCATGAATAGAACCATACACAGACTGCACTTTCAGCTCTGGTGGGTTTGGGTCATCATAGCTCCTTTACGCTAAATCATGCCCAATAAATTTTAATTAAAATACACAAACCCTTCTTTATAACACCTGTAACACCTGATGCTTGTGCTATTTGCTCCTAAGATGAGTAGTCGTGATTCAAAGAAACATCTGTATTGCATCTGTTTATTAGGAGTCATAACAATCTTGGTTTTGAGCAGTGCTTTAGTCTCTCACAGCTTCAGGCTGGGGTCATCGTGTCTCACACCATTATTTCAGAAGACCCAGAGACAGATCCCTAGTTACGGAAAAGCAAACTTGAATAAAACTTGGCATTTGAGGCTTCACTGTTTGCATTATTTCTCATCGAAAGACATAGGCATGACCTGACCGCACCTTGTCCTGTCTATTTTGAAGGCAATAAAGTGCTCTTCCTGTGCAGAACTGAGAGGCACATATACTTATTCAAGATCTTTATGTTAAAAGAATACTCTTGATAATACAGATTATGGCTATAGTGCACATATGCAGTTTTATGGAATCATTCTTTTATACGTTTAAAGATTTTCAGTTACCTGGGCATCATCTCTTGTACATATTTGATTTTCTTATCAAATATCTACTTTTAGAAGTTCCTAAAAGTCATGTCGGCTAAATTTCAAGCTGTTTTTTTTTTCTTTTCTTTTCTAGCACGAGGGCTTGAGTGGAAATTCGTACATTGCTGCTTTCTGTGTTCAGTGGGTGTTTTAATTGTTTAAATTTGCTTTCTGGGTCAACAACGTTCATGATGAAATTGTTCAGATCAACAAGTTAATAGTGAAAATTTTTATTTTATTTTACTTTTTTGCATTTTTCACTATGAGGAAAATGTTTTGGTAGAAAGGATCTCACTCCGTGAATCTCACACCAGAAACAGCAAAATTGATCAGAGGACCCTGTGGGAACCTGTTAAGTCCCATAGTTCATTCCAGTTTCTGTACTAACCTAATCCAAGGTGATTAAATCAGCTATCAAAAAAACAAATCATTGTATCAAACTATTTTGTGAGTGTTTACAGTGGTTGTCAAGAGTGCAGAGGTGCATGACCTGTAGGGCAACAACAGGGACATTAATGGAAAATATGCAAAGTTGAAAAACAGGAATTATCATTGAAGTGTTTTCAAGAAATGGTGATTTTATAATCAGATGCATTTTCATGCTATTTGTGGTTTAGTTTCGATCTATGACTTGATCTATGCTGAAGAATGTCCTGATAGAGGACAGTTTTAAAATGATTTAAAATTGCAGTGAGAACTCCGAGTATAACTACAGCCCAGCCTCACAGAAAAACGTGTGATAGCAGTTTTAGGCCACAGGCTGGTGTGCTGTATTTTTACAACAAAGATATATGAGATGTTTTGGTTTTGGGGGGGAATGTGGATGGTATGTGACTCATGGTAACTTATGAAAATGGAAAACTGAACTTTGTCATGTTGTGAAATGGTCTGTTTTTATTCATTTTTAATATTTTCATAGACTGTATATAAGATAGACGTCACATGTTGGTTTCTGGCATAATGATATTTGGACAGAAGGGTGGAGTGCTAAGTCAGCTAAGTCTAACAAGCATGCCTAGCAATCTGCATCCATGAACTGACACAGATTGCCCAAACAGCTCAAGCACAACCTTCTTGGATGGTCTATAACACATAGCAAGCCATAGTATTAATCAGCACAGACACAAATGGAACTAAAGAATGACTGAAAACAAAAATACAGCTTAAAAAGATTAGATAATGAAAAAAAATATAAATAAAAAGGCAGTAACATGCAACTACTGAAAATAAAGATGATGTCTAAAGATAGTATAAAACTAAGTCATCACCACCAGTCATCCAGCTTCTTAATGTAGTCTTCTGTCTGCAAGGAGAAGGAAAGTTTTAGCTACAAATATCTTAAGTTAAAGTTCCGCATCTGCAAATATGCCATAGTGCACTTACTCCTATGTGACACAAATTTTGTCATCATGCCTGCTGTCATTGTGTCCACCCTTTTTTTTTTTTTTTGCGAGCACCACACTGCACAAGGTTGACTTTATTTTGGATTGTCTCTATACAGACAGGCTCGAATATATACTGTACATACACCCCCACTAATATTTGGTTAAATGTCCTCATGCAAGTTGCACCCCAAGCGGATGCTTTTGTTAACCATCAACAAGTTTCTGGCATAATTCTGGTTGGATATTTGTCCACTCTTCTTGGCAGAATTTATGCCCGTAATGCGTGTACTTAAACTTCTGACCACAACCGTGTGCATGCTCCCTTAAGGGGACCTTCAAAGAACTACAACAGGAATGACTACTCATCTGCGGTGCTGCGAGTGTAATGACTGGTTAATGTCATCAGAGGCTAACATAAAAAAACAAGCAAATAAAAAATAATCAATACATTTTGTGCCGTGGACCGACTTAACTATTACACACTTTGCCGGGGCTCTTCACAGATCCTTTGCAGAATACATGATCACTGAAAAACTTATTTACACACCAAGGCACACATTAAGATAAAAACACATGCCGAAACAAAAACACACACGCATAGGTCTACTCTTCAATGAAAAGTGCTGCTGGCATAAACAAAACCAGCACACAAAGTACAGGGAGGAGTGAAGCACATGCATGAAAGCAGGACACTGACTCTGTTTGACAGAGCAGAGAATATGTGTGTGTGTGTGTGTTTACATCTATGTGTGTGCACATGTGAACCTGCTGTGAGTGCAACTGAAATTCTAAGGTCACAAGCCTTAAAGAAATACTTCAAACTAAAGACATCCCTCTGAAAACACACACAGAGAAATGTAGACGTCTCGGAAGTAGTTAAAGCCACAAGACATCTCCAAATAGGACACAGAAAAGAAAAGATGAACTGAGAGAAAATGGTAGCAGAGAAGCAGAGAGGATGAGTTTAAAGGTGAGGAAAGAGGGGTTAGGGGAAGCAAGAAAAGGAACTGAGTGGAAAAAGACTACAAAAAGATAAAGATGGCAGCAACTCAATAGATAAAAACTTTACCTACCTTGTGGGAGAAAACTTGAGCAAAATTCAGTGTTTGCCCAAACCAGAAAAATACATAACATATATATATATATTTCAAAGTAAAGGAGACCTATTATATTCATTTCCCACCAATCTTCTTCTCAGAATCTACTAAGATAGAATTAATTGATTCATAGTACAAAATAATTATTACCTATACTGGGCCTTGGTGCAGTCCACTGTCTGAAACAAGCTCTTTCTCCCCTTTCTTTAAGTCAGCACTTCTTCTGATTAGCTGCCCCTTGTAAATATAAGGTTTAACAGCAGTTACGGCAGGTGGGTGGGGATTCTCTGAGATGACCAGATTAGAGATAATCACCTCCTATGACATAATACAGTGCCAAGTGTAAAAAAAAAAAAAGTCTGAAAAAGAGCAGTTTGAAACCTGAGCTTTACGCTCCAGGGATAAGGAACTGACTCTGCAAGTGTCCAGTTTGAGCATTTCATCACTGCTGACAGCAAACATCAAAATAAACTGTTGCATTTCCCTGTTATTTGTGACTGTTGTACAAATCCCACACAACAAAACACAGCAAGCTACTATTGTTTTATATATGAGTTATGGTGAAAAATAAACTGCTCTACAATTATGTTTAAAAATTAAATCATTTTAGAATCCATGCTTTAATTTTTGGGAAATAAAAGATGCTTTAAACCCTTTATATTGCTGCAGCACCTCCTTTGACCCTTTGTCAGAAACACTCTGTTTTAGCTCCTGTTTCTTCTTCCCAGAAAGCTGACAGTTCGAAAACAAGGTAACGTTAGTTGACCTCTGAAGAACAATTGAATGAGACTAGCAGTATATCCACTAAGGGTAAGCTTTAGTTTCACATTTAGACATTTAGGTAGTTTATATGCTTATTTGTTGAAAGACAACAAAGATTTTATATATAAACATTGAGCAGGGAAGGTTTAAGCCAAAAGAAGCTTATGAAGACACTACATAACAATACATAATATATACACACACGTCTACACACACGTCTACACACACGTTCACATTAAAAGAGAGGAGCAGATGACTCTAGATGAAACTAATGATTCTACCATAAAATTGCGGGGATTAACAAAATGTTAACAAGCAGCTGCATCATAAAACATAGAAGGATAAATTGAACTGTCATAAAGCAATAAAATAAGCATTAATGAACAAATTTTACTCAAAATACCAATCATCTTTTTAGAAACAAAATCAGTATGGTGCTTCCAAATAAATTTTTCATCTACCATCACACCAAATTTAATGTACTGAATTTGAATTCTTTCAGTATTGTTTATGAATATTTTAGCTTTTTCTTTTGTTTTTTGTTGCTACAAAATACACTGCTCAAACACTCAAATAACACATCCTAGATCTGAATGAATGAAATATTCTCATTGAATCCTTTGTTCTGTACAAAGTTGAATGTGCTGACAACAAAATCACACAAAAATCATCAATGAAAATCAAATTTATTAACCAATGGAGGCCTGGATTTGGAGTCACACACAAAATTAAAGTGGAAAAACACACTACAGGCTGATCCAACTTTGATGTAATGTCCTTAAAACAAGTCAAAATGAGGCTCAGTATTGTGTGTGGCCTCCAAGTGCCTGTATGACCTCCCTACAACACCTGGGCATGCTCCTGATGAGGTGGTAGATAGTCTCCTGAGGGATCTCCTCCCAGACCTGGACTAAAGCATCCACCAATTCCTGGACAGTCTGAGCGAGACATGATGTCCCAGATGTGCTCAATCGGATTCAGGTCTGGGGAACGGGCGGGCCAGTCCATAGCTTCAATGCCTTCATCTTGCAGGAACTGCTGACACACTCCAGCCACATGAGGTCTAGCATTGTCCTACATTAGGAGGAACCCAGGGCCAACCGCACCAGCATATGGTCTCACAAGGAGTCTGAGGATCTCATCTCGGTACCTAATGGCAGTCATGCTACCTCTGGCGAGCACATGGCAGGCCGTGCAGCCCTCCAAAGAAATGCCACCCCACACCATTACTGACCCACTGCCAAACCGGTCATGCTGAAGGATGCTGCAGGCAGCAGATTGCTCTCTACGGCGTCTCCAGACTCTGTCACGTCTGTCACATGTGCTCAGTGTGAACCTGCTTTCATCTGTGAAGAGCACAGGGTGCCAGTGGCGAATTTGCCAATCCTGGTGTTCTCTGGCAAATGCCAAGCGTCCTGCACGGTGTTGGGCTGTGAGGATAATCCCCATCTGTGGACATTGGGCCCTCATACCATCCTCATGGAGTCGGTTTCTAACCATTTGTGCAGACACATGCACATTTGTGGCCTGCTGGAGCTCATTTTGCAGGGCTCTGGCAGTGCTCCTCCTGTTCCTCCTTGCACAAAGGCAGAGGTAGCGGTCCTGCTGCTGGGTTGTTGCCCACCTACGGCCTCCTCCACGTTTCCTGGTGTACTGGCCTATCTCCTGGTAGCGCCTCCAGCCGATGGACACTACGCTGACAGACACAACAAACCTTCTTGCCACAGCTCGCATTGATGTGCCATCCTGGATGAGCTGCACTACCTGAGCCACTTGTGTGGGTTGTAGAGTCCGTCTCATGCTACCACGAGTGTGAAAGCACCACCAACATTCAAAAGTGACCAAAACATCAGCCAGAAAGCATAGGTACTGAGAAGTGGTCTGTGGTCCCCACCTGCAGAACCAAACCTTTATTGAGTGTGTCGTCAGCAAATAACATAGGTAATGAGTAATTGCAGACCATTAAAGGACACTCAAATCAAATTTCAGTTATACCTATTTATATGTACATAGTGTTCTCTGTCCTTTTAAATAATCATTGAATCATTTCAAAGCAACATAATTTTTTTAAAAATTAGGATATTATAATCAACAGTTTCAAAAGTTTTTGATAAAACTAAGAATATATACATAAGAATTATATATTATATAGGTCTGCAGAGATCTTATGACAAAGATGTGAATGTGCTATTTCTGTTGACATTTTTTTATTAATAGAATAAAATAAAAAGCTTTTATTTTCATGAAACACGGAATATGACAAACATGTAGCAGCTGCCACAGTTCATTGCCTTTCCTTATAATAAAACCATATTGATAAAAATACAGTATGTCACCCTCATCCTAATTTATTTTTAATCCTTCAATAAACTAGTTTTTGAAGAACTTTAGAAAAAACATGGGATAACAGATTGAAGAGAATACTTGGTGAACTTGTTGGAGTCACCTGATTTAAACTGAAGTATGACTTTAGCTACTTTAAGGTCTGTTGGTATAAAGATAAGGCATGAGTGAGGGACTCAACAACAGACCTTCTTTACAAGAGGTCATCCTATTATATCATGGCCTGGAGACTAATTTTTTCTTTTTTTTTTACCTCCATTAGTATAGTGTCATGAACTACTTGAAATGGAGGAGGGTCAGCCATACTTGGCAAGATTTGAAACATCTGTATTTTTCACATTTTTTGTACAAAGAAGGACCAACATTTACAAAAAAGCAGTTGTTTGCTATGTCCAGAGGATTAGTGAGTTTCCTCACATCATCGGATAACTGAAATATTAATTCATTAACTTATTCTTATATTTTTATAGGCTTCAATATTGAATGGGGTGGGACTAACAATGCTTGTTCTTTGGCCTCAAGGCAAAGATCATCATAGAATACATGACTTAAAACTTTCTCTCTGAGTGATCATTTAACATGTGAATGCAGCCAACATCACAAAACAGCAAAGACTTTACCTAATATGAATGGGGATTTTGTCAAATTACTTTTTTTATTATAAAAGTAAACTAGGCTGGAAGTAAATGCTGATTTCCATTAGTCTTAATGGAAATTGCTTGTGTCACTATTTCATGCCTGTACAATTGTCATGGTCCTGGGCCGTGTGCCCAGTGTTTTGTGTTCTGTTTTCACTGAGTTTTGTTATGTCCTAGTTTCTTTTGGTTTTCCTTATTCATCTTAGTTTTCGGTTTTGTTATTAGTTATGGTTTACAGTTTGATTTCCTAGTTCCCTTTGTCCCTGTCTCCCCTGCTTTGGATTTCTTGTTTCTGTTTTATCCTTTTGTCGTGTCCCTGGCCTCCTGTGTTTTTGTATTGAGTTTTATTCCCAGCGTTGTGACTAGTCTGCGTCTCTGTCCCGTGTCTGTGTTTCTCTTTGTCTCTTTCCCCGTGTCTTGGTCCCTGTTTAGTTCCATCTGTGATCAGTCTCCTTTGTCCAGCCTTCTGTGTTGTCTTGTTTTCTTGTTTGGTTGCTTCCTGTTTTAGTTTGACAGTCTAGTGTTCCCCGTGTGATGTATTGCATTTTGCTTCCTATGTTTTCATTATGTGATTCTGTCCACCTGTTCTCCCCAGGGGTGTCGTGTTATCCCTCGTCATGTCCTCTGTATTTATTGTCTGCATTTCGCTCTGTGCTCCGTCACGTCCTCCCCCATGGAGGTGTGGATCAGTTCCTGATTTCTGTCAGTTTAAAGTTGTGTTACATGCCATTCCTCTGTGTTTCTAGTTATCATCAATAACGCCCCCATTTAAGTTCCCCATTAAGTTCAGTTGGAGTTCAGTATTTGGGTCCACCCTGCCTGCCACACCGCTCTCACATGACAACAATTGTCTTAAAAAACAACAAAAGGAACGTTTAGGAGTTGCAGCTGGTTTAAAGGGGTTCCCTTGCTCTGGAGTTGGCTTGGTGAGTAGGTAACATCTTCAACGTGGTTTTTACTGAGGAACTTGTACTTTATAACCTCTTTTTCACTATTTTAAAACATATTGCTTTGACTTAAAGAAAAAAAAACATATCAAAAAATCAAAAATTCTCAAAAATGATATATTTGTGGACAATGAAATAGGAGGTGCAATGCATTTTGGGTAATCACCCCCATGTTGTTGTTCGCACCAAACAACACAAAGATAGACAACAACAGATAATAAGGACCCCTGAGAAGCTCAGCAGCATGATATGATACAGAGAGAAGGTTAACAACAAGGCAAAGGTGGCTCAAGTTCTCCAACATTTTCTCAAAAACTGGTCAGCACCTACACATCAAACAAGTTAAGAACTATAAATGGCTTCAAGCTCACATTCACGCATGTGTGACGCAGTCAGGCACTCTCAGCCACTGAGCCATGACTCTGTGAAACATGCAAACACTTTTTGCATCTCTTGCCCGGCAGACACTTTGTATATTGTTTGACTTAATATTTAATATCGTACTGTAATATTTTAAGCTATTTTCAATTAGATGTTTCAGGTTGTTAGGTTTTTACATCTCAGCACTGCATACACACTTATAAATCATGTTTTACTGTAATATTATACTTACATGTTCTACCTTGTAGTTGCAATAAACTATACTGTGAATCTTAAAGATAAAAGCCATTCAGACGCGAAGTAGTTTTATGTCTTATGGCATAGGAGGAAGTGCAGGAGCCTGTAGCCTGTAGTCTGAAGTCTTTTAACAAAACAACAAAAAAAAAAAGCAAAAACAAACAAACAGCAAAAACATTAAGATTTTCTTTTACTCCAGCTATGCTGCCATGTAGCTACAATCAACTGCATCATCTAAGGAGCGTAATGTAACAACAGTCCTACAACATGCAACTACATAATTTAAATATGCTATAATTATAGCTTACCAGAATGACAGTGCCATAATCACACAAACATATTTTCCCAAATGTTGTTAAAGGTGATGATTTTTCCTTTGTCCAAATGCTGCCCAAGCTAAGCAATGTTGGCTTCGTGATCTCAGCTCCTTGTTGCTGCTTCCAATCTGGAAAGCGCAAAAGTCTTTATGGAAGCGCTGTATGGAACTCCATCCCATAAAGGGTTTCCATTCTAAAAATACGTACTGTACAGTTGTCTAATTTTACAACATCAGCTAACCACTATAATGAGTTTCTAAACCCAAAAGCGGCAGCTAAAGAATATTGTATATACAGTATAGTCTATACTTATACTCTATACATGGTTATAGGGTTGGCTGTGGCTCATGAGGTAGGGTAGGTCTCCTAAATACCAGTAGCTCATTGTCAGACTGTATACATCCATCGGTGTGTGTGTATGTGATAGAAAAGCCATTGAAATCACAGAATTACACACTGCATGAATTTGTGTTTAAATGGGCGAATGGGGCTTGTGTTGCTTTGAGTGCTTGTTAGAGTAGAAAAACCACTATATGAATACAAATCCATTTACCTTTTACATAACTGATTGTCCACATGGGTAAATTATTGCTTTCAGCCTCCAATTGGCATGCTGACATAATATATCTGCTATCAGCATGTTGTTCTTATAACATCATATTTTCCAGGACCATCATAGCAATTAATCACTGCAAAAAGTGTTTGGCCAGTTCCAGTGATGATCACAGGGCACACACAATCATTTGATATATTAAACCCCTAATATTTCCATGTACTGTTTGTGCTCTGTTTAAGTACACAGCAGATTTAACTTAGACTTACACCGTGTTGGATCCCCTTTTGCCTACAGAACTGCTTTAATTAATGTTGGCATAGATGCAAGAAGGTGCTGGAAATATTCATCAGATTGTGGTGCATGTTGATATGATAGCATTACACATGTTCTGTATTCACAGATGCTCTTCTGCATTCTTTGGTTTTAATGAGTGGCAATATGAGTTACTGTTACCTTATCAACTCAAACAGTTTGGTCATTGTCCTCTAACCTCTGACGTGAGCAAGGCATCTTTAACCAGAAAACTGCCGGCCACTGGATATTTTCTCTTTTTCTGACCCTAGAGATGGTTTTGTGGGGAAAATCCCAGTAGACTCAAACCAGCCTGTCGGGCACAACCAACCATGCCACGTTCAAGGTAATTTAAATCATCTTTCTTTCACATTCTGATGGTTGACTTGAACTTTAGCACGTTGTCTTGACACTGTCTATATGCCTAAAAGCATCGAGTTGTTGCAGTGTGATCGGGTAATTTGATACTTGTGTTAACAAGCCGATGAACAGGTGCCCAACAAAGGGGTCGTTAACAGTACTTTCAAACTGTCTTGGTCAATTAGTGTTGTCTGTTTCACATTTCAGTTGTCAGTTTTCCAACTGGCTCAAAGACATCACAAGAATATCACAAGAAAACAGAGCTTAACGACCAAATGTGCTGGGTGTGAAAACACCATTATTCTTTCTTGAATAAATTGGATTTGATGGTGGAGCTATCGTGCTTGTCAGACAAGCCATACTGATTATCTCTTTACTCACCAAAACAGTATATTGGTGAATAACAAGACAAGTCTCTCTGCGTGCTCAGCATCCAGATGCAAACAAATTAATGAATATGTTTAATTCTAAACATAGAAAGTAATGAGAGCCGATTTAGAGGATATCTTTATCAGAGAGAACTTACCACTCTGGTGATTTTTGAGTAGTTAAGACACACAAACCTGTCTGTGATCACTCAGGCCTGTCAGGCAAACCTGAAGTGGTGAAGTGGAGATGAAAAATAAGACCAGACAATGTAGTGAATTTTATAGTGCATATTGATATACCAGTTGATTGGCGGAAGGGTAGACAATCAAAATGCAACATGCCTAGTAGTAGCATCTAAGGCCGCCTCCTCTACCATTGTTGGAGGACCTTGCCGAGTGATTTGTTTATTGCTTGTTTCTTTTTTATTTCTACAAAGGTGTATTTTTTTTAATTAATTTTTTTTTTTTGGACTTACAGTGCTAATTTGCTACAAGGTATAATGAAAATGTTCCAGGAACAGGCTTATAGAACTCAAAACCTTACCTGATTTAAATTTGGTCAATTCCAAAAGTCTCACTCTTCACCTAACGCAGTGCCTTTGGGAAAGTGTTGACTCTTCAACTGAAAACTGCTGAAAAAGACACCTTATCACCAGTGATGATGCTCCACACAAAAGTCTTTGAGGTTCGTTGTGACAGTCACAAAGTGCATAGTGCAAAATGTCAAAATGCCAGTTCCAGGGAGCAATCAAAGAATAGCCATAAGCAGCATACCTGAGAAGATGATTTTGAATAGGAAATGTGCCAAAAGTGCATCATATAAATTTTGTTTGTTTGGTTGGTTGGTCAGTTGTTTTTTTGTCATGGGCCTCTTCTCATAAAAATGTTGATCACATTGCACACTGGTCATGGAAAACTGTTTTTTATTTTCAGCTTCATCCAGTTACGTTTAGGATTTGTTTTACCTTTGACTTGTCTTCCAGTATCTCCTGAGACACTAATGAATATTGACATATTAATATATTCAGTTTGCAATGAAAAAAGTTGAATTCTATGGACTCATCTATTTTCTTTAACACCTATCCAGACTTAGAAGCAAGGCAGGGTACACATTGGACTGGTTGCCAGTCCATCACAGAGCTACCACAGAGTGTTAAGTCATGAAATTAGACAGTTGTGTAGAAAATAAATGCACAGTACAGCTAGACATTTCTCCTTGCTCTCATGTACAATATCTTGCTATGACATAAAAAGAAATTAAATTAAGTAGATTGTACCATTTACCTGAATCCACCTACTCAGTGTTTTTTTATGAGATGAGTGGGTGTGACTGTGATGGATTAGAGCAACTTGAAGCTATTCGTATTACTGCAGTCTCAGTAGATTAGCAAACAAAATTTGAGTTTATTTTCTTCTTTACATCAACATGGGGTCGATTGGAGATGACAGCAGCATGCTGCAGAACTGATTAGAATGACTTCGCTATTCTTTCTTGAGGCTGATTGACACATGGTGCTGCAAAAATGCAAATTAGTCTAACTCTAAATCTGGTGATTTGTTTGTACTTGAGCTAAAAGGTTGAGCACACTCAAGTCACTCCATGCACAAGAAAACTTGATTAACTCTTTATAAGAATGTATGAGCAGTCTGAATGGAGTGCTGATATTCTGTGAAAAGTTGACTTTTTGAAGGTTTAATTTGTGTACTTTTGTTTTATTACCATTGTTCTTTGATTTGGGACAATCCGGGAGGTGGAATGGGGTTAGTCCGTCTTTGAAGTGCCATTTACCAGTAGAGTGGCCATTGAGATTATGCTGGTAAATAACACTTCAAAGATGAAAAAAGAAGAGAAAATCAAATATGCTGCAGAAAGAGGCTCACTGGAGTCTGTGGCATGCATTGTCACTCATTTTATCATCGATACAGTAATCATTTTAGCATTTCATTTGACATGTTCCTTGAGACAAGAATGATAGTAGATACTTAGATAACTTAATATTCCAGAGAAATGTTTTACAAGTGGATACAAGTGTCAAAATTGGTACATATAGGATATAGGTTAGGACTAGTTGTGGCCCATTGGCATCCATATTCATTTTAATCGGCCATCTTGAAAAAGGCAAGACACTCTGAAATTCCCAAAATCTTCCTTGTACCATATACAAGGAAGATATGGGGGTGGGATCTAGCACACAACAGCAAGGTGCAAGCAGGGTTTGCATGGAATGCCATAACCACATCGCTGGCATAGTATACAAGACAAGGTCAGAATGGGAAACACCCCCAAGGGTGGTTGAGAATGACTAAGCTAAGATTCTGTGAGACTTACCGATACAGACAAACTGGCTAATCAACTGGGCACGGTAGTGGTGGACATGTAGAGGATGAAAGCTGTACTTATAGCTATAGCAATACCAAGCAACAGTAACATATGGGAGAAGGAACACAAGAATTTTGAGAAATATCAAGGGATGAGAACAGAGCTAGAGTGGATGTAGGAGGAGAAGGTAACAGTGTTCCACATGGTAACTGGAACACTCAGGGCAGTGACCTCCAAACTTAAAGAGTGGACCCAGCAGATTCCAGGAATGACATCCAAGATCTCTGTCCAGAAGAGCGAAGTCCTAGGAACAGCTAAGATACTGCGATATACAGTGCTAGTGTGTCCAAACTTTTGACTGGTATGATAGATAGATAGATAGATAGATAGATAGATAGATAGATAGATAGATAGATAGATAGATAGATAGATAGATAGATAGATAGATAGATAGATAGATAGACAACAGACAGACAGACAGACAACAGACAACAGACAACAGACAGACAACAACAGACAACAGACAGAAGATAGATAATAGATAGATAGATAATCTATATTTAGAGCATCCAATTTATGAGTCAATACAGGAATTTAACATCCACTGGAGAAATCAGTGCTAGGAGATGCAACTTCTTGTCCTCAATTTCTCACTAAGTTTCTAGCGTCGTTGAACTTTCTAGTGTTATTGCTTACAGGATTTAGCTAGTAGCCTGTTAGCCTGTTGCCATAGTATGGTGGTATAGTTGTTGCCTCACAGCAAGAAAGTTGTGTTTGAAACAGTCCAAGGGCAAACTTCATTCAAATTTTGCTTCAATGATTCTATAAATTGCAATTATCCAGTGTTTTATGTTTAAACTGTAACATTTCTCTTAAAACATCTGTCTTTATTTTGTTTTAAGTTGTGAATTTGACTGGTCTATAATCAATATCATGGAACTCAATAAAACCTTTGCATCTGATCCAGCTATTGAGGTTCATTGGTAAAATATCTGTTTATTAAACTGTTTATGGTCATCTTGATAATCAAGGATTCAAGGATCTTGGTCATTTAAAATATTCTAAGAGATATAATAGGATTGTTTCCAGAGTAACAAACACATACGTTTTGGCACCTGTGTCCACTTTTGAGTCACTCACAGGTCTAACTTACGGGTCATAATACGACTTCAAAGACATATTTTTTGTGCATTTACCAGGTGCCATAACAAATGATACCTTAGAGCATTACCTAATTGACCCTCCAAGATCAAAATGGAATATGCTCCTTTTAGTAACTCTCCTTGCCTCATGCCCAACACACACACACATCACACACACACACACACACACACCTTGAAATAATCTATTGCTCCCTGATCTAGATTGCACACATTCAAGCACTCACTGTGGCCCACTGACCTTGCCTCAAAGCCACCAATATCATCATCCAAGGGTAATATACACACAAAAGTGAAGAAAGCAAAACACTCAAACATACAGATGGGCATTTACCTCCACTAGTAAGCTGAGATGGATATATATATATATATATATATATATATATATATATATATATATATATACATATATATATATATATATATATATATATATATATATATAATACTGCTAAAAAAATAAAGGGAACACTTAAACAACACAATATAACTCCAAGTAAATCAAACTTCTGTGAAATCAAACTGTCCACTTAGGAAGCAACACTGATTGACTCAATCAATTTCACATGCTGTTGTGCAAATGGAAAAGACAACAGGTGGAAATTATTGGCAATTAGCAAGACACACTCAATAAAGGAGTGGTTCTGCAGGTGGGGACCACAGACCACTTCTCAGTACCTATGCTTTCTGGCTGATGTTTTGGTGACATTTGAATGTTGGTGGTGCTTTCACACTCGTGGTAGCATGAGACGGACTCTACAACCCACACAAGTGGCTCAGGTAGTGCAGCTCATCCAGGATGGCACATCAATGGGAGCAGTGGCAAGAAGGTTTGTTGTGTCTGTGTAGTGTCCAGAGGCTGGAGGCGCTACCAGGAGACAGGCCAGTACACCAGGAGACGTGGAGGAGGCCGTAGGAGGGCAACAACCCAGCAGCAGGACCTTTACCTCCACCTTTGTGCAAGGAGGAACAGGAGGAGCACTGCCAGAGCCCTGCAAAATGAGCTCCAGCAGGCCACAAATGTGCATGTGTCTGCACAAACGGTTAGAAACCGACTCCATGAGGATGGTATGAGGGCCCAATGTCCACAGATGGGGATTATCCTCACAGCCCAACACCGTGCAGGACGCTTGGCATTTGCCAGAGAACACCAGGATTGGCAAAGTTGCCACTGATGCCCTGTGCTCTTCACAGATGAAAGCAGGTTCACACTGAGCACATGTGACAGATGTGACAGAGTCTGGAGACGCCGTGGAGAGTGATCTGCTACCTGCAACATCCTTCAGCATGGGTCAGTAATGGTGTGGGGTGGCATTTCTTTGGAGGGCTGCACGGCCCTCCATGTGCTCGTCAGAGGTAGCATGACTCCAGATGAGATCCTCAGACCCCTTGTGAGACCATATGCTGGTGCAGTTGGCCCTGGGTTCCTCCTAATGTAGGACAATGCTAGACCTCATGTGGCTGGAGTGTGTCAACAGTTCCTGCAAGATGAAGGCATTGAAGCTATGGACTGGCCCGCCCGTTCCCCAGACCTGAATCCGATTGAGCACATCTGGGACATCATGTCTCGCTCCATCCACCAACGTCACATTGCACTACAGACTGTCCAGGAGTTGGCGGATGCTTTAGTCCAGGTCTGGGAGGAGATCCCTCAGGAGACCATCCGCCACCTCATCAGGAGCATGCCCAGGCATTGTAGGGAGGTCATACAGGCACGTGGAGGCCACACACAATACTGAGTCTCATTTTGACTTGTTTTAAGGACATTACATCAAAGTTGGAACAGCCTGTAATGTGTTTTTCCACTCTAATTTTGTGTGTGACTCCAAATCTAGGCCTCCATTGGTTAATAAATTTGATTTCCATTGATGATTCTTGTGTGATTTTGTTGTTAGCACAGTCAACTTTGTACAGAACAAAGTATTCAATGAGAATATTTCATTCATTCAGATCTAGGATGTTATTTGAGTGTTGCTGTATGCCAGGTGTGAACGAGATGTTGATTCACTGATCCACACCACCAGTATCTACAGCAATGATATCGGAATGTCATTCAGACTGGAAAAGTGTAGTCAGATGGTAACTAAGAGAGGAAAAGTAGTCAGAACTGGAGGGATTACACTACCAGAAGGCAACATTGCAGACACTGAAGACAACTACAAGTACCTTGGAATCCCACAGGAAAATGGGAACCCTGAAGAGGCTGCTAGGAATGCTGCAACCTCCAAGTACCGTACCTGCAGAGAGTAAGGCAAGTCCTAAGGAGTCAGCTGAATTGGAAGAATATTATCTGGGCTATCAATCACCTATGCCCTGCCAGTTGTCAGATACCCTGCTGGGATAATAAGCCATCCACAGGAGGAGATAGAAGCCACTGATGTCAAGACAAGAAAGCTCCTTATCATGCATGGAGAGTTTCACCCCAAATCCAGCACCCTCAGACTGTACTCTCAGTGGAAGGATGGTGGCTGAGGACTAGTGAGTGTTAGAACCACTGTCCTAGATGAAACAACAAAGATCCATGAATACATCAGGAAGATGGCCACAAAGGATCATGTGCTTAGTAAGTACCTCAGGGAGCAGGAACCCAAGAAAGGAGAGGAGGAATAACCATCATGGAAAAGACAGGCCTCTGCACTGGCATATACCACCAGCAGATAGAAGAAGTGGCTGACATAGAAAAATCCTACCAATGGACAACGTTGGACAAAGCACCAGGCAAGACCCCAGGTGCGGGCTGTGCAGCAGTGCCCCTGAGGCAATCCAGCAAATAACAGCAGGGTGCAAGATGCTAGCAGGCAGGGCATACATAGAAAGCCATAACCAAGTGGCTGGCATAGTATACAGGAACATCTGGGCTGAGAATGGCCTGGAAGTCCCGAGGTCAAAATGGGATACTGCCCGCAGGGTGGTTGAGAACAACAGAGCTAAGATCCTGTGGGACTTCCAGATACAGACAGACAAACTTGTGATGGCTAACCAACTGGATATAGTAGTGGTGGACAAACAAAGGAAGACGGTCGTAGTGATAAACGTTGAAGTACCAAGTGACGGCAACATCAAGAAGAAGGAACACAAAAAGCTCAATAAATACCAAGGACTCAGAGAGGAGCTGGAAATCAGAACACTCGGGCAGTGACCCCCAAACTGGGAGAATGGCTCCAGCAGATTCCTGGAACGACATCCGAGATCTCTGTCCAGAAGAGCGCAATCCTGGGAACAGCTGAGATCCAAATTATTGCATAATTGTGTCATTTTTGCCTGAAATTTAAATCATACCACATTGATACATTAGACTTCTATTAGTTGAAGTTTGATTTTACTATATATATATATATATATATATATATATATATATATATATATATATATATATATATATATAAATAAACTGGGATGTTATCAGATAGCCACATAGCTGGTAAATTAGCCACTGAATATGAAGCATGAATAAAACAGCAGACACTAACCAGCTAATGACAGTGTGAATTCAGTGCTTTGCTTGATTGTGGGGTCATTAGAAGTATGGATGATTTGCTATATAGTCAGGTTACTTTCAGACTCTATGCTCTAGAGAAAAAATAAAATTCTCACAACTATTTCATGGATTGCCATCAAAGTTTATACAGATATTAGTACACCAAATGCAAGAGTACCAGACAGTTAAATTTCTCAGACATTTTGTGAAATATCTCAATATATACATGACAAACTATCATAAAATGTCATATCAACATTCATTATTCAGCAGAATTATGCATGGTAATATATTCCAGAGACATCACCTTGTACAATAAGTTCAGAAATTTTTGCCTTTGAAATTTAGTCTTGGGCAGCATGGTGCATGGCGGTTAGCACTGTTGTAGATAGAACGTCTGGGTTTGAATCCACCTTGGCCTGGGCCTTTCTGTGTGGAGTTTGCATGTTCTCCCTGTGTCTACGTGGGTTTACTCTAATTTCCTCCCACAATCCAAAGACATGCAGTTAGTGGGGTTAGGTTAACTGGTGATTCCAAATTGCCTATAGGTGTGAATGACTGACTGTCTCTTTCTTGTGATGTATTCTAAGCTAATTAAAATCACAAATTCTAACATTAAAACAATATATCACTATGTCAAAGCGCTGCCTCTAGCAATTGACATGGCCATAAACTCTTAGCTACAGATACATATATTTTTTAATTGAGGTAAAAGTACAAGCTATTTCAAAACATGAGAATATTAAAATCTTCTCCCTGTTAAATAATATAATTCTATTAATAAAAGGGGAGATGATAAAGAATTCATGGACTTCTTGATGCCTTAGAAACACCAACAGTATGGTTACCACTTATGAGAAAACTTAAACTGTTTTAAGCCTCATAATTTATGAAGGCTCTGGACCTTTTATTTCAGATCATTTTATTAGCTGAGCAACAGGACAAAATTCAGAGCTCAGTGAATTAATCTGCTAACAGTCTGAAACTGGATCAAAAGTCGACTCTAGCCAGTTTTGATTTTTTTTTTTTTTTTTATCATAGAAACCTTGTCACCAGTGAATGCAATATGGCACACAATGAAAACAATGATCACGGGCACTGAACCAATTCTTGCGCCTACTGCATAAACCCCTCTTTCGACTCTCTTTCTCTGTCCCTCACTGCGCCTCCAGCTACTGGATTTTTCTCCCATCATGCCATCTTGTCTTCTTTTATTCCAGCTCTCACCCTCTCTCCAGCTCTTTCTACAGTCATTGGTAATTAAAGTAGTCAGGGCCATTCCATTACCCGGAGGGTGGGAGACTTACTCAGAGGCCGCCAAGATCAAAATGAAAACCAATTAGTGCTGGCTTCTGTCCTTTTATAATGTATTGAGAGACAGCTGGCTTATTGTTTGCCCTCTGCCAATTGTGAGTGTTCTCAGGTTTGTTTGGGGTTAAGGAAGAAAAGGTGGAACCATAAGTGGGAACTGACAAGATGTCTGTATCTGCTGTCATTGAAGAGTGGCTTGTAGGGCCGTAAGTATATTGAAGTGACACACATGAAGTGCTTATCTAAGAGCAGTTTAATTATTGAGTCAGAGTGACATCATAGGGTTTTGTAACCATAAACACAATATTAGAGGTAAAAGGTCAAACAAAAGTTAAGCAAATTATGTTATTTATTCATGTCTTCAAATAGATAAAGGATAATATTTCTTATTGTACTCATACAATTTTTTTAAAGCAAACAAAAAAATTATGCTAGCTACTCCACAAGATTAACTATATGCTAACTTGATAATGCAAGTGAGGTAATATATACTAGTGTAATATTTCATTGCACCTGACTTTAGCCCATACATTCACTAACTACCGAACAAAGTACAGATGAGGTTGATAAAAACATTAGTGTGTATTTATGTTTAATATGAATTTTGGCAGCATGGTTGGGCAGTGGTTAGGACTTTTGCCTCACAGCAAGAATGGTTTTGATTGGAACCTCCTGATTAGCTGGGCTTTTCCTGTGTGGAGTGTGTGTGTTCTCTGTATACCCACATACGTCATGTCTAGGTAATCTAACTTCCTCCCAGAGTCCAAAGTCTCTTTGTGATAGCCCTGGCAACCTGTGCAAGGCGTACCCAGTGACTTGATCATGATTGCAATATATCACAATTTTATTTATTTATTTTTTTTATGTTTTGTTTTTTACACCAGACATCTAAGAAATATGATGTGTCATGATGCTTTTAATTCTATCAGTAAATACAGCTGTTTCACAGAGCATTTTAAAACACAGTGTACATTTTAAATAGGTGAGGCTATACTCTAGCATTTCCCTATTTTTTTCTTGATTGTAAAGTACCTTTTGTCCTCTGAAAGATGCCAAGCTGATTGGCTGATTAGCAAAAAATAATCAATAAGAGAGATAAAGTGTGGTCTTTTGGTCAGATTTAGATGGTTGATAGTCTCATTTTTGTTATCATCCATGGACTCAATGATTACTGCCATCATTTGGTGTTCTGAGTGTGAGTCAATTTGCCTTGCTGGTCAGTATCAACTCCTGCTGCTTACTTTTCCTAAGTCTTTACATTTCTTCCTCACACTCAGCTCCTTCTGTGTTTCCATTCTTGTCTTCTGCTAGAATAAAAATTAGCTCAACTGTCACAGATCAATGAAACTGTGCCAATTGCCTGTCCATTAGAGACCTTGGATGAGAGCCAGTATGCTTAATGTCTAGTTGATTAAAGGAATACCCTGACTCTTGGGCAAACAAAGCCTTCGATTAAAATATTATGATCCGATGCTATAACTGGTGACAGGTTTACCTTTGTGTCATTTATATTAAGTGCTGCCGTGCCTCTTAGATAATGTAAAGATACAAATAAAGCTTATGTAAAATCAATATTGATGGTAACATTTTGTTTTATATGCAAAGTTTAGGCTACTGCTGAGACAGCATATTAGAGCTATTCTCAGTCATGTCCAAGAACACCTAAAACATTTTATCAGCCTCTTTCCAAATCCTAATCTAGTGGTCTCCTTGGTCACTGATTAAGATGAAAGATTTCACTTAAAAAATGTTTTTATAGCCTGGTGTTTTTAGCCATTGTCTGAACTGTAAATTTCATTTATCAAGACACCCCAACATGTATTTTACTGCTATAAGCACTATGATATAACTCAGAAATCTACAGTTACTGTGCTTGGTTTACCATTGAGTCTGGCAATCCAGCACTGGATTTAAATGAACTGTGCAAAACACTTAATTCACCTACTAAAAAAGGAGCTACGGCAGGGGAAATAATTCCTGAATCCCCTGCAGAATTTGTAAGTTTGCTCACTAACAAAGAAATAAACAGTCTCTAATTTTATGGTAGTTTCATTTTAATGATGAGAGACCGAATGACAACTAAAAACCAAAAGAAACACATTTCATAAAAGTTCTGAACTGATTTGGATGTCACTGAGTGAAATAAGTACTTAGTTCTCTTGTTGGCAAGCACAGCAGTAATCCTTTTTTTTTTTAAAACTGTTATTTTACCAGGTAAAATGTTTGAGAAGAAGTTCTGATTTACAAACATGATCTGTAGTTGGTCACTAGGTTTGCACACATCTCAGGGGGAATTTTGGCCCAGAAACTCTTTAAATCCTTTAGGTTTCTTGGCTGCAACTTGGAAACTCGAAGCTTAACCAAGATCTCACATGGAGCTCCAGATCAAGGGTGAGTGATGGCCATTTTATATTACTTCCATTTCTGAATAATCACACCACCAGATCTCACTTTCTCACCAAACTTCTTGCTTATGGTCTTGTAGCCCATTCCAGCCTTGTGAAGGTCAGCAGTCCTGTTCCTGACATCCTTTAACCGCTCTTTGTTCTTCCCCATGGTGCTAGAGAGGTTGGAATGGAAGAAATTGATTCTGTGGACAGGTGTGTTTTATACACGTAAGGAATTAAGATCAGGTGTATCTGTAACTGATTGATCACTGGATAGACTGTGTGCACACTGATTACATTCAATCTATGGGAGCCAGAATTCTGGCTGGGTTGTAGGGGATCAAATACTTCATTCAATAACATGCAAATCAATTTGCAACTCTTATGTAATGTGCCATTTTTTCCATTTTTAGTTGATATTCGGTCTCTCTTAATTGTCTCTGGAGCTTGAAAAAAGGCCACTGGACTTTTCTTGAAAATGTTTCACCTGCTCATCTGAAAGGCTTCTTCAGCTCTAAAACCAAATGATGGGGAGTCTCAGGTATTTTAACCACAGTGGGGGTTGTCTCCTGGAAGTGTTTGTTGACCCACTATTGATCATGTGCATAATCACAAACTGAGATTGCTTGTTTCATTGGGAGCAATGAAATGTATCTCTCCATTAAAATGAAACTACCATAAAATTAGAGACTGTTTGTTTCTTTGTTAGTGAGCAAACTTGCAAATTCAGCAGGGGATCAAAGAATTATTTCCCGCACGGTATGCCCTGCCTGTTAAGAAAAAGGTCCATATAAATATCTGTAAATGGGTTCATAGCCAGTCACTACACTAGTGATGGGTTTATTATCTTCAAACAGTGTGTCATTCCTACTTCTCCCTTTTGAAGAAGTATAAGTTTTCTAATATTTTTTTTACATTCTCCAGTGTTTATAAACAATAAGCACAAATTAGTGTTAAGCAGAATCAGCTAAATAGCATCTGCACAACAGTAATAAAGGTTTTAGAGGTATATTTACAAAATCCTTTAAGCCACCACAAAGGACCATCCAAAGGGTCTGTTGTGAATTACTTAATTTCTGTCTCTTAGGCATTGTCTAAATTAGCTACTTAGAGGAAAAGCTGATGATGACTAGTCCTCTCAACTACAATCACCTTCATGAAATGTCCTGTGGGGAAAAAAAGGGCTGGTTTTATCAAATGAAGTTTTTTGTGCATAATCCATTCATTCTGATTCTTTAGTTTTTAGTTCAATTTCTCACTCATTCATTCATGGTGAAATCTAAATTGAGTGAGAACCTCTTTGACCACAAAAGGTACTTTTATTTTTTGAAGAAACTGATTGACTTGGAAGGCAAGAAGCTGATTGAATTGAAAGCAAATTGGCACACAGTTATTATGGAGATTGGGTCATCGGTCTTTTGGAGTCTTTTGTGTCCACCAAGTGCTTTGCAAATTGATTTACAGCTGGAAGTGGTCAGTGGTCAGTATTGCTTTCAATAGGAATTGCTATCAGTAAATGTGAGCATACATAATCTTTAATGAACTGAATCTGAAAACCAGCTGAGGTCATGATAAGGAAAAAGATGTGTTACTCATTTCATGAACCAGACGGACAGTAATTCACAAAAAAAACAAAAAAAAAGACAAAAATGGCCAACAGTTCTGTGAATGGGAACTCACAAAATGGATTATTCATAAATCACTGTGTTGTGTTGCAGAAGCCTGCAGAGTGTTGTGAATGAAGTAGCTTAAGGATTGCTCCTTTTTATTTGTATAACTAAAACTTATTACCATTAGCCATTGTTTAATTATGATTTTAATAGAATGGGTATAATTACTCAGTAATTACTTACCATATACTGTGTATTTTGTGTTATAGATAATTGACACCAAATACAAGCTGAAGTTTTTCCTCTGCATAGTTACATAAGAAGTCTATGCAATGAGGAAAATTGATGCAAATTCACATGGTATGATGCAAATACTAGTGAATCTATGAAACCCATATTAGAGTCACAAACCCATCACCTGGGATTCCCCTGTAGACTGTGGAGGAAAAGTTTATTGACACCATTTGAAAACAGATGGATAATAAATATTTGATTTTATATAGCGACAAGGGAAAAAAAAGTGTGCAATCATGGGACTTTATGGTGCGTTCTGAAAAGATGTTACTGCAACTTGATTCCAGCTATCAGCTGTACTTTTCCTCATTATGTTGGCTGTTAAGGGTGATAAATCATGGGGTTCCCACAGAACTGCATTAACTGTATTCACATAAGATGATGATGTTTGGTGAGGAAACACCATTAGCCTTTCACAATTGTTTTAGTAACCCCCCACCAAAAAAAAACTAAAAAAAAACTAAACAATCATACAAAAAAATCCCCCAAAGACAACAAAACTTAAGACTATTATATCAGTTTAGCATCACATTCCTGACAGACTCAAAGTTACTACAGAACCAAACATATGTCTTTATAATTTCATGCATTCACTTTTAAAGTGGAGGGTCCATCCATGTCTGGGCCGTTGTTGCGGGCTATTCGGTCCCTGTACAACCGCAGTGAGAGCTTGGTCAGTATTGCTGGCAATAAGTCTGACTCATTTACTGCGGGTGTTGGACTTCGTCAGGGCTGGCCTTTGTCACCGATTCTATTCATAATTTTTATGGACAGGATTTCTAGGCATAGCAAAGTGGCAAAAGGCTTCGGCCTTGGTGGCCTCAGAATTTCGTCTCTGCTTTTTGAGGATGATGTGGTCCTGTTGCCTTCATCAGGTGGTGGCCTCTAGATTGCAGTGGAGGTGAGCCAAGTGTGAAGCAGCTGGCATGAGAATCAGCACCTCTAAATCTGAGGCCCTGGTCCTCAGCTGGAAAAGGGTAGTGTGCCCACTCCGGCCCAGGGACAAATCGTTGCCCCAAGTGGAGGAGTTTAAGTATCTCGGGGTCTTGTTCACAAATGACAGGAGAAGGGAACGGGAGATTGACAGATGGATTGGGGGTGTGTCTGCAGTGATGTGAACACTGCACCGGTCTGTTGCTGTAAAGAGGGAGTTGGTGCACCAACCATGGCAATACTGGATGTCAAGACATAAAGGTCTTCTTTTAAAGATCAATCAAGTTCACATTTTGAGGCTGGATGGGTGGTGGTGGAGTAACTCCACCAACAGATTTTGGTTTGTGTTCCTATTGGGACTTTCTTTGTTTCACTCATTGAATAGTTAAGCTTGTGCATCAAAAACTACTTGGCTGGGTTTAGGGGGGAAAAAAGGTTTAAATTAAAATCACCCCATTTTTAAAAATAAAATGGTTTAGACTCCAACAACCATTGGCCCACAAATGAAGATTATGTAATACTTGCCAAAGGTATTCACTCACCCATCCAAATCATTGACTTCAGGTGTCCCAATCACTTCCATGGCCACAAGTGTAAAAAAGCACCTAGGCATGCAGACTGCTTCAACAAACATTTGAGAAAGACTGGGTCACTCTCAGGGGCTCAGTGAATTCCAGTGTGGTGCCATGCATCAGATGTAGAGGTGCAAAGAAGAATGACCAGAAATTCCCATAAACACACTCCTAAAATTTGTGGAAAACCTTCCCAGAAGAGGTGAAGCTTGTTATAGCTACAAAGGGTGAGCAGACATCATATTAAATCCTATGGATTAAGAAAGGGCTGTCACTCAAGTTCATATGCATATAAAGGCAAACAAGTGAATACTTTTGGTAGTATACGATATGTAAAAAGATCTCATTAACATAATCAGAGTTTTTGTTTTGTCATGGGGTCAGCTGTGTATTTTGTTCCACGATACTGTTATTCGTGAAGCTCTCAAGTACTATTGTGATGATTGCTTGCTGCTCATCCGTCAAAATAGATGAATTTTATCATCTGATTTGATTTGATTACTTGTCAAAGAAGAGTTTAGTGTCTGATTATTTAAATACTACTTTAAAGTATTTAAAGGTTTTCCATCCTTTTTTGGCCCTTTCAGCTGAGGCTGTTGATTGCTCATTATCCCATATACTGACGAGCCTCCTACTTCAATCAACAGTTTAATTTACATCCATCAAAACCAATATGAAAAGCAGAGCTCATTACGAATGCCAGCAGTTTATGAAGTCGTGGAAAATACATGAAACATAAAGCAAATGAGATTTGTGGCACTTTGTTGAAATTACTGAAAACACCATGAGTATTTCACAAACACACACAAAAAAACAAAAGTAATGTTTTTTTTTTTACTTTAATACACTGACATGCAATAAAGCAACGGCATGCGTCAGAACCTGCACAAAACAAACATGGTACTAAGTTAGTCTGCTGTAGATGTAAAAAAACAAACAAAAACAAATACATACTTTATAGATGCACTTACAGACAGACTGATACAGGCCGGGGGAGAGGAAAAATGTGCATTGCTCAGCGGTTGCAGTTGCCTTTGCCCTGCAGACATGGAGAGGGTTTAAATTCAATCAGTCACACTCTGACAGGAACCTCAAGTTTGTGTGTGTGTGTTTATGAGTGTGTGTCTCTCTGTTTATGTGCTTTGAAATGTGCAAATCTCTGCATAACATATGAATGTGTGCAATATGTGAGTGGCTGTTCACCTACAAGTATTAGTGCCTGCATATGCACACCCCTGGATGAGAGCAGCTGTGTGGGGGAGTGAATCCAAGCATGTGTCTATGTTATTCGTGCGAAAAATGCAGTGTTTCTTTATGTGTGTGTGTGTGTGTGTGTGTGTGTAAGGAAAGCATATGTTTGTAAATGTAAGTGTTTGGGGTGCTGCAGTTTCTTCTTCTTACACAGAAGCCCCATGTGGATTTTCTTCTGTGGAGGCAGGGAGATAACATGATGTAATAATATTGGCACTCGTCATTTTGATGTAGTCCAGAGTGCATATGTTGGTCATTTTTCACACATAAATGCAGTGATTTCTTATTTAAAAGAGAAATTACAGTCACCAGACACTTTCTTAGATAAACCATTTCAACTTCTCATTAAGCAAAATGTCTAATCAGTCAAACAGATGAAACTAACTCAGTTTTTTTAAGCATGTAACCTACTGAACGTGGCAATGAGGCAAGAAAGGTGATTAAAGTGACTTAGACCACCCCATTTGGCACTACCAACTATGTCACATTCAGAGCGTTTCAGAAAATGCTGATCTACTAGGATTTGCCTGCACAACCCTCTTTAGGGTTAGCAGAGAGTGGTCAGATAAAGAAAAAATATCGGGTGAGCAGCAGTTCACTGGATATTTTCACTGGCAGAGAGCCCGAGGGTGCTCCATCCACTGATTCTTCTCCTACTGGGAGACTTAAACACTCACATGGGCAGCCACAGTGAAACATGGAGGGGTGGGAAAGGGAAGAACAGACTGCCTGATCTGAACCCGAGTAGTGTTCGGTTATTGGACTTCTGTACAAACCACAGTTTGTCCATGTACCATGTTTGAACATAAGGATGTCCGTAAGTGCACGTGGCACCAGGACACCCTAGGTCGCAGGTCAATGTTCGTAATGTTTGTAATGTTATCATCACATCTGCAGCCATATGTTCTGGACACACAGATAAAGAAAGAAGCTGAGTTGTCAACTGATCACCATCTGGTGGTGACTTGGATCAGGTAGCGGGGAGGATGCTGGACAGACCTGGTACACCTAAACATACAGTAAGGGTGTGCTGGGAACAGCTGGCAGAGGCCCCAGTCTGCAAGATCTTCAACTTCCACATACGGCAGAACTTTGACAGCATTCCAAGGAAAGCTGAAGACACTAAGTCTGAATTGACCATGTTCTGCACCTCCATTGTTGAGGCTGCTGCATGAAGCTGTGGCTGCAAGGTGGATGGTGCCTGTCGTAGTGGTAATCCCTGAACCACATGGCGGACATTGGAGGTGAAAAACAAAAAGAACCATCAAGCTGAAGGAGTCCTATGAGACTTGGTTAGCTTGTGGTGTCACCTCATGTGCACCAGCAGGCTATGCAGAACACAGCTCGGGTGGTGGCTTAAGCAAAAGTTTGGGTGGAGGAGTTCAGTGAGGCTATGGAACAGACTTCTGAACTACATTGAAGCATTTTTTAAAACCATCAGGAAACTTAGGAGGGGAAAGTGGTGTCCTACTCACAGAGTCTTTAGTGCGGGTGGGGCATTGCTGACTTCAACAGAGGTTTTAGTTGGCCGGTGGACCTCCTTAATCCCTTGACATGCCTTCTGTAGAAGAGGCAGAGTCTGGGGATGACAAGCATGACTCACCCATTACTGGGGGTGAGGTCACTGAGTTGACCTTGGTAGCAGGGCCCATGGGGTGGATAAGAGTCACCCTGACTTCCTCAAGGCTCTAAGTTTTATAGAGCTGTCTTGGTTGGCACACCTCTGCACAGCACATTTCTGCAATGTCGCACGGAGATGCGGGGTGTTGCTATTGGATTGGTAGACTGGGGGGGTGGTCCCCATCTTCAAGTAAGGGTAATGGAGGGCGTGCTCCAACTATCGGGGATCACACTTCTCAGCCTGCACGGGAGGGTCTATGCCAGGGTGCTGGAAAGGAGCATTCATCTGTTAGTTCAGTGGTTCACAAATCCAGGCCTCGTGGCATTCTGACATTTTCCATCCAGTGAGTACTCGGCTTTCTTGTTTTGGCTCTCACCCCATTCATAAAGCTCCACAGACTTGATGCTTTAAGCCGCTCCTTTACAAAGATTGTTTTCCTGAATTGATGGACAATAAGACTATCAACTCTGTTTTCTAGCTGGCGACTGTGAATGACTTTTCCAATCATGTTTTCATGTCCAAAAAGATAAACCCTCCTGTTTCTGATGTGACACACCGTGAACGTTCTGTGTAATGAGTGGTTGACTGGTCCCTGTGCGGAATACACATGCTTGTACCTGTCGCTTCCAAGCTTCAAGGACTTCTGTGTTGCCTACCTTGGCTAATTGACTCTTTGCATGGACTAGTAAGAGACTTTATGTTAAACACTTAGCAACTTTATCCACCAGATGTTATTTCCTCAAGGACTGTTACAGCTACTGTACTAGCCCCTCCTGAGGCTGTGTGCTATGCACCTGTGTATGACTCCTTTGAAACTGTTGCTCCTACTGATGCTTCCCCTGTACCTGAGCACCCAAACCCAAACCTGTTTCTCAGGTGGGGGGTGGTTAGGGCCCAGCCAGTGAGGGTGTGCAGAGCATGGCCAGTCCCTCCATACGTGCTTGTACCTCAGGTCGGGACAGCCAAGGTTCTGGCCAGTCCTGCTCCCGTAGTTGTGCCTCGGGTCAGGGCGAACAGGTCTCTACCACCACTTTGACCTTAGGAAGGAGTGTCATCTCTGCCCCAGTCTACAGAGTCACCTGCAGCTCCTTGTCATTCTTCACAGTTGCCTGCAGCTACTTCTCAGTCTTTAGAGTCTACTCCAGCACCTGTACCTGTTCCACGGGTGGGGGCAACCAAGGCCTTGCCGAGATTTCAGCCTCAGGGAATGGCAGTGGGCTCTTATAAGCACTCCCAGTTATCAGTAGGGACAGTTGCATGCCCTGCGTGCCCAGCAGCACTTCTTTTGAGTCACCTGAACGGCTAGTACCTTCACTGTCAGCTGCACCTGCTGCCTCTTCAAAGCCACCTGTTGCAGCAGTAAAGTCTTTTCAGTCAACTCCGCCTTCAGCGGAGGTGACTGAAAAGGGACGTCATCAGTCTTTGGTGTCTGTATCAGCTGCCACATCTCTTCCCTCTGTAGAGCAGGGGTATTCAACTCCAGGTCTCAAGGGCTGGTGTCCTGCAGATTTTAGATGTGTCTCTGCTTCAACAAACCTGAGAGAAATATAGAAGTCAGTAGCAGGACTCTGGAGAACTTGACTGCATACTGAGGAGGTAATTCAGCCATTTGATTCAGGCGTGTTGGAACAGGGACACATCTAAAACCTGCAGGACACTGGCCCTCGAGACCTGGAGTTGAAAACCCCTGCTTTAGAGTCTGCAGCTCCGTCTCTTCAGTCATCAGCATCTCTGTCTGCTGCAATGTCACGACCTGCACATCTGCCAGAGCCACCCGGTTCCACTTCGCTTGAGTGTCCTGAGCCTGAGCATTTTCTCCATTGCCGGGTCCTGGAGAAGTTCCCCCTTCTTCTCCATCATCGGCACCCAATCATGCCACCTGCGGATCTCTGTTGCCTACATCAGCCTCGTGCCAAGTCACCCAAGGGGACCTGCCGCTACCATTGCAGCCAGCCTCCAGAATTTTATTGTCTCCACTGCTGGCCTCGCGGCCGGCCTTCTGAACTGCGCCATCTGCCTCGCTGGCCCCGCGGCTGCCCCTGTGAACTGCTTCAGCTTCATCATGGGCCTCAGTCCCTAGGTCTGGCCCCTAGGCCCGGGCAACCTGCTGAACTGTTTAGCAAAGCTACGTTTAAGTTCCTGTATTGCATTGTGAGTCCTGGCAAAATCTGACTATTTGAAAGGTAGCATTCTCTATTTTCTATATTTTTTCTCTAAAGTAAAACCTAATCTGACCTGTAGAGTGGTCACTGGTGACTTGGTGTATGCAAGCCCTATGAGGATGAAGTTGCCATATACAGTGATCCCTCACCTATCGCAGAGGTACCCCCGCAATAGGTTAAAATCTGCAAAGTAGCGATGTTGTATTGATCATACATTTATTTTATTATTTATATATATTTTAAGACTTTATAAACCCTTCCCACACTCCCATAAAGCTTTCCCACACTCTTACTACAACGTGAATGATGAAGATGATGAATTGCGTAGCTCTGCCGTACTGATGGCGATGAAGGTGATGCAGAATCTTTGCCCTCAGCCATTACTTCCATTTCTTTGTTCGAATGATGAACATAGTTATGGGGAGTTACAGAAATAACTATATACTGCAAAATCCCTTAATATAGTGAAAACCATTCCACGAAACAGAGTTAGTAATATTTTTGTAAAAAGTCCCCGATACAGTGAACCACAATATAGCAAGGGATGACTGATGATGGACTCAACATGATGATCCCAACCCTAACCCTAGCTCTAGCTTTAGGCAATCAAAATATATAATTTCTGTTTTTATTAAAGTGTTCTCCCAAGCCATGACACACATCAAAAATTATTCACATTAAAAAAAAAAAAGTAGCATTTCCTGTCTCCAAAATATAGGATTAGGGTAGGGATAGCATTAGGGTTGCCACCTATGCAGCATAACAATGACATTTTTTGAAAAAAGTAACAAAGTCTTATAAAATCCTCTAATCTATATATATATATATATATATATATATATATATATATATATATATATATATATATAAACAAAGAAAGTTAACAGTGTTTTACTGTCATCATGAGCAAACAGCTTTTTCCTTCCTTTGGCAGCTCATGTAGTGCGAGTGTCTGCTACTGCATATACCTCTCTTTGGGAACAGTTTCAGATTCCATATGTGTGTTTATGTGAGTGCAAGCATCTGTGCGTAGGTTTCCACAGGGAGTTCCACCTCAGGCTGTCGGATTGAGTTTCTATCTTCTATACAAGCAAAGGTTAGCTCTCCCTGGAAAAACCCACTGTCAAACTGGCCTTTAAAATCTCTGTCTCTGTCTCTCTCTCTCACACACACACACACACACACACACAGATGAGGATATGTACACACAAAAGAACACACCCATTCCCTGAAATACAAATTCACAGGTGTGTACAGCCAGCTTTGTTTGACAGATAAAACTTTGTAGAAAAACTATGGCTGACATTTGAAAATACTGTCATTTGCAATGCAGGAGATGGATTTGTAAAAATGTACCTTTGAGAACTAAAATCACACTAAACCTGTTTTAGACTACTCTCTCTGGTTTCTTCTTCTTACTCTTCTTCACCTTCCATTGCATTTTTTTCACTCCTTTGTTCCATTTTGCAACCTAATAAATTTCTGTTTTTTCTTTTTTTCTCTATTTCGTAGATTGCCCTGAAGCAATGTTTGTTGCCTTCTCTTCATCACTATGACAACTAAATTAGGAAGAGGGAGGTAAAGTGCACCTAATCAATAGGCATTAAATTTAGCTTAAAAGATTGGTACCGGGTTTATGCAATGTATGTGTGTCCATTCATATGCCTATATGTGTATATTCCTGGTGTCATTTGTGTGTATCAGATGTTTTCTCTGTGTTTGTTAGTGCTTGCTAGCTAGCTCAGCCTTGAAAAGACTAATAACTCCCCTGACCATTGCTTCAGTGCTTAGTACTCTTCAGGGCACATTAGCTAATTGTCAATAATGCTGTTAATTACCCTTTTCAGGTATATCTGCAGACACCCACAAACCAGCATATGATGAAATATTTGTATGAGAGTTGGCACACAAGCTAATTTTTCAAACATACACAAACATTAATAGGTTACCCACCTCACACACACACACGCACACACACACACACGCACACACACTGTCCATACAATCATCACCTGACAGTAATAAGCCCAAGGATAACGGTCAGAAACAGGTCATGCATGTCACCACTGTTATTATGATGAGGTCATTAATATGAAGTGAGGCACAGGACAAAGTATGCACGCATGTGTGTGGAAGGGGGAGCAACGTAGACAAGAAGAGAGGGAAAGAGAAACGGACAAAGTGTGGTGATGCAATTGACTAGCAAGATAAATGAAAAGCTCTAACAACAAACAAAAGTCCAGAGTTCTGCTGGTGGAAGACATGTTCATTAAATCGGGCAATACTGAATTACTTTATTTATTTTTAACCTTAATTTAATCCTGCAAAGTCTAAGTCATAACCTGTGATGTGAATAATCCTAATTCTATTTGGATAAAAACCTTGTGAGCATGAATTTTACATGGATATGAAATTGTGATCAAACAAAGTACAGCAATCCGCCAGCAATTTGTCCTGGATATTCCTTTGAGACCACCCACTTAAACATTTTATGTTTTTTCATCTAAGCAGTGCCTCATTGATAGAGAGTACAGAAGATGTAAGTAGCCAGTGTGACATCTCCCACTGGTTTGTGAAGTCCCATTTTGAAGCCTCAAGTTGAATGCTTGGTTTAACATCGTGTTGGCATTTTGAAACCAGATGTGGTGAGTGAGGGGTCGATATGACTGTGAAACTGCATGCTCAGACTCGAGCAACTTATAAATAACAAGCCATTAGCTAATAATGTTTTAAAAGTTTCAGAAAGGAAGATTAAGTCCATTTTCTAAAATTCCAAGAACCCATAAATTCATAGTTTTACTGAGGTCAGAGCAGAGGGGCATTTTCCCATAGACTTTTAGAAATTTAAGTCTTTTTGCAACCATAGATATCACTTTTCAGACCTGGAAGCTACACCAATCTCTCAGATTCTTTGTGGGCTATACAGACATGCCAAAGACCATTCACTTCCATTGTCTTGACTTCTAAACTCCCCATATCCAATATTGATTATGCATCCATGCAATGTGCCTAACACACATGACCAAAAGGATCGTATAATCCGGTGCCAGACACCACAGCACAAATGTAGAGGTCGTTTGTTCACAAGCCTCTGTTTTGGACAAGAGGAGCCTACATAATAATCTAGCCTAGCTTAACACTGCCAAATACTGGTCCAATCTTCTTGACACTGTTAAGGGATTGTAATTTTTGTTTAAGCAAGATGTGACCTTCAGAGTCCATGTGTGTAAACTGCAGTTATATTAAGAAATGCAAGGGAGTAGGCCCAGAAAACTATAGCAGACTGTTGTTATCCAACACATACAAAAAGTATATTGAGTTCCCTGATTGTGCTCCTTCTGGCATTTTGTATTTGTCAAGGAGCTTGGTGCCATTTTCAATTCATTCCCTCCTACATCAATCTAGTTCAAGAGGGGCTTTAACAAGATGTGTTGTTATCTACATTGTCCCCACTAAATTTGGATGGGCAAATAACCAGATTTTCTTTTTCATGAGAAAATAGTGCTTTGAGTTGAATGGAATTAAATTGGGGTAAAGCAAAGAGTGAGTACAGAAGATAACTATCAGTGTGAGAAAAGGAACAAAATGAGATAAGAAATTAAAAAGATTTCCTCAAGGGCTGCGATCCAATTGGAGACAAAAAGGGTTTCCCTCATCTCTCTCAACAGTGCTCTTTTCCCCTCAGTCCAATTCTTTTTCACTTAGCGATTAGACTATTGTGTCCATCAATACTGTGTGGCTCAGAGGAAGAGAGGGGGAGAAGAAAAAGAATGATTGGGTTTCAACAGTGCTCTGTTTGCTCACTTCAGGACCATTTTGGGTTGAGGTGATTCTGGTTTCTCAGCATTTAATCAATACAAACTTCTTTGACTTAAAATCAGCTTCACTCTTTAAACCACACATGAAAATATGGATGAAATATACTCTTTGAAACAGTGCAGTACAAGTCATTTATTGGGGCAGTCTGCAGGGATGTAACCATTAGTGTAAATTTTTGGACCATAACCCTGTAATACACCAATAGAATGAGACTGCTTCAAATATGTGAGAACTTTAAAAAAAAAGAGAGAGAAAATATGATGAACACTTTAAACATAGAATGAAAGATTCAAACTACTAAAAAATGACAAATATCAGTGGTTTAATGGTTGGTTTAATTTGAAGATCACAAGTGGCTCTTTCAATCTACTAATTTAAGCCAGGATATACGCCTAACTCCAGCTGCTTATGTCCAGATGCCTGCCCCACTTCTTCTTATAATGCATTTGGACGGAGCAGTCCTGTTAGTCGAGTAGTCACCAGCGACACCCGTTAACAGCAGCGCTTCCCTTACTGATTTTTGCAATTGATGAAATGGCTGGGTATTTAATGTAGTGGCCTGGAAGATAGAACAACCTGTTAAAACTTGTGTATGATTATTACATCTTTTTAATGGTTCCAGTCTTTGCAAAAAGTGACTGTCCACAGTAAGCATTTGAGCAGGGACATAACATACAGCTGAATCACATTACAAAATAATCTTCAAAGCCAATTTATATAAATCAGTAAAACTAATCATAAGAGCTGCTGCTGCAATAACTACCACTAATCCTGGAGAGAGTGAGAGGAGTGATATATAATTCTGTGGTCCATTGTTCGTTTTTTTTTTAACTTTATTGTTTAATTATTCTATTTTTTTCCTGTCTTTTCTCTTGAAGTTTACTTAGTTTGTTTCTAGTTCCCCATTCCTTTAAGGTTTATTCCTCTCTAAGTGTTCCCCCCTCTTGTGTCAAGTCTCCTCTGTTTAGTTCATACCACTTCCTGGTGGAGAGTGTGTTGTTCTTTGTGCGTTGCCTTCAGTTTTGCTTCCTTTCTCTCATTTGTTGTGGTTCTGTTCAGCCTTGTTGACTTCTCTCCACCTGTTCCTACTCCCCCATATTAACTTTCTGTGTATTTATTGTCTTAGTCTCCCCCATGCCCTTTGTCAGATTGTCTGTTCATGTACCTATTCCCCTAGTTCCAGTGTTTTTATGTTTCCAGTGTGCCCTCTTATAGTTATGTTCCTGTCAGTGAGTTTTCTGTTCCCCTCTTTTGTACCTTTGGATTGCCAACATTTACTCAATAAATTTCTCACTTTTACTTAAACCCAGTCTGCCTTTGTGTCCTGCATTTGGGTCCTCACTCCTTCACACTCCATATGGCCAGTATCATGCACTATTCACCACAGTGCAATCTGACCAGCGTGGACCCAACAGATGCAACATTCTCAAGTTTTAAGGACTTTTAAAACCAGCTTCTTATTTTCCAAGGTTGGTGGCTGTTGGCATTCCACGCAGGAGAGGAGGAGGAATTTAGATGAAGAATCTGCAGCTTGTTTTGTTCCTCCTCTCAGTACAAGGACATATCACCAACATTGCTAAACGACTTTGTTTCCTCTCTCCAGATTCCGTTGTTAGTTCAGCAACCACCCAAACTTCACTACCATTGGCCAGCACCTCCATGTCACAGCAACCCAGCACCCAAACATTTCCTCCCGAGTCTTTGGTGGTAAGAACGGGTTGACTCAGTCAGTCACTAGCCACCCATTCACCGGTCCCACAGCCTGCCAGTTTCATGCTGCTGCAGCCAGCCAACTCTTCGCCAGCTTCCCTCTTTCTAAGGAAGGTAAGCAGGCACTCAGCAGCAGAAACATGATCTTCAGCATAAAGACCTCCAATGAACTTGTCTCCCTGCTGTTGGGCTTACCTCTACCTCTGCTGGACCTACTTCCAGCCTTGACGCTGTCATTCTGCGTGCTGGAGGTTCAGCTAAAATCCAAATTTTAACTGGCAGTCGTTTGGCCAGCTAAAATTTCTGGTATGCCTCATTTTATAATCCAACTGTGAACCTTTGGAATAATCCTTACTTCCAAATGATATGTCTACCAATGGCAAGCTCTAAAGGAGCAACAGTCCATTATTACTGATTTCTCATTCAGACTTATTACAGAACTTGGGTGGGTTCAGACAAAAGGTGCTATTATCTGAACTGTGTATAAAATCCAGATGGAAATACCTGGAAATAACAGCAAATAAAGGGCTTGGCCTCACTGTTCCAATGACTTTGGAGGTAAGCACATGCTCTGTAAGCTATATGGCTGATTTCCAACCCCTAGATACTATAACAATTGAATTAATGGAGTGAATCTCATCAGCGTCATCACCTTAAATATACATTGATAGAGTATTAGAGTATTATGTAACTAGTCCAAGATAGTGCATTGCTACAAACCTTATCACAATACTGCAAACGAACCAATTTGTATCTTGCACTATACTGCCTGTTATTTTCATGCAACCTTTGATGTATACTATTTTTGTACTTATTCAGTTTGTTTTGCATGACTTTCCACAGACAATTCAGCAACACTTCATGTATAGATCCAATCCTGACTCATTTTTAGAGGTTTTAAATCAGATTCAAATCCAGTTTATAAAACTTCACCTGGTGAGCAGTTCCTACCTTTGAAAATAATCTTTCATCTTATCCTTTCCTCTCTTTTTTATATCTTTATCCATCTATCAGTGTCGCACATTAGCATATTTTTTCTCTCCCTGGGACAAACAGCACCTGTACATTTAGCTCACACACATTTTGTGGCAAACTGTTCAGAAACAGTTTGTGTGTTTGGTGATATTTATTGAGCTGTTTGAAAAGCTCAAACTACGCATCAGATTTAATTACTCATTAACTGAAGGTGCTGGAATGTGTTCCGGATTGTTCTGGCCCAGTCTAACCCCTGGTGTTAGTGAGGCATTATATGTAATAAGTATATAGCTATTCTGGAACAAAACCTTTCAGAGGTTTATGGACATGCAAATTAATTTTTAAATTGATTCTATGAGGAACTAATAGCTGATGGCAGTGACCAGCAAATCTACTGGAGCCTCTTCGGTCTTTGTTAGCCCTGGCAGCAGTATTCTGATTTAACTGGAGCTGTCTGATTATTGTCTTGGACAAACATGTGAACACTGCATTGCAATAGAGCTTACTGCTTGAGATAAAGGCATGTACGCACTTCTCAATCATGTTTTAACATCCAATCTGTGGTGCTCGCAACATTTCTAAGGTGTCAGTAGGCTGATTTTGTTATTGACTTAATGAGACTCTCAAAACTCTGCTCTGATTCCTGGATAATGCTTGCTTATTGACGTTTATAGCTTGATTCTAATCATGAAGCAAGGGGAGCACAGGCTTTAAGTCTTTTACTGAACTCCAAAACAGTAACTTTGACTTTTTCCTGATTTGACAATAAAATAAAATTGGTGGTGACTGCAATCCTAATCCTAAACCTTTGCTATCAGAATGTAATTATTATTAATTTTTTTTATCTTCCCAAGACTTGGCAGTCAAGGGACAACAAAGTAATCATTCTACATGAAAGTCTTTTACATAAAAAAAAGCACTTTTGCTTATCTTCAAAACATGGTTACGATTCACCAATAATGACTTAGAATACCAAACTATGCAGTATTTGTTTCATACCACTAGGTTTGCATATCATCTGTGTACATCTGATATGACCCTTTAATTTCAGCTATCAATGATAAGAAGAATCAACCCTTACAGATCTAAAAAAGGTTGCTACCAAATAAGACGATAGGAACTGATACAAATTAGTCCATCTTGAAAGGCAGAACCTTTTCAGGAGCAAACCAGTGTTCAAGTCTGAATAGTAATATGAACTGAAAATGCCACAGTCAGCTCCAGTGAGCCAAAACCGGAGTTTTCCAAAAATTTATTTGGATTTATGAAACATGTGCAGAGGTTAGTAAATCAGAATAATGCTGAACCAACAGGCTTGTGCTGTCTGAATACTATCTACAAACTGCCACACCCCCATTTCTTTACTACTATGTGCAGAAGACAGGGAACATACAAACACACATGCATGTGCCACAATCATTATAGTCTGATACATATTCATCATTTTGATCTGGCACTCCATTCTGTATTATAACATTCCATTCGGCACCCAATTGAACTTTAAAGTGTACAAATATATTTATGATTGTGGGAATTGTGTAAAATGTTTGCATACATCATATAGATTGTAACAGTCGTAATTGTGTATTGTCTCTTTACAATAGTCTAAACATTTGTTAGTGATGTCACAAGTCTGCGCCACCGCTCCCCTGTAGAGTGTGCGGGAGAAGCATTTTTGGCAGACGGATGCATGGATCGAGGCGGACCTCTATTTTTCTATCTCCCCAACTTTTAGCAATGTTACGGGTTGTATGAACTCTGCTTATTTTCATGTATGATAATGCAGCAGCCGTTCAACTGGACTTTATAAGGTTGGTGAAGAGTATGTTTATTAAAGGACAACACTGTGGAATTCCCAGTGCCAGTGTGGTTGTGCGTTTTTGACAATCTGCTAAGTACATTTGCCGCCTCCTCTTCACCACTGAACACAACCCAAACGTTACAAGATGATAGCACTCACAGTGCCCTGGGCAGTGTTTATGTAAAGTTTTGTCAAGATTGAACACTCATCTAGGAGGAGATAGGGATCATACAAATATGTATGCACTACAATCATTGTAGTATGTTAATACGGAAACAGGTTTAACTCTAGGCAAGGTGGAGAAAGTGGTGACATTGTTGCAAGAGAGAAGCCAAGAAAGCAATAAAAATCCAAATAATAAAATGGAAACAATTGTGTTCAAAGAAGAAGCTAACTATTAACCTTAAACTGTTTCCACCAGAGTGAGGAGGATTCTGATGAGGAAAGAGAAAAAAAGTGAGGCTCTGGGTGAAATAACAGAGCTTCTTAGTAAATTTGGACATCAAAGTTGATTTGAAGAAAAAAAAAAGACTAATAGAATACAAGAAGCGGGCAGTAGGCTCAGTAGGCACCTGTATCTCCTACACCCCATCACGTGGTGAGGAAAAGCAAACCTGGGACCCCTGGCGACAACACTCCAAAGCACTGCCAGCACCCACCAAGTAACTATTGAAGTTAATTCAGAAAGCTCAACCAAAAAGAAGGAGTCTAAATAAATACGAGTAATACTGAAGATAACAGTAGAGGAATCCTTAAACTTAGCTACAGCACTTTCAGAAAGACATTTACTGTAATGAAATTTATTCCCCGCTGATGTGTAATCCATTATTGTAAATTTAAAGGTTATTAAGAAATGATCAGCCAAAAGAGGGTTTTCAGGGAATACTGGTAAATGTTCAGGTTCTATGCCATATGTCAGAACAAACTCCAGAGTGTGACTGAAGTGGTGGGTGAGCTCATTTACATTTTGAGAAAAGCCAATAGAGTCTAGTGATAAATTAAATGTGGTTCTGAGGTTGTCATTTCCAATATAATTATTTTATCTAAACTGAGCATCTTAAGAGCTTGAGAAAAAAAAAAGGCAACTGGACCTTTTATTCATTTATTTTAATGTAGTTAAAGTTTAGTTCATTCAAAAAAATTTAAATTAGTGCACTTGCTTTTTTCAAGCTCTTGAGACTATCATGAGGTGAATGACTGAGAATATACAGAGATTACTGAACTGAACACAATTTTTACAACATCTGCGTTTATCCTTAGCCAGCAGTTTCAGATTCTTCAATGTCGCCTGCTGTTGCCCCTGGAAAACAATCAACAATACCCGTCAGTGTCTCTGGCTTCATGTTTCTCAGAACAGAGTCGCCAATACCCAGAGCTTGTTAAATAAGGTAAAATATACATTAGAATTCACTAATAAACAAAGATTACAGCAAACATCATAATACCTAATAATCAACATAATTTAATTATTGTAGAAATATTAATTATAGTTATGGTTAAACAAATCTGATAATGTGTTGTATTAGTTAAGCTAAAAAAAACCCAAACAAAGAGCACACACTGTAAAACAGTCTGAACAACCCACTGCCTAAATTTTAAAATTGTGTTAATTTTGTTCTATGTGATCATTTTAATAAATTCATTATTAAAAAAGAAAAAAAAAACTTTGAAAGTTTATCATGTTTGCCTCGGCTCCCTGGACCTGCAGCCTCTCTCATCCACCATCCACACTGCTCTGCCTCAGTCTGCAGCCCTCCACCTCCTCAGCCCTCCTGCTTAGCCCTGAAACCCATCCAATTTGGCTTCTCTGCTCTGTATTTCACTCTTTATTTGCTCTGATAACTACTCCACACTCTGGACTCTGCTGAGTTCATCCAGTTCCTCTGCTGCTCTGGACAGCCAGCAACTTGCCCAATTCTCCACGTTCTATAACATTGTCCCGTGCTCTGACCTACTCTGTCCTGGCTCAACATCACAGCCATGACCCATTCAGCAGTAACTCATCATTTATCTAACTACAGTCCCCTATATCAATCTCATCTAGCTTGTTCTGGCTTATGTTACATCAAACTTCATATCAAAATATGTGTAAACAATTATGTTTCTAGGCAACCTGGCCTGTCATAATTGCTGTTTCAAAATTCCGTCATCTGCAGTTCCAAGTATTTGTATTTTTCCCCTTTTTATCCCACACATCCCCAAATTCACAATATGATGAATAAATCAATTTCACAAAATCAACCCAAAACACGAAATATGATATGAGTTTTATTTTAACTTAGATTTTTAGAATGCCAAGATGTCAAAATTGCCCCTTAACAGTTCTAGTGTTAAAGATCATACTGAATTTTGAGTTTAGTTTTCTGATGATTAAGCTCATCTTTTTGACACGTCATTTTTTGCAGCTCGGCATCACCATGTTTTATCCAGACAATTTCAAAACAAACAACCAACCATATTATTTAAGGTAAGTAAATAAACCAATTATAAGCCTTCATTTGTGTCACTGGTGACATCTGATTTGTTGTTAAAATGTTTGTCTTACCTTCCTGTAATATTCAAGGATGCACAGAATTTTCTTCCTGTAATATTCAAGGATGCACAGAATTTTAGCTTTGATAAAGAACTTCTGCTCCCTACAAAAATATTATATTCAAAAGACTATATTCATAACCCTCAGCATTTCTTTGCATTTCAGAACTCTGGCAGGATATTGACTCCATCACATTATTCATGAGCCTCTAAGGAAGGCACATAAAAACCTAGATAGAAAAGCCTATAGGATACAGAAATTTAAAGTGGCGATTCATTTTGTTTAGAGGGCAGATTCTCTCCTTTTACCCCTCTCTCTCTGCCTATGTCCCTCTCTTTCTTTCATTACCTCCATGCTTCATATCTGCATGAGAATTGCATATCAGTAGCTCACAGAGAGAGCATAGTAGCTTCCTATGAGGCCCACAGCATATTCAGATTCCCTGCAGAAAGTCATTTTAATGAGAGGCTTTCATATATTTATAGGAAGAATGAGTGAAGAGAACACAGAGGATGAAAGAAAAGAAAGAGCCAAGGAGAAAAAAAGGAACACACCAAATGTTTGTAGAGGTGAACGAGGTACCACAAACAAGGTGAGTGTAGCTGTCATACACCAACAACCTGATAATATGCCATGTTGTTTTGACTTGCAGGCAAATGTAGCGCATAGAACATAGCAGAAAAATGCAGTTACAGTAGAAAGATCAGTAAATGAGGCAAAGAATTCTTCATAACTCAAGTGATAGAAAGAGACTTGATTCCTGTACCAGATCACTGTGATGGAATGGAAATGGTTAATTTGTGTTTTTATTAGATAAATATAGGCCATGATCATCTTCTGTCAATGCACATTAAAATGCAACCATATGACAAGCAGGATTAGAAGGATATTGTGTCAAATTGGTTGCGTGATTTGCTTCTTGTGGACCCAAGTGGATGACACAGGAGGCAGGAGTCAAACTCGAAACAAGCATTTAATGCTGATTAATCAAAAATCCAGGAACAAACAGGGAACCAAGCAAAGAGAATCCAAAAAAACTAGAAATCACAAGGAAATACAAATTCACAGGGAAACACAGAGCTGGGAGATTCAGGGCTAGAGGGCCACACAGCTACGAGGGGTGACACAGCAATGAACAAGGGGAGACTGAGACAATATAATCACTCACAGGATAACAAGGTGGAAAGATAACAGGTGGGACACATGCTGGAGATGAGACAAAATGGAGATCGGCTAAGTAATCTCAACACAAGACACAGAACAAACACTGTCAAAATTAAACTGGAAAACCCAACTGAATGGGGGAAACAAGGACTAGACAGCAGAACATTGAAAGACAAAGGACGGAGACAAGACAGAAGGAGGCGCAGAAATAGATACCAAATGGATCCAAGTAAAGGATACCCCAAGTACAACAAAATTCAGCAAACTCAAATAACAAGACTAGAAAAACAAACCATAAAGAACCTATAGAAAACACGGGATAAACAAAACCTAGAAATGCAAGGGGTCAACTCAATAACCAGGAAAGTAAATACTGCAATTATTTCCAGGTATTTACATCTGGATCTGATACACAGTTCAGACGATAGCAGCTTTTATCTGAAGTTACCCATTTTTCTTATGTTTTGCCTGTGCAGACTGCATTTAATCAACAGTAATCAACATGAAAGCCAGAGAGCTGTCTATGGGTGAAAAACAGGCAATTGTGCAGCTGAGAGAAGATGGAAAATCAATCCGAGCCACTGCACAAATATTGGCCATAGTCAGTACAACAGTTTGGAATGTCCTGAAGAAGAAAGTTTTCACTGGTGTAGTAACAGATGTCGAACAGGTAGACCAAGGAAAACAGCAGCAATTGATGACACAAACTCTCAAAAACTGACTGAACTCAGAGCAGCAAACTCACGTGCAAGACCCAGCCAAGTAACCACAGGGAGTGTATTAAGTGCTAAATCACTAGATCGTTATCTACACCATGAGAAAGGAGACTGAAGCCAGAAGGCACGGAGGAAAACGAGGCTTTCCAGGTCAGTCCCAGAAAAATTCACTGATTTTGATGTTTTCCCACTAAGGGGTGAACAAAATGGGAATGAGGCCTTACTTGAAGTCTTTCCAATAGGTGGTCCTGGGGGGTAGATGTCCTGATCCACAAGTCGATACTTGAACGGGAAGGAGAGAATAGAGATGCCAAGGGAGGGTGAGCAGGCAGGTGTGTAATAATAAGGCAGGTGAGTCTTCAGTTTGTGTCAGAGAATGGTTAAATCAGCTCTAGGAGAAAACGAGGGGTGAGGGAGAGGCAGTCCACGCTTGAGGCTGACAGAGGGACTCACTCTGGGAGCACAGAGAGTCACGACGTTAGCACACATCAACAGATTTACAGAGAGGAACTAAAAAACTGAGCCATTAAGACAATTTCAATTAAGAAGCTCAATATTCCAATAGATAGATAGAAGGATAGATAGATAGATGGATAGAGTAGTGTGGTGTAGTGGGTAGTTATGAGTGAACTGAGGAGTTCAGTAGCGTAACAGATAATGGGGAAAAAGCTATTCCTGATCTAAGTGGTTCTGGCATAGGTACTCTTGTATCTCCTCCCAGAGGGCAGGAGGTTATACAGTGTGTGACTTGGGCCAGAAGAGTCTCTGATGATGCTGCATGCTGTCTGCAAACAGCGCTGGTGGTGAAGGTCGCTGGTGGCGGGTAATTGTGTGCCTATGATATGCTGAGTGGTCGTGAGCACCCTTTGCAGGGCCTTCCTTTCAGCTACAGTGGAGCTTCCATACCATACTGTCACATTTGCCAGCAAATGCCAGGTTGCTGGTATTTGTTCTGGAATTACAAAACAGTAGAAGGAAATCAGAACACACAGCCACAGGGCCTAATAAAGTTATGTATTTGAATGGCAAATTCTACATAATAATGCAGGCACTGTCATGGTCTCTGTGTTTTATTGTTTTCAGTTATTAGCTTTTGTTTTTCAGTACTGGCTTCCAATTATGGAGGATTGGATAGGATGGAATAGTGTTTCTTTGGCAACATCCACATATATATGGTTATTTTAGTAAACAGTTTTTTAATGTGTTTTCATCCACACATAAACAGCATTTTGGATCACAGAAAACTGAACTTTTAAAAAACTCCTACCAGGATTCAGATTTTTGAAAACTCAGTTTCTGCATTTACATGGGGACTTGAAAAGAAACTGAGATTTTCTATTGAAATATAAAACGTGCTCTTGACATTGCTTGAGATTGATGTGTGTGCAGATAATTTTCGAAACAAACTTGGAAAACTCATGGACATAGCCTTGGAGCCTTAGTTTTATTACTATTCCTAGTTTCATGAGTTATGTCTTGTTGATTTTGATTTCTGTTCATTTCCACATACACACACTGATCAGGCATAACATTATTACCACCTGCTTCTAATATTGTGTCCGTCCCCCTTTTGCTGCCAAAGCAGCCCTGACCCATTGACATCGACTCCACCAGACACCTGAAGGTGTTCTGTGGTATCTGCACCAAGATGTTAGCAACAGATCCTTTAAGTCCTGTAAGTTGCGAGATGGGGCCTCCATGAATCAGACTTCTTTGTCCAGCACATCCCACAGATATTTGATTGGATTGAGATCTGGGGAAATTGGAGGCCAAGTCAACTCCTCAAACGTGTTGTGCTTGTCAAACCATTCCTGAACCATTTTTACTCTGTGACAGAGCGCATTATCCTGCTGAAAAAGGCCACAGTCATCAAATACCATTTCCATGAAAGAGTGTACATGGTCTGCAACAATGCTTAGGTAGGCAGTACAAATCAAAGTAGCATCAACATAGATGGCAAGACCCAAGGCTTCCCAGCAGAACATTGCCCAAAGCATCACGCTCCCTCCGCCAGCTTGCCTTCTTCCCATAGTGCATCCCGGTGCCAGGGGTTCCCCAGATAAGTGACACACACACCTGGTGGATGGCCAGGTGTGTGTGTCACTTATCCACGTGATGTAAAAGAAAATGTAATTCATCAGACCAGGCCACCCCCTTCTACTGCTCCTTGGTCCAGTTCTAATGCTCACAGGCCCATTGTTGGTGGGTATGTTACAGCAAACTTCATATCAAAATGTGTGTAAACAATTGTGCTGCTAAGCAACCTAATATGCCACAATAGCTGCTTCAAAGTTTTTGGGGATTTCTCCCCCTTTTTCACCACGCACCCCAAATTCACTAAATGGTGAATGAACCCATTTCGTGAAATAAACCCAAGACAAAATTGAGAAAATGGGATTTTATTTTACCATAGTTACATTTTAAAATGCTGAGGGGTCAAAATGGCCCCTTTGGCAGTTCTAGTGTTAAAGCTCATACTGAATTTTTTTTTCTGCTGTTCATCTTTTGACACAGTTAGTTTTTTGCAGCTTAGCATTGTGCCATAGTACCTGTTGGTTACCAAAATGACTTTTAAGCAATGGAATTTCATTATTTATAATTCAAGATTTTACAAAGTATTTTATATTTGTTCAGACTCTGACAAAGGAAGAACAGTGAGATTTACAGGGCTTAGGGGTTTTTTTTCTCCCTAAAAAAAATTTCAGCTATATTTGTGGTTATTTTGGATATTTAGACTTGAGATGTGTAACAGAATGATTTTAGCACTGTCTGGCATAAAGTGTAGATATTATATATATCAGCATTAGACAGGAGTTAGCACGGGCACCTGAGTGGTTCGTGGCTATGCAACAATCTGTAATGACACCTCTCTCTCTCAGAACGAGTATTAACTTTTTCAGCAGTTGGAGCTACAGTAGCTCACCTGTTGGATCAGACCCCACGGGCCAGTCACTGATTCACCACTGTTCTTTCCTTGGACTGCTTTTGATAGATACTGACCCACTGCAGACCAGGAACACAAGAGCTGCAGTTTTGGAGATGCTCTGACCCAGTTGTCTAGCCATCACAATTTGGGCCTTGTCAAATTTGTTCAAATGCTTTATGCTTGCCCATTTTTCCTGCTTCTAACACATCAACTTTGATGACAAAATGTTCACATGCTCCCTAATATATCCCACCCACTAATAAGTGCCATGATAAAGAGATAAACAGTATTTTTCACTTCACTTGTCATAATGTTATCCCTGATCGGTATTCTTATAATTCTTTACAGTCAAACGGACACAGCAAAGTGTGTGTGTGTGTGTGTGTAGGTGTGTGTGTGTGTGTGTGTGTGTGAGCGCACAGCACTCCTTCCCTGTTGCAGACTGAACATTGGGTGAACAGCAGTAAAAGTGATCTTGGAACAGTCAGAGGGATTTGTCCAACTGAGCTGTTTGAAGGCAGGGCTTTCTCCGGGGGCTCTGGTGGAGTGAGTCGGAGGAGTCTGAGGTGTGGAGATTTTCTGAACCTCCAATGGGGCAGAAGTGACAGGTGGAGAGTTAGTTTAGGTACACAAAACTTGCAGCATACCTCCAATTTAAACTACCTGTTGAAGCGAGACATCCCGCTTGGAGGCAAGATGGCGGAGAACCCAACAGCCTTATTTTTCACAGGCTCTTCTCAATTGAATGACCTGCATAAAAAAACGTTAGACCACATTGCGATGAAGTAAGATGCACATTTTATAGACCATCTTCTGCATATTCTAGTTTCAACACGGTCACATTGTGAAGGAGACTAGTATAAGGACGTTCAGATTCTCAGTGCATTGCTTTTCTCTTTTTCTAGGAAACCTAGAAAAAGGAAAAGGGAGATGAGAGGGACTTTTGGAATGCACCCTCTGTGTTTGGAGTTCCCCAGTTGAGTTACTTTCTGTTTAATTTTGTTAGTTCCCCATCTCTTCTGTTTTATTCTCCTGGCTAATTGTGCTTGACTAGGTTCACCTGTGTCTTGTTACCCAGGTGTCACCCCTCCATTTGTTTGCCGGTCAGTATATTCTTGTATACATATAGCCCTGCCTTTCAACTGAATTTTGTGTCATGCTGTTTCTGCCCTGTCAAGCTAGTAGTGCATTTCCCTGCCTGTTCCTTTGTATTTTGTTTTTCCATCCACAATAGATGTCTTGCATTTTGTTTGTTGAATCCTGCCTTTCTGTGTTTTAGTGTTTGGCAGGTAATCACAAAGAATATATAAATATATATAAATACAAGCTCTGTAAAATCATGTTTTTGTTTCATATTAAGTTCTGTCTTGTCTTATTAATCATGTCTACTTCACGTTATTTTGCTCGGTCTCTCTTGAAAACATGTGACAGCATGACCTGATGTTTGCATGCATGCTACGCATTCTTCCTTCATAAATGTATGAATTTTCTCATGAGTGTTATTATATTCTATAAAATAGAGTCATTGAATTTGATTCTCTATAGGACCCCCCATGACCCCCAAAACACAAAGTAAAATCTCTGATTGTGATACATTATTCAAATTATTCTCAACTGCTTTTTGTGTCTTTGTGATTATTGCGAATAATAATATCTTTGATATTTAAATGAAAACTCATCAACAACTGTTCTGCTTACTGTTCCTATCATGCTCCAGGTTTTTCTGTCATCTTACTGGAAATAAGAATGTCCCAGGGACTTCAGGGTTTTCATGACCCTTTTTTTTCCCTCTTTGATGTCAGATGCACTATCTAATCAAAGGGGTCACTAGATGATAGAGAGAGCTCCTGGGTCTCCCATTACATTAACATACTGACAGACAGACCCAAGCTTGTGGCAAATCAATGCCATCCAATCCTCTTAATTAGACCACCAGATAATAAGGACCCAGTCTACTCAGACTCAAGGTCAGCTCTCAGCAACTAGGAACCAGGTCACCAGATATACAATGCACATATGATTCAAACTAGAGGTATTTTGTGTCCTGTTTTTCTCAAACAATAATGTATAAAAAAGAGACACTCTCTCCTGAAGGCAAAGGAATTTAAGTGATAGTGCAACACAGAACCTTCATAGTTTTTGTGTTTTATCCTCAGTGAAAACAGATTGAATCTGGCAAGTGAAGTCCATCCTGATATTATGGCAGAAGATGAAAAAGTGAGATATTTTTGTTTGTGTAGATGGACACAATTTTTGGGATGTGTTTTAAATGAATGTGTTTTAATAGAAGGTATGTTTCATGACTGCACCACGTATGTCCTGAGAATCATGTGAGGGGAGATATCACCCTTATGACCAAAAAATGACACTGAAGAAGTGGCAACCAACAGTTGCATTTAAAGCTGCAATTAAGGTTGTTCATATTGGTCAATGATTAGGCTACGTATGGTGGTCAGCAGCAGCATAAGCGTTCATACAGTTGTGCTTAGCCCTTTGAGGTCTGAATTATCAGTGGTGATGGCCCCATCCCATAAACATAAAATATCATAATCTGTAAGTTTTGTTTTTATTAAATTATTCTGTCAAGTCTTGGCAATCAGAAAACAAAAAATAACAAAACATGAAAAAAATCATTTGGGGATGAGGGGGATGCCCCCGCCCATCAATGGGGGTGAGATTACTGAGGTAGTTAAACAACTTGGTGGCGGAGCCCCTGGAGTGGATGAGATTCCCCCTGAGTTCCTTAAGGCTCTGGATGTCGTAGGGCTGTCTTGGTTGACATGCCTCTGCAATAGTGCGTGGAAAGCTGGAGCAGTGCCATTGGATTGGCAGACTGGGGTGGTGGTTCCCATCTTCAAGAAGGGGGACCAGAGGGTGATTACACTCCTCAGCCTCTATAGGAAGGTCTATACCAGGGTGTTGGAAAGGAGAGTTCTTCCATTAGTCGAACCTTGGATTCAAGAGGAACAATGCGGGTTTCGTACTGGTCCATGTTTTATGGGTTTTTTTTGTGCATCTGGAGAAAACATTTGACCATGTCCCTCAGAGTAATCCAGTAGGTGGTGTTATGGAAGTATATGGTGTCTGGCCTGTTGTTACAGTATGGGCCATTCAGTCCCTGTACAGCTACAGTGAGAAGCATTGGTCCTCATCTGGAAAAGGGTGGAGTGCCCACTTCGGACAAGGGACCAGTTTCCACCTGATGTTGAGGAGTTTAAGTATCTCAGGGTCTTGTTTACGAGTGAGAGGACAGGAAAGCGGGAGACTGACAGATAGATTGAGGCTGATCTCAAGGTCAAGGTCAGAGGTCAAGTTTTCTGGAAATCTTGTAAACGTAATAGCTTGGGAAGTATGTATGTGTAGGTTCTCAGTCATCCAGGTCATAGTAGTCTCTGGAGCTTGAGAAAGGAAAGACTGGACTTTCTTTTGTTTCTTGTAGACATTTCACCTCTCATCCACAAGGTTTCTTTAGTTCTCAAAACCAAAAGGTTCTTGGTCCGGGAAGGCAGTTGGATTGAAAGAGAAGTAAAATATGCGATCTATGTCCACTGTGAACAGCCATCATTGAACAGAGGTGGTGGATTACGTCACCGACTTTCCCCTGCTTACAGTATGATCCTCATCTCCCTCCCCTGGAGCTTCAACCCCATTTACACCTTTGTTCATGTGACCTCAATAGGTCACTTGATACAATGGGGCAAAGTCCCAAATTGATTGTAATGACCCACGTCTCCTTTCACACCTTGGAGCATGTGATGAGCAATAGTGGGTCACAACCACCTCCAGGGGACTATGCCCACCGAAGTTTGAATACCTGGATCTCTCCACCTTTGGTTTGAGAACTAATGAAGCCTTTTGGATGAGAGGTGAAACATCTTCAAGAAACAAAAAGAAGTCCAGATGCCAAATTTTTAATCTCCAGAAATAGCTTGAGAAGCAGGTTATGCAGTTGTGGTGGTGGGATGTGGTTTGGGGTGTGGCTGCAGGGGAGAGGTGGGGCAGTGGGTTCAGAGAGGGGCGTCAGGGGGGACAGGCAGTGCGCAGCTGCCCGGCATGGGATTGATTGTGTGTTTTTGTCTTTTTATACAGTAGCTAAGAGGCAGAGAGGTGGACTGAGCTGAGCTGAGGTGGATGCCTGCCAAGAAAACAAAGCATGTATGAAGTGTAAAAAGGGAACACAATAAAGGGTATTATGACATACATCCCCGTGTTGGTGCGTGTGGTTTGGGTCTAACTGTAGGCTTTCATATTACAGTAGTATTTTTTTAAACCATGCCATAGGTCTATTTAGTAAGTAAAGATATCATATAGACTTCTCACACTGATACTTTAGCTGCATCTATGGACAGTCTCTGACACTTTGGAATTTGATACAATTCATGGATTTTTTTTCAGGTTTCTCAATGTAGCAATGTTAAAAGATTTTTCACAGTTTTTGTTTAATTTTTTATTTTTTTGTTTTTCATATGCATCTGGCCTTGAAATTTCTGTCAATATTAATGTTGTTTGTAATCAAAATGATGAGGATCAAAGGACTGAATTTTTGTATTATTTGTTACCATTTACAAATATGGACAGTTGATGTGTTTAAATAGACCTTTGACAAATATAGGCAATGAAGCATAATCACTGTTCAGTCATGTATACTGTCATGGCAATGCAGGGAAGAATGCATTTTGATTAGGAGAGCATTCATACATTAAGGCTTAATAAATTATGTTCACTTCTGATCACAGTTTCACGGTTGACCCTTCAGGCAGAGAATTTTTATTGATTTTTAATTTTTTTTAAACACTGATAAGCATTTGTGGTTGCCGCTGCATGTAAGATCTTGTGTTTTTTAAGTGACTGTGAAGGTTGCTTAGTTTTGCCAATAACAAATTATGACCAGGGGTTCTGAAATTCAACTGGCAGGGTCACTAGGAGCAAAGCTCTTTTTAGGCCTAGAAAAATAATAATACTCATTTCCTTATGAGGTTGGAAGGACATATGTTTATGTTCCTGTATGCAATAATAAACATGTCAGTTACAATCAACAGTATAGTTAAAATCTTGAACACCTGGTGAAAGAGATGAAACAAACAGTAACATAAAAATCACAGCTTGGTCATTCAAAGTCCACAAAGCCCTGCAGTGTCAGTTACTGCACATAGACTGATCATATACATCACCTCCCATATGCCAAGAACCATCTTCGTTTTTCAGCCTGAAAGCATTTCTTCAGTATTCTTTTGTGATGACAATGCTTTATGTTTGAGGTAAAATATCACACAGCTAATATAGTACTAATAAAATAGCATTGTTTGGTAGTTGTTTGTAAGTGAAACAAGCAGGCCTCTCCGATGGATAAAAATGATCTAAAATTGCTGTATGTATATGTAACAGCTCAATTGATTAGTCACTCTAATAACTCAGCTTTCAATGTTATTTCCATGACATAATAACATATAAAAGCTAACATGTTATAGAGTTAGAAACCCCTTTGGCCATAAAAGAATGTTCAACTATATAGTTCTTACCATAATAATGCCAATCAGAGGACAGTATTCTCAGTGGCTTTATACTCATTATGATTTTAGCATTTCTGATACTTTACATTGATGTTTACTTTTAACCCCAACTCCTCCCTTATTCCTAGGTTGACTCTTTTGAAACTTGGCATGAGTATTCAATGGACAAAGGTGTACAAAATGTTTCTGACAATTTTTTTTTATTTTCATTTCTTTCCCCTTTTTTATTTCCCTAATTTATTGGCTTTTTGACAGTTGTAAAAAAAAAAAAAATCTTCAGCTCAAAGATGGTTGACCAACAGCCAAATTAGTTTCAGTTCCAATATATCATATATTGTACAAGTACAGATACAGCCACTTAAAATGGATGGTCCTTGGCTGATCCTTGACTGTAATGAGATCCCCCACCTGTGACGTGGACAGTGCAACCACAAGTGGAAACACCCCTAAGCAGCATTTAGAAAAACTCGTGGTAATGTCCTGTGTATACACTAGGAGGAGCAGTGATAATAGAAGCACATTCATTTACAAGTTCCTACACTCAGGGTTCTAGCTAGCGCCTGATCGCTCAGCGCTGTGCCTTGCTGAGGTACCGCTGTCAGCTACAGGAACAGATTGCTATCGTCACAGTTAGCTAGCCATGTGGCAATGAACACTAGCAAGTGGTCCGGTACCAAGAGTACAGTCCGTCTGGCAAGAAAAAAAACAAAAAACAAATCAACAAAAACTGAACGTCATGATTAAGAACCTTAAATTTAAGAAATTCACATAATAGTCTAGAAGCCATTTCATTGCTAGTCTTGAGGTTTGTTAAGTGCCTTTTTTTCAAATACATCCCCATTTATTGTTAAGCAGCTTAACAAACAAAAAACACTGCTCTTCAGTTAAGACTGGACTGGAAATGAATTTAAAAGTAGCCAATGTGGAAAGAATGACTTTGAAAGATGTTTATAAAGCCTGGAAACACTTAAAAAATTGCAGTAGGTGAAAGTCTGGCTTCTCCTTTGTAAAATGTAAAGAAATGATGGTGGCTCAAGACTTTTGAACAATATGAAAGTTTAAAGAAATTTATAGAATAAATCAAAAATATTAAATTGTAACCTGACAGAAAAAGAAGTTGGACTGAACAAGAAACATCCCAGCAAACAATACATAAAAAATTAGGTTCTGCCAGTTTCAGGCATATCCTGCACATCTGCTTTTGGATCTGTAGTATGAAGAAGTTTGTGTGCATTTTCTTCTTTATTTTTCATTTTATTTTAAATTGTATTTATTTTTTAGATTAAATAGAAATGAAGAAATTTGGTGATTAATATGCAAAAAGCTATCAAAATAATTTTAAACTATACAAATCAAGGAGCATTTTTATAGTAGGTAGATATGACCCTGGAGAAGGAGGGGGGGACTCCCAGCAGCTGGGAACTGGCTGACAGCTAGCTGGGAGCGGCTATTTTAAGTGGCTGTACCTGTAAATCTTTGACAGTGGAGCTCTACAGAGCAACAACTCTCTTGTTTAACAGCTCATTTTTGCAATGTTATTTATGGTTTACAGTAAGCTTATTCAGTAGAAGTTGTATCTGATACGATTAAAGGGAGACTAGTTCATCTGAATAAAGAGGGAAATGTATGCAGTCTTTTTACTTTACAACAATAATTTGATCACAGGACTTTCAACAAATGTGTATCCTTTTAAGTGTGGCACAGTCTGATACCTTTTGCTCTATTTTATTTTCTGCTGTCTTTTCATCTTGCTGTAGAAGACAGTTTGGGAGAGAATGGGATGAAGTTGAATAAAATCAGTGAAATGCACTGACAATTGTTAGTCTGTTTAAAGACAAGCTCTCTTCCTTTTGTATGACTTGGTTTAAACTAGATCCACAGGGATGGAGAAAAAAGGGGAGGGGGGAGTGCAGACAGCACAAGCAGAGAAAAAGAGAGATTTAAAGAAGAAAAACACAAAAAACGGGAGAGAAATTGAGAAGACTGGTGAATGTGAGAAAAATAATGAAAGCGAGGGAATTACAGGACAACGAGGAAAAGAGTGAGTGATGGGGATAGAAGAGACAGAGGCCGAGAATGAAGACAAGTAAATCCATTTCATCTTGGATTTGACTCAATATCGCAACAGTATTTTAAGGCAATCACAGGGGAGGAAGAGGTGATGGGTGGAAGAAGAGGTAGAGATGAGAGCGAGAGACTGTCATTTAAAAGAGAGAGAGAGAGAGAAAGGCTTTCAAAATGTCTTCAGGCTTCAGAAAATACTGATATCGACTGCATTCTGTGGAATACCCTGAAGCTTTTTCAGTTGGGAAGTCAAACTACAGTGCCAGCCTTAACCCAAAAAACAATTTAGACTTTATTGTAACACCTGGCCCAAGGCTGTTTTCTTCCAACGTTTGATTTACAGTTCCAGCTCATTTTGAATTAATTGATAGCCCTTTCCAGAACATGCTAGGATGTGGAGAGACATAAGGTGGAGAGGCTACCTACTTCTAAGGGAACTAAATGCGCCACTTTAACCAGGAGTTCTTTAGAGCTCCATCTGGCTTGCTATTGAAACACTCCTAATGGTCTGTAGAACCTAAAGTAAACACAGTTTGAGCCCACATTGTTTTAACATTTTTATTTAGCAGGGTCTACAAAAAATTGAAAGATTTCTAGAGAGACCCACTGGGGAGCTTTGCCAAGAGCTACATACCTTGATTGCTTTTCTTTCTGTTTGAATTTTCATTGCCAATGAGAGTAACACTAATGTGGCATAATAGCCAGCTAGCAGTTGGCAAACTTAAAAGCTAAAACCACTACAACAAGATCTAAGCTATCACAGATTTCATTCTAACAGTGGAGTTGCAAAGGAGACCTTTAATGACATTACAGCATGTCATTAAAAGCTGTTTTTACTGATATAATCAACCCCCAAACTGTCTCAACCTTGCCTAACAGAACATCAAATTAATTGTTTTGCAAGAATTAATAGATAAAGCAGGTTTAACTTCTAAATGTGCATCAAGGATTTTAAAGCCTTGCCTATGGATATATAGATTTTGTCATATAGTTATGGCATCACCTTATATTCAGCTTACGTTTCAACTTGAATGAAGTTCCAGTTTGAGATAGATAAGGATTATTTATATGGTGAGTAAGTAGTATTGTACTCTAGTAGAATCCAAAAATTGAAATGTGGAGCTTGAAATGAGCATAACGGGTCCCCTTTAAATGTGTCATTCAAAGATCTGAAATTCAAAACGGGTCAGATTTGACCAAATCACCTACAACAACCTAACTGACAGGTTGCTTTCTGACTGATAAATATGTTGTCGACTGTTTGGACAGCAAACAACTCTTCCCCTAATTTCCAGACAGGGCTCTCTCCTGTAATATACTCCACCGTTTGACCATCTTCACACCATCCTGATGAGAGACAGATAGTGTGTGGGTTGTAAGTGTCTGTATGTCTGAGGCTGAACTTTAAAAATCCAACTACTTTCAGCCAAGTTGGACAGAAAAATCCAGCTCTCGTCTCTAGCATTCACCATTTTAATCAACCGAGAACAAGATCCAAGCACAGGCAGACCCCGCAAGATGCATGATCGCAGATGGCAGAAAAGTTTGAAGTAATAAAACTGACGAGCAGGAACAAGGCAAAGCCATTCCCCCTGTCAAATTGGACATGATTTGATTTCATGCTTTCCAGAAGGAGAACTCAAAAGGTCATTCATGTTTGTAACCAAGGGAAGGTGTTTCGATGAAGATTCTGACACAGTCTGTGAAACCCTTTCTACTGCATAGGTTAACAGAAAGTATGAGTTATTTCACCAGGGGCTATGCATAATAAGAAACTCTCATGGTGCAATGTAATCATTTTTCCAACAGCAAGTCTGCCACAGTGTCTCATTATACACACACTATATTGTGTAGAAATAACCTGTTTCTCATTAGCGTACTGGGAAATGCCATAGTTTGGACTTAGCTGATACATTTGCTTGCTGTTTAGTTGAAAGCCTCGGGCTCTAAACACAATGTCAGAACAAGACTCCCCAGCTAAATTTAAAAAGATGTTGTGGATGAAAACAACAATGAACAGGATTGCTTTTACTGACTTTTGTCCACACATGCACTTTAAAGAATACATCTTTGTGGAGGTACATTTCTACACAAAACACATAAAACTGCTTTGATTTGATATCAGCTGATCTCAGGCTTATTGCAGAGGTTAATCAACAGAAAGTATTTTTTTTTCTCATTCAGCCTTCCAGAGTTTAATGAAACCAACATTCGACCGACTTCTTGATGAGATTAGCTGCGTTTTCATCACCCAGCTGTTGCAACACTCCCCAGACAATCCAGAGAAGTATTAACCGACCCAATCAAAAGTACCTACCCAATGCTGCTTCATTTGTTTTCCATTAAAGTGATATTTCTCTGCACTTTAATACTGACACAGTGTGATCGTATTGATGTCTTACATCTTTGAAGTAAAACTGCAGGCCTCTGCTGATGGATTTGCCCAGTTTTCATTATTGTGAATTTTATTTCTTGTTCTTTTTTTTTCATTAAAGTAAATGCATTATTTAGATCTTTATTTTATTCTGGGAATAATGCTGAGCATGCATGCCTTTTCCCAGCAGTGCCTCATATATTTACACAGAAATCAGTCTCTCAGGGGAGCTACAGAGTACAAGTCATGTTTGTAACTTAGCAGCACCACAGAGAGACACACAATGCAGTACACTACCAATCCCTTAAAAATAAATAAATAAAAATTGTACATTAGAAGACTAGAGAATCTATGCTTCTATGGCCTCCATATCTTAGTCCAGTAGAGCATATTTAGGAAGAAGCTGAAAGGGGAAGTTGGATGAGCAACTCGAAATTTTGACTTAGCGCTGCCAATCAGGAAACTCTGATCCGTAAATCATCTCCTTGTTAAGAAGCAGGAAGCTAAAGGTATCAGCTGTCCAACAGATCAACATGAAAACAGTGATTCCTTACCTTTTATGCAGCTGTTTTTTTGCTAGAAGACATTTTGACCATTGACGGTCAAAAACATGCCATCAATTTGTTCAGGTTTGCTAGAAATTGCTCACTGATACTGTTGCTACCACATTTCATTTCTGCTTTCAGGTAACAAGGAAATGACCTCTTTCTCTGAGCTTCCTGATTGGTAGTGCTAAGCCAAAGTTTTGAGTTATTAACATGAAAATTTGAGATATGTAAATTGAAATTTTGACTTATTAACTCAAAATTTTGAGAAAACAACACCAAATTTTAAGAAAATAACTCAAAATTTCAGGTCCTCTACCAGTGGTCTGGGAGCTCCTGTGCAGTATCTTAGCTGTTCCCAGGATTGTGCTCTTCTGGACAAAGGATGTCGTTCCAGGAATCTGCTTGAGCCACTCCCCCAGTTTGGGGGTCACTACCCTGAGTGTTCCGATTACCACGGGGACCACTGTTACCTTCATCTTCCACATCCTTTCCAGCTCCTCTTTGAGGCCTTGGTATTCATCAAGCTGCTCGTGTTCCTTCTTCTTGATCTTGCTGTCACTTGGTATTGCAACGTCTACCACTACGACCTTCTTCCTTAGTATAGTTCCCATTGTGCTGTAGCCTCTGGATCCCCAGCTTCAATCACAGCTTTCTTCTATTGATGTTATAGCACTTAAATATCAGGTGCTTCTTGGTCAGTGTGAATGTTGGTCTTCTGCTCATCTGCAGTTCCCACATTTGTTGCATATAACCTCTCTCATAGGGTTGTTAGGTTGAGAGCTTTATGAAGTAATAGAATAATTTTAAAGTTAATTCCGTATTAAACTGGGACTTCAATACTGGGATAGTATGGTCATATTTTCCTGTATGTTTAAGGACTCTGGCTGCTGTATTCTGAACAAGGTGAACTCATCATTTGGTTATTTGGATAGTCATGCAAATAGAGCATTACAGTAGTTTAACCTGCTTTATATGAATTCATGGACCAAAGATCTTCAGTTTGAGATAGGAATTTTCTTTTTCTAACTTTTGAAATGATAGAAAGCACTGTCATGGTGAAACTAAGATAAATAATATAATAATAATAATATAATGATATAAATAAATTTTGAGTCATAAAGAACAGTCCTGTCACATGGTAGAAGCTGCAATCAGTTTCTGGCAACATTGGTGGCCAGTTTTGTCAACTTAGTGACTTGGTCACCTGGTCTTTTCAGTCCCCCCTAGCGACTTTTACCCCAAAACAGTGGCTTGCAACAAATTTAGTAACTTTTTCTAGTGACATCAGCAACTTTTGGAGCATTTTGGAGATATGCCAGTGTTGTGCCAAAAAGTGATTTCCGGTATTTGTCAAAAAAATGATTGGTTGTATTTAGATTGCTGTGTTAACTTTTGGCCTATAATCTGTGAAACATGTGTCAAACATATCTCTCATGAATCATATTACATCATTTTGAGCGAGAAACAACACTCCTGTCACAAGTTAGAAGCTGCAATCACTTCTTGGCAAAGTAACTTTCATATATCCTTTATTAAGGATATATGAAACTCCAAGGCACAGAGGAGGACACTCCACTCCAGCTGACAGTGAGTTTTCTTACACAAAAGTTGGCAAAAGTACCAGCTGTCAATCACCAGATTACACACAAATACATGGACCACCATAGATGAAAACATGCCAGGAACATGCAGAATTAATGTACATACGTTCTGAATAAAATCCATTGTAGTTTTCTGTGGTTTACTGCGTTTACTTTCCATTTCTGATTTGGCTTTTTGGAACAATGCTTCCGCTTCCTTGTTGAATTTATCTCCAGCAGCTTTGGCTGCTTTCCGCACCTGCTGTGCCGCACTCGCAGCTTGTTCCTGTCTAATATCATCAGTAGAGTCATTTCTGTGAATTGATGATGGCCTATTTTAGATAATTCAATGAGGCCTTTAAACTTGATCCACCAGACCGAAGGCCACATTGCTGCAGACCACGCAATGGTGCAGTGGTGTACAAGTGAACATGAGTGGATGCCTCGGGCATTGGCGGTCAGGCGGCAGTACTCAGTTTACATAGTTCTGACCGACATTTTCTAACTATCTTGAAAAGCGTACGTTGGGTGTCAACCCCCTCCCCTGGCGTATGGTTTGTACGCTTTGGAAAATGTTGATAATTGTAAATGATCCCTAAAGTAGTTTACATCTGGTCAACCTGATATATTGAAATGTTGCTAGTAAACGCAAAGAATGTTAGAATATTACTGCTGTAATAACTTCACTGTTACCCTTTTCTTTTATTTATTCTCCATATGCAATAGGAGTGAGGACCAAGACTATGGAGGCATCTTTTAGAAGGGATGCACACAGACAACTCAAATACTAAAAAAAGAAAAGAGAGAGAAAAAAAGCTTTTTGAAAATTCTGGCCTCAAGCTACAGCTCCCACAGTGACATTTCACATGACCTTTTCAATAAGTGTCACTGGGAGAACATTGCCTGTGGTGATTTGTAGTATTAAATTTTAGGACTTTACACGATTACTAATGTATGTTTAAGCATTGTCATATTTCTAGACCTGCACTTGTGGAGAAAATTGACTAACTTACTAAAAGTGTCAGCGTCAACAGTGTTCAAGCTGAGATCACGGCTCCTTCCCATAGCACTGACAGATGCGTTTATGTTTTACAAGTCAGAAACCAGATTGTCACTTACTCTTGTAGAATTAGCCAACTTGCCATCACACCGGGGTAAACCCAACAAAACCTGACAGCAGGAATACCCCACAGAGTCTGTCCATTGGAGCACGAATAGTTTTACATTAATGTGACTGTATTTTGACATTTCCAATGGCATTGTGAATGGGATCAAGTGCTGATATTACCTTTTTTAACATGGAGATTTGACAACAGGGACAAGCGAAACAGCTACTTCATACAAAACTGCTTCTGATATCAACGTGCTGTTTAATAGTCATCCACAAGTAATGAGAAATAATATTACTCATGAAAAAACAGCCAGTGGACAACCTTAACTCCAACCTTTACTCTGAAACTTCTCCCCCTTCTGCTGAAGTCAAGTCAAAGTGTCATTTTACTCTTTACAGTGCCTAGATTAACCTACTTTGCATCATGCAGTAAAGTCATAGCGATGTGACAGTTATACCCGCCAGACTCTCTACTGGAGTGTGAGCTCGACTGACCTCTTTGCTTTAAAATGTCTTCTTATTTGGAAATAAAGGGAAACAGACAATGACAGGAATGCATTTTGATATTTTCACAGGCTTTTCTGAACAACTATGAATCAGCTTGGATGAGTTTTAGTATTTATACAAGCTTGACAAGGGGAGTGAAATCTTTCCCCAAAAGCCTTCATGTCTAAAAATGACACATGTACTGCAAGACTGACCATTACCTTGTGAGCTGGCACTATGTAAAAAATGTATTTGTGATTTACTCCACCTTAATGATGATTTACTTCAACAACTGGAGAGGTTGTGATTGCTAAAACTGGCTGTCCAGTAAAAGGAGAGGTAATCTGGAGATAGGGTTAGGGTTCGGGTTATGTTAATGTTCACTCCTTTATTTACAGATAATTTTGGAACATCCACATTTTTCATGTGGATTGGACAAAAAACTGTAAAGCCAACATGAAGGTATGAAACTTCACTTGAAATCTAACATTTTATCTTCTAGCTGAACATTGACCTATTTAGCATTTGGCAATGATATTAGATGGATCATTGGTGACTGGGTAAATAAGAGGTTTGAGGTCAGGTTAAGGTGGTTGCAACACTAGAAAATAACAGACCAATGTCAGAGGTGCTATGAATAGGTGAAACTAGCATGCAAGTTTGTTTTTGTTTTTTTTTGTTTGGTTGTTTTTTAATATTTGTGGAAGGTGAAGATCTTTTTCAAAGCTAAGGTTTACATGTCTTTCATGACTAAAATCTGTTTACTGCAGAACACCAGAAGACCAGGTGTTTGCACATAGAGGTGAGCAGGAGGTGGTTGTGTGGCTGATTCTGTGAAGGGTCTGAACATACATCTCAATATATGTCAAACTGAACAGAACTGTTTGTCAGCACACTAACATCTCTTAGTTACAATCAGCTCAAGTTGGTGGAAATGTCATTTAGTATGGATGGGGTTATATAGCAATGATTTGGACTCCACCTGTGTGTGTGTGTGTTTGTGTATTGGCAGAATTGATAAGAGAAATTACAGATGGATGGCATTGGCAAGAGAGTGTAACAATAGCTGCACAAAAGCATACAATGCTTGCATTGTATACAATGCATATTCTTTACAATATTATATGTGCATTATTGACACTGTATTGATTGCTGTATTTTTTATTATCATGGTGATTGTATTGGATCTGTCAGTCGTCCCTGCAAACAGTTCTGACCGAACTCCTTACCTCGCACATCTGCCCGATGAGGAGACAAATTCAGAGTCTTCTGATTGGTGCAGGGGAATAAGCCTATTCGATGCTGACTGAGGGTGATACTGATGCTCTGTAATCCAGAACAAGGACCACAGCTGACTGAACGGCCTTTTGTAACAGTTATCATCAACACATGATTAAGATCTTTGCTTCAATCGTTGGGGGCCTGGCATATTTCTGCCATATTTTATGGCAATTCATTAGAACATATTGCAGAATGAACCAAAAGTTTGTTTGTGTGCATGCGTGTGTGTGCGTGCGTGCGTGTGTGTGTGTGTGTGTGTGTATAAAATGTGTTTGTACATTATTCAAACACAATCAAGGTGGCAGGGTAGGTTTTGTAATGAGAGCACTGATTTAATACAATACAAGTCTAGGCATCATTTGCATCAAGGCAAACACTGAGTGTTCGATCAGTTTCATTGTTGTCGTTTTTCTGGTGAGGACATTCTCAGCATCTCTGAGTTTGTTTGTAACGATGCAGGAGATTTGTAACGATACTCTGATCATCTTTGTTGAATGTATTCCAAACATACGACGCTGCCAGCAGTCACTGTCAAATTAAAAACAAATGAATGACCGTAAAAAGAGTGTGAACGGCACAGTCTGAATGAACGAGTTCACAGGTTCACTTTTGCTCTATGCGGTTTGTATTAACTGACCATATCAACACAATTCATCTGGAAACTGTCCAGTTATTTAATTTGAAATTTGTTTACACTTTGATCTTCCAAAGGTTGACATGCAACCATTATGGACTGTAGAATATTTAAAAATGCATCACTGAAAACTCATTTCCTACAGGTACACGATAAAGACACCGTATATTGCTTTTGAATCATTTACATAGCCTTTATGGATTTCTTGCCAACAGCGTCAGAGGCTGCAAAAAAAAAAAAAAAATGCTGCCGTGCATATTTGTGAGTGCCCTAATGTGCTGCAGTTTGAATGCCCAGAGTATTTAAGGTTAAAACGTCTAACAGCACAAAGCTCTGGCTGATCTTGCCACTCTCACAGCATTGGGATTAGCCCACTTTTCTTCACAATGCAGTCAGGACCACAGGGAAGTGACATGGGCAATATTCCCCCCTCATTATCTATATGGGAACACCAAAATGAACAAGAATTCCTCCTCATACATCCCCCCTCCTCTTTCCTCCTCCTTTCCTCTGTGCCTTCCAGAGACCTCATTCCTCTCTGGTTAATTTACCCCTGGGCCCCCCCACTGGAAAAAAAAAGGGCCTTTTTACAAGAGAAAACGCCTTTTGTGAGGATGAGACACCTTTTAGATATGAGACACAAAACGCTTCATTTTTCTGCATGTCTGTCTCCCCCTCGTTGCTTTGCCAGCTTCTCTAATCACTCTTTGACACTCCCCCCCCCCTTTTTCCTTCAGATGCTTCGTTGCGAGCAATAGAGCAGTGCCTCTCGGCTTTTGCAGGTTTTTCTGATTTTCCTGAAGTCCCTTTGATATGGAAATTAAATGACTCCACTCAATGTCAGAAAAGCTGAGGCACAATCCCAGAGTTAGTGGTTCCGACACTTTCTGCCTTTTTTTTTTTTTTCCCTGAGAGCAGAAACACATTGCCAGGAGAGAGGCAGAGAAGAGAAGACACAAGCACAGTCAGATGATTATAGCTGGGAGTTTTGCTGAGCATTATTGAATTTGATATGTCCACCTGCACAAAGGGAACTTTTTCAAATAAAAGCCTCAGGGAGCGAATTTCGATAAACTCCAATTGTGTCTCTAAGTCACCTTCCCCGGAGAAAATTCAGCTCAGTCGCCTGAAATGCGACACCCTACAAAAAGTAAAACAGAAATGTCGCAGTCTTAATGAGCTCATCTGAGCAGGACTGTTTGAAATCTGACAGGAGGAGCATGGGAACCTTAAGTGTTTGTTAGCACTTCAGACTAAACCCTGACTTAGTAACAATGACTCAAGATAAAGAAAATGGCACTGAACCTTTTCTCGAGGAACAATAGCACATATTGAAGTCTGGTGTGACATATTGCAGCGTGCTGACATCACAGCGGACACTGACAGATGTTGTGGCAAATTTGAGCTGATGAAATGTATTTGACCTCAGGGCATGCCTTGTTGAGGTAATGAAAATCTAAAATAAAGCCATGCCATTAGGGAACCACCTTGATTTCCCTGTTCAGTTTAAAGTCTTAACTTTAACCTTCCCTGCTGCTCTGTTTTATTACCCAGCACATTATATCTTTGGGATATGATACCACAGAGTGGGGTCCAACAACTGCGTGGGACTCAGGACACAGGAAGCAATACTTGGTACCCTGTTACAGTGCAACATTTTATGAGCAGGGCTGGATTACCAACCACAAACCTCCTTGTGCCCCCCCAGAGCCCCAAGAATGTAAGGCTTAGTGGATCTCAGTGGATTTTTACTAATTTAATTGAACATTTGTTTATAATATCTGTCAAAGCACCATATAAACTTTGAGGGACATGAAACCAAGGTAGGTCCTGCTTTGTGGGCTCCTGTATTATTTCAATTCGTTTCAAATCAGATCATTGCCCTGCTGTGTAACCCAAGTGTCACTTCAGGGCATGAAGTGACAGCTGGACACTGTCCTTCAGGATTTTCTGGTAGAGCGCAGATTTTATGGGTCCATCTATTGTGGCATGTGATCGAGGTCCTGAAGCAGCAAAGCAGCCCCAGACCACCACACTACCATGTTTGACTATTAGGACTATGATGATGAAATGCTGTGTTAGTTTTACACCAGATGTAATGGGACTTTACTTTCCACATATGGCCACTGAGCAAAGGATTAATGATAAAGTGGATCGACACTGGGGTTTTGTGCCAGAGTTTTTGGGTACATGTATTTATGGAGTTAATTTTTAGTTTATTATTAGTCATGAGTTAGAGTTTTCTATTAAACTATTAAAAAACAGCTGAATTTTTCTGTGGTTTATTGAGATACACGTTATAATAATTATGCCATCATTCTGAGTAATAACAATTTAATGATATAATAGCAAATATAAAAGTAATACAGACACAAAACCGCTGTGTTAAGTACATTTCCAGAGTATATTTACATACCAACAGTTTAAAAATATGTACATGCTTGACTTTTATCAATAGTTTTACAGTGTGAGACCCGATAATATGTATTTTACCAGGTGCCACAGCCCAGTGGTGTCTCTGGGCCCTTACTGCCCCAGAAACCGCCACCAATAAGAAAAGGCGAACTTGAGAAACCATGAGAAATAAATTTGCTAAACTTCTCAATGCAGCAATGAATGCTGCTCATAATCAAGAGGCAACACTTTCATCAAGTCAGAGCTTCTCTTATCTACATTAAAAGAGGCGTGCAGTAGAACTGTGCAGAGAATCCGTTTGTATTTATCATAAACATAAATGCTGCCTGAGCAGGGCAAGAGGGATTATTTGACTTTTATCTTTCCGGCTATATTAGCAGGTTCAGGGAAAACTTCTTCCCTGTGGTTGTGACCTGGTGAACTCCGCACTACAGCACTAAGCATTTTGCACTCAGTACTTTACTGTCTCAGTAGTTTTATTGTTGTACTAATCATCCTTGCACATGCTGAAATTCTATATGTATTATTTACTTTGTACCTCAGCAAAGAACTGTATATGCAGTATCTTGTCTTTGCTTCACCTACAACTATTATAAATAGTTTATTTCATATTCGGTCTGCTGCATCTCTACGCCTAAGTAAAAACAATGCAATACAACCCCCTCAAGCTATACCACTGGGCTACAGTAAAATGCAGTGCCTACCAACATGGCATGTGCATGGATAGAACCAGTGAAGAGCTGAAGTACTGAAGTACAGTTTTACTGAAACTTAAGTTTAGCAGTAAATAGAATACACTTTGCTTTTCTACTGTATGCCAATTCTGCTCAGATACAGCCATTATTAATACTTATTACTAGTAGTTACATGATCACATTACTACCATCACAATGTTATTACTAACATGTAGTAGTCAGCTATGTATTTATGTTGCTTTCCATTGGCAATAACAAGACAAAAAGAAACAATAAAGCACCACTCACTTACATACTGTAATATTTCTTCTACCAGCAGTTAAATGAAAATTATATTTTTGCACTGCCGTAAACACCAGCTGCTCTCTCATAATAGTAAGCCGCTTGACTTGGATGGGTGATAAACCTAAATCACTGCAGTGGAAGCCAAGCATGCTGTAAAGCAAAGGTGTTAAAGCTAGGGACGTTTACTATTTCAACAAACTTTCAAATCTTTTCCTTCTACAGAAATACAACAAAATTGCTTTTGCATTGGAAAAGAAACAAAAAATATATAATTACTATGAAAATATGAGGGATTAAAGTGGGGAAAAAAAAATGGGAACAAAAAAGCACATGCAATGTTTGTGATTTGCAATCAACTCTTTAGAAATGTGCAGCATTTTGAAATATCACTGAGAAAGTAAAAACATCCTGAAAGTTTCTGAGGCCTTCTTTAAGAGAAGCCTTCATGTGCATGTTAAGGGGATGTGGGTGTTTGCAAGGTGCACGGTGCTGGTGTGGGTGTAAAGCTGCACTACACTGTGATTTGGCCTGGCAGAGTTTGAGATGAACGAGAGGACTCATTTGTGGAGGAAACAGCTTCAAGTTTTGGCTCCAGCCTCCGCAGCATGTACAGGCTACCGGATGAACTTGTCAGTTTCTTAACACACCAGCCACAGTTGAGCGGAACATCATCTTGTGAGAAGGAAGATTCTTTGCAATTTTCTCTGGGTTTGGAGAGGCCATTTTTTGAATCTACACCTTATTCTTTATTTCATTATACATTTTGGACATATATGACATTTTGGGCTTCTTCAGACAAGAAGGGCAGATGAGTCACATACATGGCGATATGCAATAAAGGCTTCTAAGGAGCAATTACATACATAATATATTTAACACAATTCCTGGTACGTGGATTCACGTTCATATTTTTGCATTCTTTTTGTACCTAACTTTTATTTTTAAAAATATCTGTGCACGCACATGCCAGGGGGGAAGAGAAATGAAAAGAAATCACAATATTTCAAAAGTTCTTTATGTGTGGTGTTTTCCTTCAACCCTGCATAGATGGCTTCATTGTTGGTGTCTGTGCTTCCCGCAAACTCTCGGCATTTCTGGAGCATTCAGAAATCCAATTTATTTTTGACTAGAAACCACATTTTAAATGAACCCCTCTATTATATTACCAAAACAAACAGACAAACAAAAAACCTCTCCATTGTACGTTAAATCAACCAGAACTGTTAAATGCACTCTCAGGAACACCGTTCAAATTAGTAAAAATGTTATTATGACTTAACAGCGAGTTCAAGAAAAAAAAATGTACAACAATAGCCATAAATTAAAACCACTGACAGGTAAAGGGAATGACATCTCAAAACAACAAATGTTCTTCTCAGGAGCCTTTATTTCTGCCTTTGTGTGGATGTTACAAACACTGGTGCAGATCAAGCTCTGTTGAGGATTGTCAGAATGCACATTTCATTACATGAACACTGCTAAGATATGGAGTCCAAGCCGGTCCTGGATCTCAGTCTGATCGATGGGAAAGTAAGTGCCACGTCAACCGAGGTCCAACCCCACTGCAAACGATAAAACCCAAAGTCACAGACACCACAGGACACCGCCTGAGGTCACCCATCCACTATATGGGACACAGAATAGCTGAGTTCATTCTGAGCCTATCCTTTTGCTATCACAGTATGTCAAGAATGTCAATTTCCCATTTATTCACCCATTTTCTTCTGCTTCTCCAGTTCAGGACTACAGGGGAGCTGGAGCCTATCCCAGGTGTCAATTTTCTTCTTTTTAAAAATTGCCCTCACAGTATTGTGAATCAGGAGACAAAGAAAATAATCATTTTGACACACATCAAAATGTATCTACATTGTTTGTTTGTTTTTTCTCAAAAAAAAAAGTATTTGTGTTCATCTACAAAACAGGGTCACTCTTGTCTTCAAGGTGTGGGTTATTGTTCAGCGCCAGGGTTGGGGTCATCGCTAATTATGACTCAGGACTTAGAGAGTTAACGTAATGCAGGGATTCTCCCATTTACAGTGTTGGCTTAACTGTGGATACACATTTAAAATAACTCCTCATCATGGAATCAGTCTGATCTACAGTACCGGTTAAGAGTTTGGAAACTTTTGATTGCATTATCAGATAAACACTGGCACCAATAGCTAACCCGACCGTTAGCTAAAGCTTAGTTAAAAGTTGTAAAGTAAAGAGGAAAGCCTCCTCCAGGTATTTGGCCAAGTACACAGACAGATGCATGAAGAATGATCTGAAACATGCTATTTTTAAAAACCTATTGCTGTGTACAAATACTACTGTGTGTTTTCACTTGGTTCGGTTTAATACTGTCTGACTCTCGGTCGAATAGAAGCACACAGTGTGTCTTTTCTCCTTCTATTTAACCTCCCAGCTCTTTCTTCGATTACCTTCCTCATCCCATTCTTTTTCTTCCCCTTTAGTTACTTTCCTACATGATCCTAGTCACTCTTTCCCTTCTCTGTCTCCCTTTTATCTCATAACTGCACTTCTAGTTTTTGCAACGCTACCATTACTGTTATTCTCCGTTCATATCCCTCTTCAACAAGTAATCATTCTCATTCGCGTTATCATCAGCCTTCTTATCTGCTGCATTGACATAACCGTCTGTCAAATCAAGTGGGAGCCATACTGAGAATATATGCTGTTAAATGATTCAAAACTAATATGCTCACCGTTACACTATTTCACTCATTTTCCATGCTTCTTTCATCTCGTCCCTCTCACACATTCATGCTCCTCTTTAAATCCCATTCTCTGTAGCCTTGCTATCTCTATAACCCCTTCCAGCTTTTATCTGCCATTACTTATTTCTATATTCTATAGTTCTGTTTTAACATTAGCTGCTGTTACCAGTTCAAATAACACTTGATACACAGCAAATATTCCTGCTTATGCTGGCTTCTTTCTCTGGTAAGCCTCCCCTGCCAATCAGGACTGGGGATGAATTAGATAGGAGACAGCAGGTTAATAAGGATGATAAGAAAAAAACTGTAACAGGATGGTAGATATGCTGGTGCACCAAAATACAGCCCCTCTGGTGTGGTGTAGGTATTTCAAACCAACCACAATCTTTTCTAACCAAGACAGAAAAAAATGAACCAGTAAATAGAAAAAAAGCAAACTCTTCTTTACTTTTAAAATCACGCAAACGTCTTATTAATTTGACTTGAAAGTGTTCATGTTTTTCCCAAGATGGCTAGCTTTAGCACTTTATTTGTCGTCACACCTGCTTAAATAAGCTTAATCTATCTCTTTTATTTTTTGGTCTTTCAAATAAGCTATAAAGATGTATATCTTTATGGGGTATGGGCATTGGGATTTGACAGACTGAGGAACCCGAATACCCAGTGTAGCAGTGCAGCATGGGGGAAAGAATGACTTAGAAATAGCACAAGTGAAAATTTGTATTGTGAGCTCCAGCAGACTTTTTTTTTTCCTTTGCATACTAGCTGTTTATCGCTCCTTGTGGATTTAACAAAATCAACACAAAATAAGCAATCAGATCAGTTTGAATTTAAATTCATGCCTGCTACCCTTGATGCATCACTTCACCACAGCACTACAAGCTAACCAGTTCAGCATGTAAAAAATTTTTCATTTTCATGAAACCTTTGAATATCACACTTGAATTTCTTTTTCTAAGACACAATATGAAAAAATAACTTCAGCAACATATCATGTATAAATCCCACATCTTAAAAAAATCTAGTAATATTTATAACCTTACCTGAGCTTTAAATTCCCAGTTTATCTGCGCTCACTGAGCAGTTCTCACCTTACTGTCTTGTCCTCACTTTCTTACATCTTTTTCAGCCTCTGATTAGTTAACTTATGTAGCACCCGACCCATGTAGCTAATAGATGAGACGAGATTTAAACACAGGGGTGTTGTAGTACTATGGGCGGAGCCCTGGGTTCTTTAATTTATTGGCTTCCGAATTAACCGGTATTGATAAGAAAATTTAGTGTTTGGTGCCTCCACTTAGCAGAATTCAACCCTTGGTCCTTTAATCCTACTAAGAATTATTATCTAGTCTAATGAAACACGCTTCTCTGGGTCAAACTTACTCAACAGAGGAAAATCCTTACACGAAAGAAATAACACACTCAGACTTCTTAACCTCAAAAATATAGAATTTAGTAATCAAAAATTAATACGGGCATTTTCCAGTGAATAAAAGTACAAAATAATTACCTTAAATAGGGTTCTTTAAACACTTGCAAATAAACCAAATTACTTATGAAAACAATATTCTTTTAACTCACACACACGCAGTCACCCACGCACGCTGCAACTCAATATCAGTCATTTTAAATAAAATAAAACAAAACAAAATGTTGCAGGCCTGTGTCGACGCTTGGGTGCGGTGTGGTTGGAAACTTTATGACCCTTTCACTTGCAAAGCAAGCAGAAGCAAACAATAAAATAATAAGCACGTGCAATTGAGTACTCACAACCTCTTGAGCAGTCAGTCAGTCAGTCAGCCAAACTGGATAGTGTTAGTCGTTGGTAACCTTGAGGGAATCATTTGTGAAGACAACGAGGGCGTCCTGCAACCATTGCGGCCTCCGACACCGAATCCACACACGGTAGCGACTTCTGGATACTTCTATGCTCCACACGTAGCAAGAGGGGGGAAAAAAAGTCCAAGGATAGCCTCCTGGTCCTACACGTTAGCGAGCATATAAAATATCTTAGTCTTGCTTTGTAAGCACTCTCATTTACACTGCAAATAGCATCGGCACACATTAACAAAACTTAGCAACCTAGCCAGCTGCTATATTATACATGTGTGACACGGCTAGCAAGCTAATAAGCTATCCGCGATTAGCATCTCCATTTTAATATACTGAATCTGACAGAAACAGTTCAACACAACTTTCAAAGAAGTATTTACCTCCGGATGTTTCAAAGTCCTTAACACAGAATGGCAAACTCTGCATTCACCATGATGAAAGGCACTTACACTCCAATACGAACAGCAATCAACATACACGTTTGATGTACGTCTGCGGCATCTCCGTACCTCTCGCGCACCTGCCGTCTACTAGGTCAACTTCACATCCCGACCCCACAACCCCTTGATTGGTTACATAGGTCACAAACAACCAATACAAATAAACACAAGTCAAGACTGACATTCTGATGCCCAGTGGAGATAGGTTGTACACAGTGCAAAATGCTTTAAAGTACAGAGAAACAAATTAAAGGGACATGCTGCTTTATTTACCATACAAAATGATTTGTCAGGTAGTGTTTCCACATAACTCACTTATAAACTTTATAAAAGCTGTACATGAACTATTAGCTATTTGAACATTAAAACTATTTACTCATGCCCATAATCACTATGGACTGGGCTACACTTATATTTTTCTTTTCCCGTGGGAAATACAGCCTCTGTGCCTTTAGCCTGCAGACACATTCAATTCAGTTCAATTCAGTTTCATTTATATAGTGCCAAATCACAACAAACAGTCGCCTCAAGGCGCTTTGTATTGTGGGTAAAGACCCTACGATAACACAATTACATTGTGGTCCAAACTGCAGAAACCGTTTCTGTTTGGTGATTTTTGTTGACCTACTTGAAACATTTAAAAATACCTCCCAGATATAAGCTCATCTTATTCATCTTCTCAAGTGCTAACCTGAGCCCTCAGCTAGATGTATAAAGTTCTGTGACCACAACTTTATTGACATCTACAGTATGAACTTATAGCAATGAGGATGTGTTGTGGGTTTAAGTGGATCTTAAAAGACATTATTTTGTTAGAACTGAGCAAGTATCTCCATGCCATCAGCTGGAAGCAATGCCAGGCTGCAGCACATGAAGAATTATCTCTCTTGACAGTATTATGCAATAACCTTCTGACTTCATATTTGATAAATCATTAATGAAGGTTCTGGTCTGTTCTGGATTGTTTAGGTTCACTTTAACCCATGGGCATGAGATGTTTTTGAAGGAAATTTTCACATCTATATCTGCAGAGAAGGTCAAATAGTTTTTTACTTTACTATTATCACTTTATTAGGTCATGTTACACTTACACAACCACCCAACAAGTTTAGAAAGCATCTTTAGAAATGTATCTATCATCTAAACATCCATACAGTAAGTAACAACTGCTTTTTAAAAATCAAACAGATATTTCCTTTTTCTTTCTCCACAGGATAGATAGAGAAAATCAAAAATAATAAAATACTAGGAAAACCATAAATGTTGTTCACGGCTTGTTGAAAACTATACATGTATCATGTCACATATACTACCTTGTTGTTGTTACACCCCTACTGCTATTTTTTCTGTCTTCTTTGATCATTAGACCTTCCCTCTCCTCTCATACTGCCACAGTCTTATACCACCCTGAGTTTTTGTATCTCTCATTTCCATTTCATAATTTCTCCTCTTATCATAGCATCCTTACTCCATCCCCTAAGTCATCTCTCCTACATTCCTTCTTCCTTCAGCCTGTCTCATCTTTCTCTCATCAGTCTCTCCACAACATTGAGCCACTAACTAGTTTTCTTGTACCACACAGCCGTTAAAATATGCATCAGGTGCATTAATCACCTGCCTGTCCCTTTATTATTACCTTTGATTAAAAGGGGAAAACTCTTGCTTTCTTTCTCTTACTGTGTTTAATTCTGTCCCCTATGCTTTACTTGCCTATCAGTTCATAGACCTGGTCTTTTTCTCTGTAATTATTAAACACTGATGTTCCACTGCACCTAAAGAATCCCACATGAAACCGGAGTTCCCCCTTTATGCCACCACCTCCACTTTATCCGTTGGTCGCTCCATATGGCTCTTGCTCATTATCTCCCCGGTAACAGTCCCCATGGTGATGGCATAGCTGCAAATCCAGGACATCCTTGAGAATAGGTGATACCTTTTTTTTAAATGAGAGAAAGAGGCCGAGATAGAAAGGAGTGAGAAAATGGGATAAAAGAGACCATAAGTGAAGTGAAGTGGGGAAAACCCTGAGAATACTTTTCAGAAGAAGAGAAACAAAGAAAGGGAAGAAGAGGACAAGATGAGTTAGCATACTGAATGGTTTATATATTTATTTATTTATCGCCTGAGCTACAAAGATACATACAGTGCCAATCAAATGGTGAGTGTGTCCAAAGTTTTGACTGGTACTGGATGTAGCCCTGTTTGGTATTCTGGCTTAGTGTAAAGGCTCGGGGAAATTGCTATAAATCCCAGTCCATTTTCATTTCCCTTTGTGAGCCTAGCTGTTATATGTCAAAACTGTTAGCAGCTAGAATTAAACATTTACTATTAAATAGTGTTTACCTCTCACAACTTAGAATATGTCTCAGTAGACTGAGTCACTCTATTAATCCTTTTTTAATGCTATCTCTATTAAAATTTAAGACTTGCGGGTACAAAGCTAACATAGTACTAAAAGACGGCTTTTCAACTAATCAAGTGGGCAGTTTTGTTGTTGTTGTTTTCAATAATTATTAATTTTCTTTTTGCTGTTTGATATATGGCGCCATGTAATGTATTGCTGAAATCAATAAATCTCTATGAGTTACCCTCCATAATATAACAGGAAAGCAACCAGCCTTCCTCTGGTCCCTTCCAAGGTACAGTTGCTATAGAAGCAGATTTAAGAGTTGCAAATCTAAAAGATATTAATGTAAGATTTTGGATTTAGCATAATGAACCAAACAAACATGCAAATATATCTAAAGAAACAGCTAAGATTACCTATCCAAAATCAATGCAAAATAAAGCTAGAATGGAAACCCCTACAAACTCTGACAGATCAAAGAGGCATTATTACATTGACATCTTGGCACTTGTTTTTCATGAGGTAGATTGAATTGTTTCCAAATCGAAAAGTCAGTGCAATAGATATTATAAAACAGGGACGTGGTCTGATAAAATAAGGCCAATGCATAAGCGCCTTAAATCTTCACTCTATATAAAGGCAATTGTTGTTGTTGCAAAAAGACCCGTCTTATAGAAGTCTATGAGAAACAGCTTTCTGTCTTGACCTATGTAAACACTTTTCTGTTGAGTTTTCATACTGAAAAAAACAATTCAGTTTATGTTGTGAATCTTGGTCATACTATATTTCAAAATGGATAATTATCTGTGGTATGAAACTGAAAGCTCATTGGCTAATGACTTATTAGTCACAAGTAATTAGCCAATGAGCGTGCAGTTTCACAGTCAGACACACCCCTCTTCATTACATGTTTTTTTTTTCCAAAACAAGATGGCGAGACCAAAAGTGCTCATCTTGAGACTTTAGAATGGGACTTTAGTAGCTTTGGTAGCTATGTCCATCTTTAATACTGTCTATAGTCAGTGCATGTCATGTCAGCATGTGGAAGTGTCTTTGGACAAAATACTGAATCCCAAATTACTTGCAATATATTTCTAGTAATTGTGTGTAATGTTTCAATCTTCCCCCTTGGATGTCTACTAGGGCTACCCCTTTTTTCTCATTTCTGAACTGATCTGTCATATTTCAGGCTTGCTACCAGAACAAAATAACTGCGAGTGAGGGTTATCTCTGCCGATACAGCTTATTAGAGCTATCCTGGGAAAATCCCGAAACCTATTCTAATGATTGCCAAACCATGTCTTTATAGAGGTGTTAAAACTCATCATTAATGGTACATGGGAGGCTGTCAAATGTAATCTTTATGGGGGTAAGAGTTAAGACATGGAATAAAGCACTGATTGAATATGGTACAATAAATGTGCTTGGAGTGCTAAGTAAGAGAAGAAAAAGGCTACATATTTACAGTGTATCACAAAAGTGAGTACACCCCTCACATTTCTGCAGATATTTAAGTATATCTTTTTATGGGACAACACTGACAAAATGACACTTTGACACAATGAAAAGTAGTCTGTGTGCAGCTTATATAACAGTGTAAATTTATTCTTCCCTCAAAATAACTCAATATACAGCCATTAATGTCTAAACCAGCAGCAACAAAAGTGAGTACACCCTTAGTGAAAGTTCCTGAAGTGTCAATATTTTGTGTGGCCACCATTATTTTCCAGAACTGCCTTAACTCTCCTGGGCATGGAGTTTACCAGAGCTTCACAGGTTGCCACTGGAATGCTTTTCCACTCCTCCATGATGACATCACGGAGCTGGCAGATATTCGAGACTTTGCGCTCCTCCACCTTCCACTTGAGGATGCCCCAAAGATGTTCTATTGGGTTTAGGTCTGGAGACATGCTTGGCCAGTCCATCACCTTTACCCTCAGCCTCTTCAATAAAGCAGTGGTTGTCTTAGAGGTGTGTATGGGGTCATTATCATGCTGGAACACTGCCCTGCGACCCAGTTTCCGGAGGGAGGGGATCGTGCTCTGCTTCATTATTTCACAGTGCATATTGGAGTTCATGTGTCCCTCAATGAAATGTAACTCTCCAACACCTGCTGCACTCATGCAGCCCCAGACCATGGCATTCCCACCACCATGCTTGACTGTAGGCATGACACACTTATCTTTGTGCTCCTCACCTGATCGCCGCCACACATGCTTGAGACCATCTGAACCAAACAAATGAATCTTGGTCTCATCAGACCATAGGACATGGTTCCAGTAATCCATGTCCTTTGTTGACATGTCTTCAGCAAACTGTTTGCAGGCTTTCTTGTGTACAGACTTCAGAAGAGGCTTCCTTCTGGGGTGACAGCCATGCAGACCAATTTGATGTAGTGTGCAGCGTATGGTCTGAGCACTGACAGGCTGACCCCCCACCTCTTCAATCTCTGCAGCAATGCTGACAGCACTCCTGCGTCTATCTTTCAGAGACAGCATTTGGATGTGACGCTGAGCACGTGCACTCAGCTTCTTTGGACGACCAATGCGAGGTCTGTTCTGAGTGGACCCTGCTCTTTAAAACACTGGATGATCTTGGCCACTGTGCTGCAGCTCAGTTTCAGGGTGTTGGCAGTCTTCTTGTAGCCTTGGCCATCTTCATGTAGAGCAACAATTCATCTTTGAAGATCCTCAGAGTTCTTTGCCATGAGGTGCCATGTTGGAACTTTCAGTGACCAGTATGAGAGAGTGTGAGAGCTGTACTACAAAATTGAACACACCTGCTAATGGCTGTATATTGAGTTATTTTGAGGGAAGAATAAATTTACACTGTTATATAAGCTGCACACAGACTACTTTTCATTGTGTCAAAGTGTCATTTTATCAGTGTTGTCCCATGAAAAGATATACTTAAATATCTGCAGAAATGTGAGGAGTGTACTCACTTTTGTGATACACTGTATGTTGTGGACTGCCATCAGGCAGAAGTCAATTATCTGTTAGCCAGCAGCAATTTTAAACTGTTTGTCTCCAGCACAGTCCAAAAATAGTTCAAAATTGTATCTTTTCATTAGCATTCATGGACTCAAACTGAACTCCTGCCACTTTGAAACTGAACTCTGGAAGCAGGAGTTGGTATTGTGACATAGGTTGTAGGACTTTTAACAAAGATACTACTGTTCCAATTCTACCTATTTTGCAGTTTATTTTATATTTTCTTTCCAGTTATTGATCATTTTTGTTTTTATTTGTTGCTGGGTTAGATTGCTCTGGTCTTGGCTGTTCAGGGGTCATTTCTTTTGTTACCTGGTTCAGATGCTGTTTTCCCTAGGAGGTGGGCAGGTCCCATGTTGGCTCTGCCTGCTGGTGAACTTTCCCACATCCCGGTCGTCAGCCTGCACACCTGTTGCTCATCAGTACATCATCAACTGGCATTTAAGGACCAACTCAAGACAATACTCTGTACCTGATTGTTGTCAATGGCTGTGATAATTTGGCCTGCTGATGTTTTTTTTGTTTTCTAATGCTTCACAATTTGCCTTGAAATTGGATTGAACATTAACACTTGCTTAGAAATCCTGTCAAGCATAATTGTAGGGTGCAGTAGCTTGCAATAATGTCAGCTAGCAAACTTCCCTCATCTCAGTAACGCATGATGCTTACAGGGTTCCCATTAACATAAAAAAAAAACAACAAAAAACTTACTTATAGATGTAAGAATTATTAAATTTCCCTCAAAATATGTTGTGCTCACATTTTTTCAATGTAGGACTGAAATGTAGAGTACTTATTTCTTATTCTTTTTTTTGGCTATGAAAAAAGCGCCAAGTCGGGACAAGGGGAGGCACCATTGTGGCATCGGCAGGGTTAGATGTCAGATGAGTTGCATTTTACTATGTAGCTATCGGGCATGCCTTTAGCGATCGCCTTGTACACTTTGTCATTCTACATGTAGATCTACAGAACTGTTCAGTACATGCCTACAAACCAGCAGGAAATTTTGGAATCAGAACAGAGGAGAAAACCAAGCAGATTTATCTTTCAACTTTAAACTTCTCTAAACAGAAGCAATAACTTAATTAGTAACTGAATTGAAATGCTCTCCAGTATTTATTTGGCCTTGAGCCTGCATGACATAAAAATGAACTCACTTGTGTGTGATTTGTGGTTGTCAGAGCAAGTCTACAAAATCTAAACCTGGTGAGTGGCAGGCTGGCTTACAACAAACTTTTCTTGTAGTCATTTCTAAAGCCTAACCAATAAAACTGACCTAAAAAAAAGTGGAAAAATAAGCTTTTTTTGAAATAAAAATTTAAGAAATTTAAATTAAAATAACTTTTAAGAAAGTTAGATTCCACAGGCTAGTGGGAACCCTGGTGTGTAACTGGGCACTAAACTCGTTGACTGGCTGATTGAGCATTCATCAGGTGTCAGGTTCGAAATCAATAATGAAGACATTGAAGTTAAACCAAAAAGGTCTTCAGTATTAGATATGTGTAGCAAATACTAACGTAAGCATGTTCAGATGGCATGTAGTGATATAGTTGGTAAACCAACCAAAGAGTCTGGTGTTAATTCTCCATAATATCTTTTTGAATAGCTTTTTCGGCTACTGTACATGGTCAGTTGATTTAGTGTTGTTCAGTTTGTAGAATGTTTTAATTAACAGAGAAATTATAGTCATCTTCTTCTTTTGGCCTCTCCCTTTAGGGTTTTCACCAAAGCGGATCATCTGCTTCCATCACACCCTGTTCCAAGCACTTTCTCTGTCATATCGACTTTCTGCATGTCCTCCTTCACTACATTCATGAATCTTCTCCGTCGTCATCCTCTTTTCCTTCTTCCTGGCAGCTCCATCTTTTGTCTCCAGTATCCCTCCTCTGCACATGTCCAAACCTCCTCAGCCTTGCCTCTCTAACTTCGTCTCCAAACCGCTCAGCCTGAACTGCTTCTCTGATGTACTCATTTCTAATCTTGTCCATCCTGGTCACTCCCATTGAAAATCCCAACATATTCAGCTCTGCCAACTCCAGCTCTGTCTCCTGTCTTTTTATTAGTGCTACTGTCTCCAAACCAAACATCATAGCAAGTCTCACTACCAACTGTTAAATCTTCCCTTTCACTCTTGCTGCTAGCCTCCTGTTACAGATCACCCCTGACACTCATCTCCATGCACTTTCACCCTGCCTGCACTCTTTTCTTCACCTCGCTTGTGCACTGTCTGTTGCTTTGGATGGCTGACTCCATCTATTTGAACTGATCCATCTTCACTATATCTACTCCTTGCATATTCACCTTTCCACATGCCTCTCTTTCATTTGCACACATGCATTCTGTCTTGCTTCTACTCATTTGCATTCTACAAAATGAAATCTCAAAATCACATCTCATTTTCAGTTCAAACAAAATGCAGCCTTTTGTGTCAGGTTGATGAATGTAATAACACTTAGGTCTGTTGCAGTTATGTTTTTTTTTTTATGTTTGTTTGTTTTTTTATTGGCTGGTTCCAGGAGAGCAGCGTGGCTGCTGCTGGCAGGAAAAGGCAGAAAGACATGTGAGTAAGTGCAGAGAATGTAAAGGAGACTTAAAAGGAAGGAAAGGAGACAATGATGAGAAAGAAGAAGAGACAGAAGAGGAAAGACCAGGAAAAATAGAAAAGACAGCCATTCAGGGCATGAGCAGGTGGACACACACACACACACACACACAGTCTCTGTAACTCTTGCGAGAACAGGTGCCTGGTACAGGAGGGCTCAGATAGTGTGTGTGTGTGTGTGTGTGTGTGTGTGTGTGTGTGTGTGTGTGTGTGTGTGTGTGTGTTGGCCCAAGTCCCAGATATAGTGGGAGGGATTTGTGTATTCTCTTCCTCTTAATGTCAAAATGTCATCTCTCCATTTGTTTTAAAGTATGATCTACATGTATGAAGGACTGTGTGTGTGTGTGTGTGCGTGCGTGTGTGTGTGTGTGTGTGTGTGTTAGCGGCTTTAAATTATTTTTTAAGACAATACCTGTTCTTATTGGTGTGTGAGATCTGACTATGTGTGTGTGCATATGCAAATGTATAATCTAAATAAATGATGCCTGCAAAAGAAATTTTAGAGGCTCCTTGATATTTAGTTTTGTGTATTGTGATGGGTGATATGTAAACATAGTAAAAGGTACACTATAACAGCAGTGATAAGTGAATGTGATTGCCTGTTCCTGCTTGTAAATGTTTGAATATGCAGTGTATTTAAACTTCCTTGATCTAAAATAGAGTTAAATATCAGACAGAGTATTCTGTCCAGTGCCCATTTACAAACCTCTCAATGCAAAGTGTGATCTGTTTCTTTCTATGCATGAACGCAGCAGAGCTTTTTTCTTTTTGTTGCAGTTGTACCAGACAACCTTTTAATTTTTTCCCCACCAATCCAACCAAGAAGAAAAGTAGTTTTATAACAGTAAGTAGATGCAGAATTGGCCAAATGACAATCCCTTTATAAACACAACCCAATTTGCTGAGTAAGACTACCCAGGCAGCAATTAAAAATGAAAACACATTACTAAATTAAAACATAACTTATATAAAAATAAATAATAATATCAGAAGAAGTGAAAAAATGGACTGGTCAAAATTAGATGGAAAATTTATTTCCATGATCACATATCAATCGATTAACCTTTATGGCTGCCACAAGACTGTGTTGCACAAATCTACACACATGAAAAAAGGACTCAGATATGCATCAACAAACTGAATGTTTGTAAGTCCCTCACACATGAGGTTATGTGTAACCTATGAAGAATGTTTCTTTTGTGATTCCAGTTGGTGACGCTCAGCTGTTACAACTATAGCAATGCCACATCTTAAGTGCTGTAGTGAGTAGGGCCACTCCCTCGGAGCATCTGAGGTGGCTCCACTTGTCTCTTCACTGCTGCCTGCTCCTCAATTTATTTTACATCTTAATGTGAGGGTCTGGGGGGGGGGGTGAGCTTTCACACAGTCATAATCATTCTTCCCACTACATACACTCACACACATCAACACATACACCTTGGAGGAAGGAATGGATGGGTCTTCCAAAACCCCAGTTTTCTGCTGGGTGTTGGGTGGCTCTTGGGCGCCTGTGGTCTTGGGGCCGCGTTATCGGCTCGTGCTAGGGGGGGCCGGCCTGCAGGGGGTTGGGCTGCTCATTGCCTCTGGCTCTCTGGGGCTCTTACTCTTTTGCTGTGGGAGCTCCGTCTAGGGTCTCCCTTCGTCCTCCTCTGGGGTGTGCGCGCGGTTATCATGGAGATGTGTGACCACAGGTCTCCTGACCTCTGGGTGGGCTGTGGATGGCCAGGGTCCCCTGGGTCTTTCTCTGTTTACCTCTAGATCCTGGGGGCCATTCTTATGGCTTCTCACCCTCATTGTTGAGTATGTTTTGTGACAGAGACATGCATACACACAAGTAAATGTGTACATGTATATGTATGTGTGTGTGTGTGTGTGTGTCTGAGCTTGACTTTGTGGCTTACCTAAATTAACAGCTGAATTGCTCAATTTCTCATTATTGATAAAGTTCCAGAGTGTTTAATTCAGTATAATGAGAGTATTAATTAAGTAAATGGGTGATTTACGGAAGCTTTAAGGTTTAATGGTCTTAAAGAGCAACATTCTGCCAATTACAAACTGAAACTGTTCTTACACACATGTTTAAACTTGCACTAAATGATACTTTCTCCTTGTCTTTGTAACTAAATGCTTTCATGGGAATTTATTGTAGACAAACTATTTTTCAATACTTATTGAGCACTTATTATTAATAATTTGAAGCACTAACTGGTGCAATACTTCTTTGTTGACATCTGCAGTATTTGCAGTACATAATAAAAATCCCACTGAGAAAGAACATACACAAAAGAAAGGAAAGGTGTGATAGGGAAAGTGTGTTAGCATCAATGATGTATGATGTTTAGCAACACTGGTGGATTTTAGCACTTGAATGGGCAGAAACATTTGTTAACCAAACTTGAATTGTTTAGTAGTGTGAAGAATGCTCAAGAAAGTTTGTAAATCTCCTTCATGCTCATCGTTGCTGTTCCTATATTAGCTTGACACTCCCTCAGTGTACTACATCTTTTCTGTTTCCTCTCCCATTTTTTTTTTTTTGTAGAGCCTCCCTCCCTCTTCTGTGAACCTAAAGAAATAGGGAAATGAACGAGGCAGCAGAAGACAAAATAGAAAGAAGACAAGACATCTGGTAAATCATTTAGCAGACAAGAACAGGTGGCTCTCTCATCCTCCCATGTCATCCATACTTTTACAGGGTAAAATATTTATTGGGCTGCCACAGAACGAGGCACTCATAATTTGGTTTCCGCGCATGGTGACACTCAGGCTCATTACAAGTAAATATTATGCACCATATGCTTTCATTTTTACTGACTAATGTCCTACAAAGTAATGTGCTATTACCAAGGGGCAGGAGATGAGAAGGGAGGGTTGGATCTGTCAGGACAAAAAAAGGGGAAACAGAAGAACGAATGAGAAAAAAAGAGAAGACAACAGAACTTTTGTCACCTGTCAAGTTTCCAGGTCATAGATTTTGGTTGTGAATGACGTCCAAAGCAGACTGCGTATCTTACAGCTTGACATAGTATGCTTGACCTTGCAAAAAGTAGTTGCAAAAGCTTGTGGGGGATTGATAGTACAGCATTTCTGCCACTTTGTGTGGGTATCTGCCTGGTCAGAATGAAGGATTAGGGTTATGCAATCAATACAGATATGTTGTAACCATATCTTGAAAAGTGTTAAGCTCATTTTGTCTTTCTTCAGACTGAATGTCCTGACATTTATAATGTCACTTCTGTCTGATCAAAATGACAGGAAAATCATGGAGCAGAATCAGAGGACCAGTGAAGATTAAAAAACATTTTGCAGACAGTAAGCTAGCAGACATTAGGTATTTTTATGACTAAAATAATGTTACTTTTCTTTGAGGATTTTGGCAGTTGCCTCCCAGCTTCTGATGTATTAGCACCATCCTCAGAATTAGAGACAACCCAAACCCCTCAAAGCAACTAGAAAGCATTTTATTTTTATTTTTGGCCAAACTGCCTTGTGGATGGTCAGATCCGGTTGGAAACACAAAGTTTGTTCTGTTTCCTAGTTAAGTGCATCTCCTTTCAGTGACCATCACCATATGTTATCTTGTGACCTTTCAGGACACTGATGTTTGGGACTGATTCTGTTCTATGTTCAATAGGAAGTCAAGTGTGTTTGGTAATTGAGAAAAAACACTATGCCTATACAAGCACTCAACAGGGTTGATTGTCTGTTATTGTCTTTGTCTAACACAGTTGTCAAACACAGCTCATCTCCATGTTGGTATTTGTGCTTTCTTCCCTTGAATTTTCTCTTCCTCATTTAGATTTTCCTTGGATGTTTTAATGCCCTTATTTTTGCTATTCTAGTTCTCCTTATGTAAGGTCTTTTATACATTTTTTTGACTGGTTGGATTAAATATTTGGATTTTGGACTTAACCCTGGTCTCCTATGTCCTCTGTTTGGGTCCCCTTCCTCTGTCTGACCATTGTAACCTAAATGCAATCCTGGTTTATCCTTGATTGTGCTGTACATATTGCTTACTGCATCAATGAAGGGGCATTCAAGGGACACTGAACTCTGGATCATTTACCCTCATGAGAACAAACAAAACACTGAAAAGGGATGTTCTGCTTCGACCAACAACATGAATTTCATGTCAACTTCAAGTCTCATGACTACTTTTGCAGCGGTCTCAAATACCCTTCATGAGCATCATAAAAACATGGCTTATAACACAATTTGTGCAAAACTTGTTATGAATCATATGGGTCATCAACTCGGACTAAGTGTTGTTACAGTAAAAATTCTGAAAATGAGACTAAAATCTCAATACAAACATCCACACTGTTGATTGTGGTTTTATATTCCTGTACTGTGTTACTGCTCTGGTGCTGGCAAAGCATGTTAGGCTGGTGAAAGCTGTAATGTTTAAAGCTCCACCAGGTAACAAGTAAACTGCAAATACATCATACTAATTGACTTATGTTCATGATTGGATCATTGCTCGTGATCCAGTCATTATCAACTGCCTGTCACGATTGGCTGTATGGCAGGCAGAGGCCAAGACAGAGACACAAAGACAAAAAACAGGAAGCCAGAAAGGCCTAAACACAAAAACAGCCCTGGAGTTTAGCCCAGCTACGGGGCAAGCACAGGAAACAGGCCAGCAGTGGAGACCCTCTGGTGGCTTGGCTGAAGGCCAGCATCAAAGGGGGTGACAGGACACTCCAGGATGCTTAGTTGTAGACCAACAACTACCCTGTGGTGGCTGGAAGCAAGCGATGGCGATTGAGACCCTCAAGTGGCATGGCTGGAGGTTGACAACAGTGAAGCAAATTCTCTGGGGGCCTGACTCAGGATGCTCAGGACACTCAGGTGACTGGGGCTCCTCAGCAGGCTCTGGCAGCACTGGCTGGGGCTGCACAGGGCTCACAGCTGGCAGCTCTGACACGGGAACACAAAGCAGGGAGACTCACAACTGATGAGGGATGAGGGAAGACTGAGACAATATATACAAGCACAAGCTAACAAGAGGATGGGTTAAAGGTGCGAACACAGATGGGGATAACTTCTCAAGATGAGATGAGGGAAGTAGAACTGAATGCAAACAGAAAACCAAGAAAAGCAAAACAAAAGAGCAACAAAATAAAACAGGAAATAACTGAACATGGGAACAAGAATTCAGGGAATATGCAAAGGTGCACTCAAAACCATGAGCAAACTAAGAAACAAATTATAGATATTTAACAACAACAGAATTGGAATGACCAAAAAAACTGGGCAGAGGACCAGGGACCCTGAGACTACCATTGCCCAAAACTCAGGTATAAACCAAGCAGTGGTTTGGGGGAATTGTTACACCTGTAGAAATAGGCCAAGTTTAGGAATTTCATGTCTGACAAGACACTGAGACAAGTGTTATCATGTATTTATAATAACTGTCATGGCATCAGATCCACTTACATTTATTGAATAAGTATGAGGTGCCGTTGAATGGTCAGAAAATCTAGTGAGTGGAGTGGAGATTTCAACACCTAAAAAAGATTAAACTATATATTAAGAGAAGGGATCTCAAGAAAAAGAATGAGAGTGAAGACAAGACAGAGACTGGAAGTGACAGATGGCTGGGAAGTAGCAGAGCAGAAATCTAATGTGTCTACTCTTCCAATTCTTTAGGGATCTGTGGTACTGGACTGAAGTAAAAATGTGAACTAACTGACTCACTTTGCATTCGAAGCAGGCACTGTACATCCTAATTAATTTTGTAATACTGCTCTGCTGAGCCTCTTAGCCAGTGGACAATGGGCGATTAATGGCTCCCACTGTGAAGGTGCCAAAAGGAACTAGTGCTATGTCGTCTTAATGTGTAGAAATTATGTTTCTTCACTGGTATGTATCCAGGAGAAAATGGACGCTTCAATTATCTCAACTCTCATAAATGCATCTTGACAAGGTTGGATAAGCAAAAGATGACAATTACATCTATTGTGCTGAGATTTTTACACTTATGACTACAATTATAGTGTATCCAGACTGTCTACCAGAGAGGAACCAAGACCTTTAAGGAGGCAAAACTATTTTGTGGGAAAATAGATCATAAAGTGGGCATATAGTGCAATAGCACATATTTGATATGTCCAACTAGTTAAAGATGTAATAAGCTGGAGTTCACCAGTATATTTATTGTACCAACTGTTTTGTATTTCATATTAACACCTACTACTCCTGACTGTGGTAGATCTGAACATAAAATTACATTATGATTTTGAGCTTTCTCATCATTTCTGAGAACCATTCATAAAAATGCACTTTTAAAATATGGCTACTAACAACTCAGAATAACCAAATACAGTAATGTACAAAACTCTTGAGCCAACCCTCATTTGTTTATATTTTGTTTCCAAGGAGCCAGACTTTCTTGTCTTTTTTAAAGTGGTCTTGAGCAAAAGTTCTCCAGTACAAAGTGTTTTTTAATCTGGCTTTTCACTCATTTTCAGTCCAGTCCTTGTACATGACCATTTGCAGAGGAATTTTGTTTTTTTCTTGTTGTTGTTGGTTAAGTCACTTAACACTGCCCTATAACTCATCCAAGCATAAAAGAAAAACCCCACCTAACTCATGTTCAACTCAGCCCATTTGGCTGCTACTTAAACAGAGGAGAGAGTGTGACTTTTGTTTTGGATCAATCTGTTTTGTGAACTTGGGCCCCTGCCTGTGTGAGGGAAAGAATTGCTTATGTGTATGGACTTAGGGGTCAGTCACACTTATCAACATTTTCCAAAGTTTACAAAGCGTATTCTTTTTCAGAACACCCCCCCCCCCAAAAAAAAGTATAAAAAGAAAACGTTGATCTTTTTTCATTACATTTAATTTCACCTGATTCTTTGGTATTTTAATTTAATAGGAAGTATTAAAAACACATCCCGGTAGTGAAAAATTCTAGAAATCTTGATAACAAGTATATTCTTTCCTATCTGCTAAAACTTTGTATTGTTGCACCAATAAAAGCCCATCCATCCATTCTCTAATGTTTATCTTTTTCAGGGTCACGGGAGGGCTGCAGCCTATCCCAGCTGTCATTGGGCGAGAGGCAGGGTACACCCTGTAATAAACAGATATACCTATATATTAGAATTTATACGGTGCAATGAACTGATTTGAATTTGAATCTGAATGTGTACTGCACTACATGTACACGAAATGTACAGTTCTTTAAAAAATTGAAGAAACCTAACAAAAGGGGATTTAAAGAAGAATCGGGAGGTGTAAAAGAACTATCTACACTAGGTGAACGGTATCTGAAAGTCATGTCTATTAGATTATCATGCTGAAGATGGGCTGTTGCCAATGATCTGAATCAAACCGCCAATGCAAACACTATCAGTCATGGACTGGCCTCCCCAGAGCCCATACCTCAGCATTACTGGAGCAGTGTGGGATCATCTTGACAAAAAAAAAAAAAAGCAGCCAACATCCAAAAAAGAGCTTTAGAATATCCTTCATGAAGCCTGGAGAATTATTGCTGAGAAAGCTTGCCTAAGAGAGTCCAGAGTGTGTTGAAGAATAAAGATGGTAAATGTCAAATATTGATGTTTTAACTTGTTAGAATTCTACAAACACTGTCTTTGCCTTGTATATCTTATTTCCACGTATGTTTCCACATGTTTCAATAAACCGCTGCAGAAAAGAGTGTCACGGCTGGTGCTGGCAAGGCTGGGAGGAACCCAAAGCAGGACGCAGGCAAGAGCGGATATGTGCTCAACACTTTATTTAAAGTACTGGAATGCCAGATGCTGGGCAAGGGCCAGCTACACAAAACTAAACTCAAAAACCTAGAAAACTCGAAACCAAAACACACAGCAGTCATCAACATAGATGAAACGACGAGGACCCGAACAAGGAACAGAGGAAAACTAAGGGCTTAAATACACACAAGGGGATTAGGGCAAGTGAAAACACCAGGGGATGACAGGTGAACCAAATGAACCTAATGACCCAGGAGAAATAAAACTACACACAAAGCACAGGGAACACGAGACTATCAAAATAAAACAGGAAGTGACTCAGGGGAACAGAGACACAGACTAGACAAGATAACACAAGAGACTAGAAACAACCTAAAACCCCACAACAAAAGAAAACCCCCAGAACAGACAAATTAAGGTTAAACCAAAAACACACAGGGTCCACAAACCCCGGACCATGACAAAGAGATTATTGGGGAATTATAGTTTTATTGCATATTCTGAATTGCACTTCATGAAATGGGATATGTGTTCAAGTAATATGATACAGTAAGGACAGGCCCCACTTTTAAACTTTATCTAAGCATTACTGTGAGTGATATATTAAGTAATAATGTGCAGCTTTAAAGCCCTTCCATTCCCTAAATGTTTCCTGGTATAGCATCTTAGCTGTGCAGGTTTAATACCAAATTAAGGATTTCCTAAATGAGCAAAGCCACGATTTTGGAAACTTGTCAGAACTGCAGAAACCTGAGTTCAGTCAGGTCAAGGCTTATGTCAAGGAAACAATTTATATGAAAAGGTTGTACAGTTTTGGAGGGAAAGGCTGTGCTGCTCAGAGATCTACAGCAGCTCCCCTGCATTAGTCTTATGAGTTCTGTACATGTAGACAGAACATTAGAGACATTGCATTGTTGGTGAATACATCAATAAGTCATTCTTTATTGGCTAACAATTTCACGTGACTCGCAGCTATTTATTACAGTAACTGTATGTCATGTCTGTATAGGATATTTCCTACAGTAGGAGACATACCGAGGCTTTCTGAACTAAAGGCAAAAATCCTTAAAACTGAATGTGCACATGTAATTTTCTCTTATCTTAGTTGATTCATATTCATGAATACGAACACTATCCAAAGGCAGAAAACTCAGAAATAAGTTTTTAAACTTCAGTAAAACGAAGAAACACATTTCCATTATAGTTTGGACGTGTTCTGCCTTTAAAGAAAAAAATGGTTAAGTTATGTTCCATTTGGCTGCTTTATGGTGGAAGACATTGCATTGCACTTCATCCATTTAGAGTTTCTCACTGAGTCACCCACTGAACACCACTTGGTGAATCTGTGTTATGTAGGAGGCATGAAGTGATTAATGGCTCAAAATAATGGATTTTATGTTTTACTAGGAGGAGGGCAGACAAGTAACAGAAGTTTGTGTATAGCACACAATGAACATGACATTAAGGGCATCTGGTTTTGTTTTGCATGCAAACCGCTTTTTTGGAAGTAGAGTTTCTTATCTAATGCAGTTTGTACTCCCAGAGTCTCTGAACCACTGTGAAAGATGCAATCTGCTTGATTAGATTGATAATGGCAGTTATTAAAGGGATATTCCAAAGATTGTACACATAAGTCAAGGACAGTACTGTTTAGCCTATGAAAGCAATTGCATAATGCTTTCTGTGACTCTGGAGGATCTTGTCAAGTCTGAGAGAAAAAGAAAAGAAAAGAGAAAACCATATGATATCTGGTTGTGCTTGAGATTAAAAATTAAAACAGTTCTCAGAAGCATGGCATTTGAAGGACATTAAAATTCACCAAGCAGGGATGGGCTAAGAAAAAAGCCTATTGATTTTGATTATGAGAAATGTAGGAAACAATGTTTCCGAAGGTTGATCCACAGTAAAGATTAAAAGCCAGGGTAGCTTTTCCTCCTCTGTATCATTCGGGGTAATTTTTCTTTTGAATTCTCTCTTAAATTGTACTTTGTCAAATATTCAATGTACAAGAATTTATTGCTCAAGTTACCATTTAAGGCTGAAAACTGAAGAGAGAAGTTAACCAGCACAGAAGCATGTAAATCCTTTCTCCTCTGTGAAGCTAAGAGCCTGTATCTCAGTGACCCCTCCAGCTAAGTCAAGATGAAACTTCCACCAGCAGCCATGTGCAATACAAAGACACTGGGTAAAATGTTTGGATCAGATAGGACTGAGCTGAGCTAAGAACTGAGCAGGATTTCTAAGTTTCATAAGGCTGCAAGATCGTATCCCATTGATTCATAATACTCAATATCATGGTACCCTCATGTTTCTTGCAGCATGAATTCAACTCTGCTATACTTATACTTTATCCATGTAAAATGCATGATTGCAAAGCCAAAATGCCAGGATTCAGTTAATTTTCTATAAGCGAGTCTCCTAGAAATCTTTTTGTTAGATATTTTCTCTTTAACCAACTAGACAAGAGTATGGAAACACGGATTCACTATGTACACATACATGTTAGGGCTCAGTCACACAGGCCTAGAAGTCAGTTAGCAACCAGTCACAAGGAAAAATGTGTAATCACCGACTGGTTGCGAGTGGTTGCTGGGGGTTGCTGGCAAACACAGAACATTTGGCTTCAAAGTTAAAGTCATGCCTTACAGCTGCAAAAAAAACACTTTTAAAATACTTGATTAGGTTAGATATTAAATTATGTGGTTAGGTGTAAAATCATGGTTTCACTATATCAAACACAGATTAAAATCCAAAGATCTTCTATTTGTGAGACGATTCTCTGACAGTTCTTTGTTACCACCACCAGGACCAGAAGAGAAAGTTTAGTACACCAACAGCACTATTTGCTGCTGCAGTTCCCACCCTATCCCAGTGTCTTACAATTAATGATATTTTTAGTATTAATGTTCATACATGTGCTTGCATTAGGAGGAAGTCATTCCCCTAGAAGAATCCTCAGTACTCCTTAAATCCTTTGAGAACGTCCTTACAGATCCAGATCTAACTGTAATTCGTTCAAGACAGTGTCTCTGAAAAAGAAAATAAGGACAATCAGGCCCCAAAGTAAATAATTACATCATTAAGAATCTTGGCCATCATTAAGAAACTTGAGTTGCACGTCACGCTGGCTCAGTATGAGCATACCCCTGCCACACACCTTTTACTTGAAAGGAGAAACTTTAACAGCAGTTAGATCAAACTAAAAAGGTTCACATGTCCAGTCAACTGTTCTGAGTTCATCTTAAGGTTAGACACTTTGCTAGAAGCCAATGTTCCCCAAATATAATAGTTTCTCAGGGGAGTTGTGCCACGTTTGATTTAGTTGATATGTGTTTGCACTCTGAAATCACTTTTTAAAGTCCACTGAGATAACTCAGACAGCAGCTTCAAAGATAAGAAAGCTAAGGCATGACACAGGTCGAGCTGCTCAGCTTGTACTATTTGGACTTTGTTTTTTAGGGTTACTGGCATTAAGCGTTGGCTCATCCTCTCGTATTTACACCAACAAGCAGCCAAACCTCCCCTGCTCCCAGCTAGTGGCCATTACAGAGGTGTTGCCCTTAATCATGCAAGAGTTAAGTGCTAAGGCAGGAGAAATACAGTCCTGTACTGTATTCTATTTGATTTACTGAAGGTGCTGCTGATTTATCCTGCTAGGTACTTGAAAAGCTCCCTTGGATGGATATTGTACTTGCAAGAAAAGATATATTTTATTTTAAACACATCACAGTAGGTTACTTAGAATCCCAAGAGTGGATACAAACCACAGTGACTCTTATCAAAGATTCAATTATGCCTTGAGACATATCTGTAAACATTTTAGAGAGGTGGGAGAATCACTTAAGTGAGACAATTTGACTTATTGCTTTGTGAACTGTGTTGTTTAAAGAGTTGTTTAATGTGACAGTTTTCTTGCACTTTTTCACCTTAAGGAAACTCTTGAGTTTTTTATAAGTAAAAAATGAGATTTTTCTGCCTGAGTAAAGGCAAAGTCAGCTCTCCCTCTATGCTGGCTGCCGTTTGATGGCTGCTGTTTGATTTTGTGGAGTTGTCATGTCCAGCCTTTGAAACATTTCCCAAAAGCAGAGACACAATGTTTGAAAGATAAAAGAAAAACTGCCCAGGGACAGGTCAAGAAGTCCTGCTGGCTGCAAAGGGTTCCCCACGCAGGACAAATGGATGCTCTGTGAGTTGATGTAATCCCAGCTAAAATTCTTTTTGATTCTTTAGATTTCCTGGGGCTGTGATCTGTCAAGACTGAAGAAAATAAAGATCCGGCAACACTTGTGCTGTATAGAACAACTTCATTGTTTGACTGACACATTTTGACTTGTGGCCTTCATTAGTGCATTTTCGGTTCTTAGCCTTCATCAGGCTCATTATCAGCCTGACAAAGGCTACAAGTTGAAAGATGTGAGTCAGGCAAGTTTTTCTGAATACTACAGCTTTCACCTCTTCAGACTTTAGCCTGTTCTGTGTACATCTTAGTAGAAAGGGAACTTGTGCTGGAAACCTCTATTCCTCTACTCTCGACTCCACTCTTTCTACATATGTCAAGACTACATTACAATAGTGCTAAAAAAAAACTGAACATTGTATTGTACTCATCTGGTAATCGTTTCATTCATATCAAGCAGCGTGCTTGATTAGAATTAAATGTCTCTATCCTCTGCCGCAGTGGTGCTGAATCCCTCTTTAACAATCTCCAAATATTTGGTGCGTGTGATCAGAAACTAAGTCAAACACTGACAACTCAAGGACAGGGATGGTTTAGAGGGATTGCATAAATATCCAAAGTGCAAGTGAAAGATGACATCATAAGAGTTATAAAGTGTGTCAGATTGGGTTTTATTGTTTATGGCACACCTCCAAGTAAGAGTCAAATATGATACAATCACTAAGTCCAGTTGTAGGGCCCCAGGAAGAACATGCTCCAGCATCTGTATGTAAAAAACCCTGCGAAGCATATCTAAAGATGACAATGGAAATTTTTAGGCTGCAGCCACTGTAGCCTGAAAAAGTATTCAGAGAAGACCTGCATAGTTGTTGCTATGAGCATATGTGACTGTAGTATCATTCACTACATTCTCTGCCTGGATAATATGCAAATATGCTTCTGCAATGCTAATTTGCATTAGATTTAGCATCATGCTTTTAGCTGAATACTGGAGGGGTTGCTTTGACCAGTTGTGTTTTGATCTCCGTGTATATGTTGTTCTTTCTTTACACTCACTTTACAGTGAGGGGTGATGGCTGCAATAATTTTCACTTTTCCACTGTACAAGGATCCAGTATTGAGATACTTATAAAAATAACTTGCTTCAGAATAGATGACAAACTTATTTTCAGCAGCCTTATTGATAACCTTCTGTCCAATCATTTTTTCCATCCATTCATCCAATTCAAGGTCACGAGGGAACTGGGGCCTATCCCAGCTGTCATAGGACGAGATGAAGGGTACATTCTGGAGAGGTCACAGGGCTAACACACAGAGACAGACAACCATTCATGCTCACTTTCACCCTTATGGGCACCAGTTAACCAAACTCCACTAATTGTATCTCTTTGGACTGTGGGAGGATGCCTGAGTACCCAGAGCAAACCCACGCAGACATGGGAAGAACATGCAAAGTCCACACCTAAATGCCCCATCCAGAGACTGGATTTGAACCCAGGACCATGCAGTAGTACTAACCACCGCGCCACTGTACTGCCCTATATTGTTAAACTTAAGAAATGACAACACAACCTCAGTTTCTTCTACAAAAACAGAATTAACCGTCCCCTGTTTGCAGAAAAGAGATAGTTGAAGCCACTTTTCTCTTTTTTATGGATTTTGGTGATTTATAACCATAAGCCTTTGAATCCACCTTTTTGTTCCTGGATATTATTCACCACACTGCCCTCAGGTCTGTGAGTGGTGATCTTTCTACTACTTGAATCTTATGCGAAAAAGTGTGATGGCCTTCACTGCCTGAAAGATGTGTTAGCCATATGCTAGTCTTCTATAAGGCTCTTTCTGGGAACTTGCCATTGTACATCACTTCTATGGTAGATTGGCGCTCTGGGCCATATCAGACTCAGTCCAGTGAGTGCAGTTCCCCTAAGTTTGTACTGTGCTTGGAAGAACTGTTTTGTTTCTTATGCCATAAGTACCTGGAACTTTAAATGAGCAAAAGAATTCATCATTAGAGTGTATTGAAAATTCATGTTCATGAGCAATTTAGCTTGTGTCTTTACCAGTTTTACCAATTGTCCCCTTGCATATGAATCCTGTGTACTTGAGTTATCAAATTTATATACTAGTTCCTTTGTTTATCATGTATCTTTTGGTATTTGGATCCTTTTTATCTGAACAGCTGTCTTTATATTATTATTATTATTATTATTATTATTATTATTATATTAAGTTTAAACTGAGACTATTAATAAAAATACAAGTTTTTTTTTTTCAGGGGGGGTTGTCCTTTGGTTGGTTTGATGGGAAGAGAGGTTACATATGATAACTAGACAAAATGTTAGTGACCTTCGTGTAATCTCAGGAATATTTCGCCTTCTTGGTCTACATACTGCAGTCAGATGACTGAGGAGACTTCAGTCACAGTGGATTACTTTTTTCTGTCACCCACTGTGAAATGCTGGTATGTCTTAAGACAACCCCAAGAGTTCAACCTCATCCTCCATTCTAAGAACTGATTTAGAGCTTGTAAGTCATTCTCTGAGACTACAAGAAAACCTTTTGAACAAGTCTTGTTTTCTTTAATTAATTTTGTATATGTGATAAAGTTTCCTTTCTATCTCTCGCTAAAATAATTCTTGATGTGGTGATCTTTTGATAGTGTGCTGATGCTGGTCTTCCTACAGCTTTGATCTGACCTGTTTTCTGCAAAGCATGTCAGAGTGCCATGCACTTCCCCCTTAGAAAAGTCTAAGTCTAGCCATGATTCGACACTGACAAAGTCCAGTTTTTTTTTTCACTTGGTGTAACTCTTTGCATGACAACTATCACAAAACACAACATATCAATGTCTTTTTATAACAAGTGAACAGTGACTGCAAGCTGATTTGCTGGAACAAGCCACTGATGAGTATGTCAAATCTGATCCATCATTTGAAGTGCTTTGATGGAGGGTTGCATCATAGGTATCTGATATTTTCTCTGCAAATGAGTTAATGTGGTCACTGTTACCAGGTTTTATATAAGTAAGTTTGTAAGAAAAAACACTTTTGTGTGTGTGTGTGTGGTTTACTACACTCTGGAGCATTTAACTCATGGTGATTTTTACTTCATCTCACAGTAAGAAACCATCCTCTCTGTTTGGCTTTTCAAACATGGAGACAAGCGGCTAAAAGGCCCCAAGTTTTTTGTTTTGATCTAGTAGATCCATAGTGTGTGGCTTTACATATTTCTCTAACACACAAAAGGGTTGCATCAAGAAGGACATAACAAAGCAAGTATGCTCCTGTCAATAAGTGAGCAGCTGAAATAAGCTTTTCTTGATCTAGCATGATGGTACTCCAGGTGTAATATCCAGTGTCCAACTGTGACATTGCATCACAGTTTTGTTCTCTCCATTGCTTGGCTTCAAATCCCACCAGGGGTGTTTCATTATTCATTGGAAAGTTTAGTCTCCATGAGGTCTTTTATTTTGAAAATTGACCAGATATTTTATGTCAGTAGTGGAATCCCAAGTATTGTCTCGAGTGAGTCTGGCAGACACTGTGGAGCCAAAATTTGATGCAGAACAAGTCTTTTCCATTATTTTCTCATTCTTATCATAGTTACAGGTTTCCCAGCCATAATATGAAAAATAGGACTCAAGTTGAAAAAAAAGAAAAATGGAATTTTTTTTGTTTATACTAACTCCAACACCTCTGTCATACTGGTGAGGCATTAGTGACATGCTGTCAAGGTAGATGCAAACATCTTGGTGATGAACTATGTCCTGACTCCTCTCTTCTCGAGGACACCTTTATGATACGATTTTAATCCTCTGACAACACCACCTTTGAGCCTTGAGCCTTTGCCAGTGCCATGCGCTAACCTGCTCATGGATAATGGAGTCGGCAGGATGTACCTCATGCTCTGGGCTGACTTCTTGGTGATTCAAGGGTCATTATGGGGAAGTGAGATCTTGACATTTACACAGAGACCAGAAGCTACTCTCCCCCGCCTCCTCCAAACACTCTGGGGTTTGAACTTAATGCTCCCATGTTTGTATCTGTCTGCATATATATTATATATTTTCCATATTCATCCATCCATTCTCTTCCGCATTACATTTGTACCCCTCACTCAAACACTTTGGCCAGCATACATCTTGTGAGTGTAGTCATATCACTGTTTACCTCATAAACCAGGTGTGAAGTGTCCACAACTACTACTGCTACAACAACTGCTACTACTATTACTTCTACACAACTATTCTGAAGGCTGTAATACTTTGTAAAAGTCGATGAGTCAGCAAAACCCAGTCTGTACAATGGCAGTGACACTGAGATGAGCTGTTTATTTCAAAAGCTCAAGAACTTTTCCATTAGTAAGCGCTGTTGTTTTAGCCGCTGTTAGCCAATGTTACTGAAACTTGCCTCGAAATGGATCTAAGGTCGTCAGACTTGGGCACCTAGCCAATAAACTCTCATATGATGTGAAAAGGTAATCAAACTGTTTATCAGAGGGAATGTGTGATTTATAGGATATTCAAGCCTAATTTTAGCTGACATACTGTTAGCTTATAACCAGCTGTTGTTCTTGTTTAGCTGACTCTTGTTAGCTGTCCTGAGGTACGAGGGTTGGCTGTTTGATCTGCTGAAAATCAGTAAAGAGAGCTAAAGCAATTTCAAATCCAGTTTTTCAGTGTAGATCTCTTCTTTTGTACATTTGCATTACTTTAGCTTTGTTAAATAAAACTGATCATGTCAGCTTCCCCTTCTCATGCCCTGCCTTTTCATGTACCTTCATTCATTCTGTCATCATTCTCTCTATTTGCACCCACATCCACCCCTCAACCTGCACTGGATTAGAGTCTGTCACACTCATCTGTACGCAGCACACTCTTGTGCCGGCCTTTTTCTTCTTTCAATCTTTTCAGTTCATAAACCGACCCAGTCCTCAACCTCTGCTTCCCACCCACCCATCTGTCTCTCATGGAACTCTGCAATCCAACACACCTCCTTAACCCAGCCCTCTCCCGGGGCCTAATTAATTTACTGAAATCTCAATCAGCCTTCCACTCCATTACCCTGATCCTGTTTGATACTTTCTTCTCGATGCTGGGGGGCATTAGGATGATTATGTTCACGATCCAATCTCTCTTCTGCCATGATGGCGTTGTCCCATTCCCCTAATATAATGATATAATGGTGGTGTACACGCCCCTTGCTCAGGTCAGAAAAAATTGAAACATAACACAGAAGTTTTGACGCTGCCGAGTTCAATCAGAGAGAACTGTCAGTGGGTGGTGAGTCTCTTGGGAAGGCAATAAACTCATTTGAAGTCAGAGGTGGAGACAGAAAAGGAGAGATGCGGGAGAGAGATAAGGAGACAGTGGTCAGAGAAAAGAGCAAGAGAAAAAGGACAGACAGAGAAACAAGATGGTGCAAAGTGAAGATCATGATAGAAAAGGAGAACAGTTATAGAGGAGAACAAAGAGAAAGGGTGGGGAGGCTTTATTCATACATTCACCATGCACTCCCTCATACTTTCAACACATTCATATGATAAGCCAGGGTGACCTATAAAAAGGTCAGGACGAATGTAGTAATAGGTAAGTAAAAAATAATGTATGTGCGTGTGTGTGTGTTGGGTGGGGGGGGGGACAAGACAGTTTAGAAAAGTACAGCCAATACACCATAGCATCATAGTGCTATGAGCTAGCATGCTAGCATTTGTTTAGTCACAGGTACGGTTAATGGGTATATTTGTTTTCTAGATAGTTGGTTTTACAGTCATGTAAAACCAACTGCATGACTGTAGATACAGGCAGAATAAAACTGAACAGTTACACTGACCACTGTGCAGGTTTAATTGTTAGCACCCTCAGGACGACCTACTGAATCAACTTGAGACTGTAGCTTATTAGGGAGCCATTTTGACTCAAGATGAAATGTCATGATAGTATTTTGTCATGTGATCAAGATGCAGAACAAAGTATTTCACAAAAAAAATAATGCTGTAAAGCAAACTAAAAATATTTCAATTCAAATTTTGGCTAAAAGAAAAAGAAAAAACAAAACAAAAACAGAAATAGGCAGTTTGGTAAGCAATTCTCACATTTCTGATGTGCCTAAATAAAATCCCACACATTTATGAAAAAAAAAAACAGTTGAGTTAAACACCTTCTTAACATTACGCTGATTCCACGTTTTCGTGCGGTAGTTGCTGGAAGCGTACACACCTCTGTATAAGAGATTATAAATGAGAGCCATCATGGAATGTAGCCTAATAATGCTTTGACACAGCATTATCAGTAGCTGAAGTTAGCTTACGCACACAAATGCAACTACCACACTCCTATGTGTTGATGTGTGTGACTACTTTAAAAAAGTAAACACATGGAAAGCTTAATGCACTCAGGAACTGGCAGCTGTCTTCACAGACATCTTTAACCTCTCCCGCTCTTGTCCGCAGTCCCCTCATGCTTCAAGAGGACCACCTTTAATTGCTTTCAACACCATAATTCCATGCAGTCTTATCAAGAAGCTTCAGGATCTGGGCATCAGTCTCTCCTTATATAACTGGATATTGGACTTCCTGACAGGAAGACAACATTTGGTGCAGATTGGCAATGTCACATCATCTACACTTGTGCTCAGCACCAGTGCCCCCCAGGGTTGTGTACTCAGCCCCCTGCTGTACACCCTGTTCCCCCAGGACTGTACAGTCACACATAGCTCCAAGACCTTCATTAAGTTTGCAGATGACACCACAATCATCAGCTGCATTAGAGACGGAGATGAGTCTGCTTACACAGCAGAGGCGAGAGCCCCAACATCATGGTGTTGGGACAACAACCTGCTGCTCAACATCAGCAAGACCAAGTAGTTCATTGTGGACTAGAGCAGACTGCAGGGTGGAGGGCACACCCCTATTTATATCGAGGGGACAGAGGTGGAGAGAGTCAGCTGCTTCAGGTTCCTGGGGATCAACATCAGCTGACCTGAGCTGGTCACATCATGTGGATGTGTTCACAAAAGGAGCAAGACAGCAACTCTTCTTTCTGCAGTGGCTGAGGCGGTTTGGTGTGGACTCCAGAATACTCACCATCTTCTACTGTTGCACCATCGAGAATATTCTGTCTGGCTGCATCACCACCTGGTACAGCAGTTGTAGAATTCTGGATCATAAAGCTCTACAGAGCCTGGTCAGGTCAGCTCAACATTTATCAGGTCTGAACTGCCACCAATCCAGGACCTCTACAGACAGCGCTGTATGAGTAAGGCCCAGCGGATCCTCTCAGATCCCAGCCATTCACTCTGCACACTCCTGCTGTCAGGCAGGCGGTACAGGAGCATCCAGACGTGCACCAGCTGGTTACTGCTGAAATACTGGACCGTTTGCACACAATAGTTTATATATGCATGACATCCTGCACAAATATTGTATGTACATTGCTCAGAAAAAGAAAGGGAACACTCAAATAACACATCCTAGATCTGAATGAATGAAATTTTCTCATTGAATACTTTGTTCTGTACAAAGCTGAATGTGCTGACAACAAAATCACACAAAAATCATCAATGGAAATCAAATTTATTAACCAATGGAGGCCTGGATTTGGAGTCACACATAAAATTAAAGTAGAAAAACACACTACAGGCTGATCCAACTTTTATGTAATGTCCTTAAAACAAGTCAAAATGAGGCTCAGTATTGTGTGTGGCCTCCACGTGCCTGTATGACCTCCCTACAATGCCTGGGCATGCTCCTGATGAGGTGGCGGATGGTCTCCTGAGGGATCTCCTCCTAGACCTGGACTAAAGCATCCGCCAACTCCTGGACAGTCTGTGGTGCAACGTGACGTTGGTGGATGGAGCGAGACATGATGACCCAGATGTGCTCAATCGGATTCAGGTCTGGGGAACAGGCGGGCCAGTCCATAGCTTCAGTGCCTTCATCTTGCAGGAACTGCTGACACACTCCAGCCACATGAGGTCTAGCATTGGCCTGCATTAGGAGGAACCCAGGGCCAACCGCACCAGCATATGGTCTCACAAGGGGTCTGAGGATCTCATCTCGGTACCTAATGGCAGTCATGCTACCTCTGGCGAGCACATAGAGAAAGAAAGAAATGCCACCCCACACCATTACTGACCCACTGCCAAACCGGTCATGCTGAAGGATGTTGCAGGCAGCAGATCGCTCTCCAGACTCTGTCACGTCTGTCACATGTGCTCAGTGTGAACCTGCTGTCATCTGTGAAGAGCACAGGGCGCCAGTGGCGAATTTGCCAATGCTGGTTTTCTCTGGCAAATGCCAAGCATCCTGCACGGTGCTGGGCTGTGAGCACAACCCCCATTTGTGGACGTCGGGCCCTCATACCATCCTCATGGAGTCGGTTTCTAACACATGCACATTTGTGGCCTGCTGGAGGTCATTTTGCAGGGCTCTGGCAGTGCTCCTCCTGTTCCTCCTTGCACAAAGGCGGAGGTAGCGGTCCTGCTGCTGGGTTATTGCCCTCCTACGGCCTCCTCCACGTCTCCTGGTGTACTGGCCTGTCCGTGGTAGCACCTCCAGCCTCTGGACACTACGCTGACAGACACAGCAAACCTTCTTGCCACTGCCCGCATTGATGTGTCATCTTGGATGAGCTGCACTACCTGAGCCACTTGTGTGGGTTGTAGAGTCCGTCTCATGCTACCACAAGTGTGAAAGCACCACCAACATTCAAAAGTGACCAAAACATCAGCCAGAAAGCATAGGTACTGAGAAGTGGTCTGTGGTCCCCACCTGTAGAACCACTCCTTTATTGAGTGTGTCTTGCTAATTGCCAATAATTTCCACCTGTTGTCTATTCCATTTGCACAACAGCATGTGAAATTGATTGTCAATCAGTGTTGCTTCCTAAATGGACAGTTTGATTTCACAGAGGTTTGATTTACTTGGAGTTATATTGTGTTGTTTAAGTGTTCCCTTTATTTTTTTGAGCAGTGTGTGTATATATCGTGATTCACTTATTGTTGCTTCACTGTATCGCTGATTTTCTAAAAAAAAAAATAATAATTCTGTTTCGTGAAGTTTTCACTATATTGAGGGATTTTGCTGTATCTAGGCATTTCTATAACACCCATAACTATGTTCATCACTTGGACGAAGAGATAAGTTACATTTATGCCTTTAGTGGAAATAGAAGTAAAGGCCAAGGGCAAAGATATTGCACCACCTTCATCGCCATCAGTACTGCACAGCTACATAATTCATCATCTTCATCATTCAAATTGTAGTAAAAGTGGGAAGGGTTTATATATATATATATATATATATATATAGGGATGAGCATATGTGTGTGTGTATGTGTATTTAGTGCTCTGTCTTTTACTTCTATATTTATCTGTATTATCTGTATATAGTCTATAGCAGGGATCCTCAAATCCAGGCCTCGAGGTCCGGTGTCCTGCAGGTTTTAGATGTGTCCCTGATCCAACACACCTGAATCAAATGGCTGAATTACCTCCTCAGTATGCAGTCACGTTCTCCAGAGTCCTTCTAATGACTTTTATATTTGACTCAGGTGAGTTGGATCAGGGACACATCTCAAACCTGCAGGACACCGGACCTCGAGGCCTGGATTTGAGGATCCCTGGTCTATATAGTATTTTTATATGGTTTACTTTATATACTATATATTTAATTTACTGATGGGCCTGGGTCTAAGAATTTTATTGCTGGTAGTGATGTGCATTGTTACCTGTATATGACAATAATAAACTAGACTAATAAAGAGTACAAACAGGAGAGGCAGTTTCATTTAGAAATCTTAGGATTTAACTGATCATGATGTGCAAGCGATCTTTTTCAGTAAGGTATATTAATATGCAAATGCAATATAAAAATAGATCCCACTCAAAAATGGCAATTTAATATCAGATCAATGAGAAACAGTGCAACTCTATGTTCATTACAGCTTTGTGACTGGCTACCAAAACAGTTTTGCTCTCTGAATATGCACACACCAAGGTCTGCTTTTAAACAAAAAAATCTACAATGATCTCCAAAACAGGAGTAGCCACTACCTTTATTACTCAGCAGTTTTTACTATGCAAAGAAAATGAACATTCAGCATTAGTATTAATACTCTACAGTCTAACAAAAAAGGTGCACAGTTGGCTTGTATGCCTGATGAGAATCCACCCTCTCAACAAGCTCTTGGCCTGAGTCACTATAATGGAAAAAAATATCAACTATATTCCTGAAAAGATTTTCAGACAGTATTTGAGAATGATTAAAAAGAATAATAATAAAATAATCAGTCAGCAAAGTAAAGCTTGCTGGCTGTTGTGCTTCCTTTTACACATGATGCAATGTGAATAGAGAGAAGAAGGTTTCATCAGTTTAATGGAGACTGATGCCCTCTGGCTGTGATGAAACTGTGGGCCAAAGGTGAAATTGCTTCAGGGTGTGAAATGAGTGCTCTAAACTAACATGGTGTGAAGACGCCATCAGCCACCTGCACCTCCATCCTTCCACGAGCAAGCAGAATAAACTAGATGCTTTGAGCCAGTATAACAACACCTAAAGACATGTGATCATAGACATGAGTACTAGATAACTAAAAACTGATACCATAAAAAATACACTGTGCCAGCAAAGTCAGAAGGATTCTTTCTTTCAGTGCAAACATTCAGGGTTGGAGGGGCTTAAGAGTCGGATGTCCACAAAATGCAGCATTCCAAAACCCCACCATGTGGCAAATTGTCCTTGGGTAGGAAAATGATGCTCATATTGCTCACAATGACAATACAATATGGCTGTGAATAGGTCACTTATAAACACATCCTGAAGGGCAGGACTCCTTAGACAAAAAGTTGAGATCATTTACTGATAGGCAATCCATACAATATTGCTGAAATTGACTAAAAACCAAATTGCCGCCTCTGAGAACCATTAATATGAACAGGACTCCTCCTCTATGGAGCCTAAATGTTTGCACAAAGGTACTCCAATAGTTCTTGATTGTCCAACTGACTTATAATGGAGTTCCAAGGAACCACTTGGGCTTAAACACTGCAAGAATAACAACAAAGAAAGCAGCTTTTTAAAGCATACCTTAATAGCAAATTCCTAATTTGAATTAAAATACCCTGTGAAAGCTATGGTCTTTATGACACTGGCGACCACTGTCTATCCAAGGCAAGGTTTATCTAATCTCAGCACTTTGTCTTTAGTGGAATAAATGTATAAAAATGACAAGGAAGCTTATAAATAAAGGTGTGATATTAAAATTCTGTGACTGTGCCTATAAAATTCAAAAACCATATCTCATTTAAATTTGCCCACTATTCTCTTTAAAGTAGTCACTTGTGTGGCGATAGACCACTCTTTGCTTCTGTTGCCTAGTCAAGGACTATTTGTGAAAACCTTATGAAAATCTTGAAAACTGAAATCCTTAAACTTTGATTTAATTGAGGGGAAGAGTACAAAGTTGCAAAGGCACAAATGTGAAAAGTAAGGCTCATATTAAGCAAGAATAGATGTACTACAGCAAAAAGAGATTTTTTTTCCAACTGTCATCATGCCACAGTTCAGGGTCTAGGCGCTTAATGTTCTCTGAAGGATGAATTCATGGTGCACAAATGAAAACAGGCACGTTCTACAAGTGGCGGAAATGAGTTTTCTCCAAATGTCGGCTTGGCTCAGCCTTAGCGATAGGGTGAGACGTTCAATCGGGAGGGACTTAGAGTACAGCTGCTACTCCTCCACATTTAAAGGAGCCAGTTGAGGTGGTTCAGGTATCTCATTAGCATGCCTCCTGGGCAACATGTTCCAGGGATGTCCTACCAGGAGGTGGCCCAGGGTAGGCCCCGGACACACTGAAGATATTATGTCTCTTGGCTGGCTTGGGAATACCTCTGTGTTTCCCCAGGTGAGCTGGAGGGGCTGGCGTGAGGAGGGCTTGGCTTCTCTGCTTAGGCTACTACTAGCACAACCCATCCCAGAGAAGTGGTAGAAAGTGGACGGATGGATGGATAGATGACAAAAACTGTGCTGTAAGGACTTTTCACAAATTTATTTGTTGCAGGAGACACTTCATGAGAGGGAGCATTAGGAAAAATAGGGTAAATTATTAGGTTTGGGAGATTGAGTGAAGACAGAGGTTTGCACAAATAAAGCTACTTTAATCACATATACCATTATTGGTGAAAATCTGGAAGGAAAACATGACTGGAGGTTTATGATAAATAATACATAAACTAGCATGCATTCCTATCTACTAATTGCTTATGTATTAAAGTAATATGCATGGTAATTACCCTGTCACTGAGGAAATCATAAACAGCTACTTGTATTTTTTTTTACTGATGGCACTCCACAATCTGCCCTCTGTTTTAGCTCAACTGTAAATGTACAACACTGGAGCAGAAAATCAGTTTTTTCCCCAATGAGTGCTCCAACCATCTGTTTTGACTGTTCTTTGACTTATCTTGCATTTAAAGATGCAACACTGGTGTTGGACAGGCATTACAAAGGGAAAAGAGAGGAGCTGATTACATCGGAAAAATGGGACATTTACGGTTACATTCATACAACATATGCACTGTTTATTAAAGGGTTACTACTATTTAATGTCCACAAAGACTACATGACAGTTCTAGATAGATTGATAGACATATATCACTAAATCCAATCAGCTGTACCTGCTTGGACTTAGAGGAGAGATGTCCAAACAGGTGTAGCTAAAGCTGTTAGGGATTACATGAGTTTGGTAGGTATTTGTTCATAAACTGAAAAAACAAAAATGAACTGTTCATATAGCTTCTTGGAACATTAAGGCATTAAAGCTGCAGGGGGGGGGTGCACCATGGACAGGTTGCAAATCTGTAACTGGACTAACACATAGAGACAGACACGCTCACATTCACACCTACAATCAATTTAGAATCACCATGCATGGTTTTGCATTGCGGAAGGAAGCTGGATTAGCTGGAGAGAACATGCGCACAGAAAGGTCCCAGAGTGGATTCACACCCAGGACCTTCTTGCTACGAGGCAACAGTGCCAATCACTGCACTACTGTGCTGCCCTTTCATGGAAATCCATCCGTTAATTTTTGAGACACAGCAAACGCTGATCTAATAATTGCATCAGAGGAGAAGTTACTAGAATCATGAAGTAATTATTAATGTTTGTGCAAAATGTTCTGCCAGACCATCCAGTAGACAGTAAGATATAGATGTAAATTCAAGTGACTGTGTATTTATAGTACCCAGAGGATGTATCTTATGGCATTTGGCAGACAGCCACAATAAAAAAAATTTTCAACTATGCAATGTTCTTATGGATCGCGGAACTCATACTTTGACACATACCACCCATCTCAACATTGCTATAGACCAAGTGTAACATGCTCAGGTTAAATCCTGCTAAATGTCACCTTGCACTGATTCTAGTAATGGCAAAGGATTATTGGTGATACTCAGTGTAATGGAGGATTCACATAGCAGTTGACAAAAATGTTATTAAACTGTAATGCACATAAGAGTTAGGCTGGTGACATTTGGTTAAATATTATGTGTTATTGATCATTTTCATTATGCTTCTGCAGTGAAAAGTGAAATGTTTGTTTTCTATGTGATTTCTTCTTTGCCAAAAAGGAGCCTCCCGAGTATAGCTAGCTACCTTTGATGTGCCGTTCAACTATAGCTAGCTAACATTGATTTGATGCCATTTTTTCACACACAGCCCACCCTGTTGTACATGATAAATACTCTGTTATCATTTGTCATAAATGCAGGTACGTGGCAGTGCACTGCTGTTTAGAACATGATAAGGTATTAGATATGTAGAGTATTGAAGTAATTTTCTATTTTGTACAAATCACTCGGTTTTTGTAATATGTTAAACTCTGTGTTCTGTGCTATGAAACAGAAAACACACAAAATAACAGTCCAGTATGTGACATCTACTTAAATATATTTTAGTATTTTTCTGTATTCTTCTTATTTTTGAAATTGAAAAGACAGACTGTTTCTGCTTAGTGTCTTTTATTTTGTCAACATAAGCCTTGGCCAATCTATGATTATCATTGTATTGTAAAGAATGTAAACTTAAAAAAAAAGTGTTGCATACTGTAAGCAAAGGATTGTGGATAATCATCAGAGTAATGGCGGATTTGCAGAGAATTCATGCTGTGGTCCACAAGAGGTAACTTTTCTACTTTATCCTTTTTCTTAAATGCAGGTACAAAGACCCAGAACCATGACAAACTGAGCACTGGGTGATGTAGCAAATGATTTCTAATGAAGACAAAAGCATTGTTTCATGAAAAATTAAATAAAAATATCTTACAAGTTGGAGTGACAAGAACCTTGCAAATTAATTCAATTAAATTTTATTTATATGGCGCCAAATCACAACACTCATCTCAAGGTGCTTTTAAATTGTACGGTAAAAACCCCACAATAATTACAGCGAAAACCCAGCAGTCAAAACAAACCCATATGAGCAAGCACTTGGCAACAGTGGGAAGGAAAAACTCCCTTTTAACAGGAAGAACCAGATTCAGGGAGGGGCAGTCATCTGCCACAACTGGTTGGGGCTGAGTGGAGGGAGACAGGATGAAAGACATGCTGTGGAAGAGAGCCAGAGATTAATAATAACCAATGATTAAATGCAGAGTAGTAGACTAGTATATTAAATATTCAAAATTAAATATTTTGTTAGAATTTGAGAACAACATAAATCCACAGTTGGTCTTGAGCTTGGAAGATATCACAGCAATATATTACATTACTCTCTAAAGACACTGAATTTCACTGTAAACTTAATATATAATCTGAATAACTAAGTAGAAAACAAAGCTAAGCTGGGTGGTCATGGGATTTTGAATTCTGATGTTTGTTCATTCAATTTTCTTGCAATTTTTTATTAGATGTTTGACATACTGAGTGAATTCACTAACTGACAGATCAAAAAAAATTATAAAATAAAATGTGGCAACACTGCATTGCAGTATCAGAGCTCTCCCCTATCTGTGAAACATGGTGACAGTTGTGCGATGGTTTGCACCTGTTTCATTCCATCTTGGCAAACACAGCTCACCATCATTGGATTTTGGATTCTACCAGCAAACTTTAAAAGGAAAATGTCCGACCATCTGTCAGTGAATTGAATCTCAAGCAAAAGTAGGTTATCCATCAAGACAAGGACACAACAAACAGAAATTTTTCTACCAAAGCATGGTTAAGCTGTATTTTGTTGTTGTTGTTGTTTGTTTTAACTGTGCTCCAAAGTCCTGGCAAACTCACAATAACTCATTTGCTTTCCTATGTCTTTTTTGCCTTTCTCCAAAACATAAGGTTAGATCTAGAGTTGGGATAGTCGCCAGTAATGGCTTTAAGTGGGCCAAGTTTCTCTCAGAAAGAAAGTTTGGTTTCCAAATGACTGTTTTAGCTTGCCTACCGCAATATTAGCATTAGCTAACATGTCCCCACACATGACACACTCAGGCTGAGGGCTGCTGACATCCTGGTCCAAAGGACAGGCTTTTACTATAGCATCTAATAGCTTTCATTTATTCATTTTTCTCTGGATGATCTATACTGGTGGTTAATTCTGGTTTGCCACAAGAAGGTGATCAATTTATCCAATACTCACTGTCTGTCAAGGTCTCATTAATAGACTCGGGTTTTTATTGATATACATTTTTTGAAGGATTTTTTTTTCAGTTCTTACGGCCCTGATGGAGTAAATTGACAATTTATTCCAAACCTTGTGTGCAGTTGTACGTTGCAGTAATGACTTACTGTTGCCATAAAATTCCACGGCACACCTGCATCTATTATAAGCAGTACAAGCATAACATCATAGACTCCCTTTGGTTGAGTAGCTCATTCAAAAGGATCTGGCCATTGTTGGAACCTTTTGTCACAACAAAGGAGACATACTTGCCATAATGAGACCAGCAAAATCCAGGGAGGTATTTTTACTGGTTGACAGGATAGCTGGAAAAACACAGGTGCAATAAATGACACTTAACGATGGTGGCTGTATTCCACTTGAATGTGTCAGTTCCAGGGCTCGGTATTGTGCCTGCTGGCTCACTGTCGGTGCTTACTGGCACACCTAAATGAAACAAAACTGTCATTAATGTCATTAGATACACCTGCAATTTTCTTTCAGTGACCACTAAACTCCTGTGAGAAAATATCTAATCATAAGCTTTTTCAAAAAAACACACCAAAGCAACCTAGAGCAAACTTTTATTGTAGCCATTTTTTTTAAATGTTTCAGCTAGCATCATCAAATATCACCTAATCTTACTTGTCTTTCTTACCACTGTGTAAAATCTTATCATTACACAGATGTAACCCTCTTAGATTTGTTTTTATTTTTTGCATAAGAAAAAGAGGATATTGCTCCCCCTCTAGCTTACAAGCCTGCATCCCAACTATTGAGTTACATTTATTACACTCTGCTTGTGTCTGGATTATAAGTGAAACATTTATTTATTTTTTATATTTTTCACTTAATCACTTAAAAACACAAGGAACGCACAAAAAAAATGCCATTTCCATGCTATGTACTCTACTCTTTCTGTTAACAATCACACACATTGCATGATAACCGTGTCTCTTGTATGAATAAATTACATGGGAGTAATGAACATCATTATCTTTCTCATCTGCTGTTTGGTAATATATAGTACATTGCTATCTGATATACATTTTTTGTTATTTAACATGTTCCTATGCATCCAGAACTTCAGAACACAAATGCTACCTGCCCTTGATGAAAGTTCTAGTTCTAGAACTATATCTGTTCTGAAACCATGAATCTGGGGTGCCACCTTGTGAGACAGCAAACATTTCCCCAAAATATTAGCTGAACAACTGAATTACAATGATGTTTTTAATACTCCTGTTTCTGTTTTTCCTTTCAAATTAGATACACCATTGTTGTCATGAGTCCTGCTTATTTATTTTTTGGTTTGCACTTGGAACCCCCCTTTGTTTCTTTGAGTGCAGTATTCGTTTATGTATTTATTTGTCATTTGGTGGTTAAAATTTCTGTTTGTGAACCAGAAAAGAACAAGTTCTGCATTAAAATGCCACTATAAAAACTTTTTTTGCGGGGTGGTATTTTACTTTTTTTCTTCACAGCAGACACTTGGTGCTCTAATGGGAATTTTAAAAAAGACACAGTGGTTACCAGGGTTATTATAGTTAACGAAAACAAACAAAATAACAAAAACTGAAATTGAAATAAATTGTCGTTAACTGAAATGAATAAAAACTAAAATTAAAAGGAAAAAACAATAACTAGCTAAAACTGAATTGTGAGTTTATAAAACTAACTAAAACTAACTGAAATTATAGATATTGTGATTTTTTTTAAAGCCTTGTGGCTTAATATGAAATCATTTTTTCTGCTCTCCGAGTTTAAGCTGGGAGCGCCATCGGGCAACTGTGTGTGTGTGTGCTGTGCTCACCGCACTGGTGCTCAAAGTAATGCAGCGGTCTGCAGAGAAAGCAGCAGAGTCCCATATGGAGTTCATCTGACTATGACAGCACAGATAGAAACAAGTGTCTTCTGTGGACGTTGAAAAACGTGCAGAACACTGCTCAGTAAGGAAAAAACCACCAACATCAAAGTCCACCTGAAAAGCGCAGGGCAGCTACAGAAACCGCTCTCATCCTACGAGGTAACCTGGCGTGCACCTCTGGACAAACGTGACTACTTGTCAGGTCCACGCGGCCCGCAACGTTGTGGTTAACCTGTTCAGTCCTTGTGCATTTCTGGCTACTTGATCAGTCAGATAATAACAATCAGGAATAATAATCAAAGCATCAATATAAGGACTCACAAATGTCAGCAAATTCCTGGAGGGAGACTGCTGAAACTATCGGAATGGATGTGAGGGAATGAAGAAAGTCGAAAAAACAGGGACAAATATGTTTGCAGCCAAAAAACTGAGCACAAAGAGCGAGGACCAAAAAACACCAGCACACAACCACAAGGTAATTAACACACACAATCCAGCTACACATGCATAAATGCGGACATGAGGTCGGACACTTCCGTAGGTTGTGTACAGAGGCTGCAAAGACCCTGCAAGTCTAATTAGGACATCTGACCAAGCTAGCTCCAAAACAGAAGCAGCTTCAGGTGGAGAACATCAGGATGCAGCTGGATTTGACCTTTGACTCCTTCAAAGAGTTTGTTTTTGTCAAACACCACATGTAGGTGTTGTTAATCTACTGCACTGATGCTGAACTTTATTGGGAGTTTATTGTAGAATTTATTGAGTTTTGGAGTTTATATTTTCTTTGTTTCTCCCTGTTGATGTTCATGTGTGTCCTTAATGTTACACACATTTAGCATGTAGTGCTGCTGTCTGTGAACAGTTGGTTGTTGAATATATTTCTTTAAAGGGTCCCTGATTAAGTATGAAAATACTAAAACTAATACTGAAACTAACTAAAACTAAGCATAAAACCAAAAATAAAAACTAATAAAAATGAGCAAAACCACTCTGAAAACTAATTAAAACTAACTGAATTAGAGGAAAAAAAAGTAAAAACTAACTAAAACTAAACTATAATGTAAAATCCAAAACTATTATAACCCTGGTGGTTACTAATAACATTAACAATGGCTCTGTTCTATGTAAGTGTCCCAGTTCAGTCAGTGTGAAAATGAGAAGGCTGCAGCTGAAGAAGCAAAATGGAATTTAGCATTTTATTATTTACATGTCACACACCAAAGTGCATGTCTGCAAAGAAAAAAAAAAGCCCAATGGACTAACGTGCCTCATTAGCACTGCCAGGTCCTTTTTTCAAACTTCGAAACAATTGTTTTTTTGCTAGACCAGTGACACATGTTCAAAATTGTTTAAAAGACAAATTTAAACTTACTGCATGTCCACAATGTTCACTCAGCTGAATGCAGCTAATGCGGTACTCTTATTGTTTTTTTTTAAAAAAAGCCATCATTGACTCCGGATATCATGAGAGTTGTGTGCGCTTATCAAAAGGCATGTCTTAATATAACTGCTCATCTGAGCGCAAAAACATTGAAACATTAGTGTCTCTTAAATAATTTGAAAATGAAATGGCTTTTAGCTACTGGATCCTGTGGTAACAAGAAGTGTTATTCTTTATAACCACTAGAATGATACGACAAACTTTCACTTCCTAATTAATATAAAAACCTCCACCTGTGGTCTCTTTAGCACAAAACAACTGGATGGACTCAGACTGTCCAGGATTTCTTAAAAGGCCAGGTATGGATTTTGAATGGCTTTATTTTTTTTTAGCACACTTTAGGTTATGACTCAAAGCAAATATGTTATTGTTACTGTTATTGTTACAATCCCAGGACTGATAATCTGCTAACCTCTGTTCACTAATGATTTATTTAGTACTGGGCAGGACATTGTGTTGCACATTTTCCACGAACTTGAACCAACTGTCACAGAAGTCACATGAGAAGGTTATGAAGTTGTGGAGGTCAGAATACAGCAGGATCTGGCAAACATCCTGGCCTGAGGCAAGCCAGCTTTACCCCATGAAACTCTGCCATTTGTGCTATCATCTGCAGCCCCATACCACTCAAATCAAAGAGTTAAGAGGAATAAATTAATATATATATATATATATATATATATATATATATATATATATATATATATATATATATATATATATATATATATATATAGATATGATATGCATTGTCCTCACTGTATATATTGTCTGAAAAAACAAAGAATCTGGATATTGGATAATTTCTAGGCTTCTAGACACCATTATGAGTCATTTGATCCACTTTCCGCTGCTCATTTTTCCTGTTCATTAAGCGGAGGCATATCCAGTAGTAAAGCCATGGTGGAGAGGTGCTAATCATCAACACATCCTGCTAGCACGCCAACATTACCTGGCTCTGCTCCGGCTATCAACCACCCACTTTGTGATTTGGAACAGGTAACATTCCTATGGAGATAGAAATGTATCCAGTTGGTGGGAAGTTGTTAAAGCATGTGGGTAGAAATCAGATGAGCTAATAGCTTGTAGAAAAAAAATTAAATGATATATTTTTTGTCCTGATGGCTGGTGATAAGTCTGCCTTTTGCTGTGAAAATGTTCACCATGAAAAAATAAAGGGGGTATTTACTCAGTGGTGGCTAGTGTTTCATCTATTGCTGTCATAGTGAGTTCACCAAATGTGTTTCCTGAGGTAAAAATCAGGAACAGAAAGCAGAAATGCAGAGCTGTGGTTTGCTTATCCTCGAAAGAATCAAAATCAAAAAATAAGTCTTCCTTTTGCTTAAATCTTGACTATTTGAGTTCTGGCTACTTTAAGCTCATTTTAATATGATTTTTTTTATGCAAAAAGCTGCAGTTATTAATATTTTTAAACTCACTAACGGTCAGATGACTGTATGTTGATCATACTGAAAAATATATAATAAATTACCACCAGTGATGGCTGTTCCACTCAGTCATAGATTTTTTGTTCTTTAGTTAATTGGTTTCACTCTGTGGAGTGAGCCAACGTTACTATTTGGCTCATCACTTTATTGTTTTCCCAAGTCAAAAAGACAATCAGTGATGAACAAACTATGACACAATAGATAACATTTGCAGCTGCAGTCACATGAAAAATGTTTCACCAGTACACCATTCAGTAACTTGCAGAACCACCTTTAGCAGTAATAATTTGAACCAAAGGTTTTCTGGGGGAATTTTGGTCCACTCTTCTTTACAGCATCGCTTCAGTTTATTGATGTTTGCAGGCACTTGAGTTTGCAGCATTTTGAGTTGAGGGTTGAGGTCTGGAGTTTGACCGGGCCATTGCAACACCGTGATACTTTTCTTTTTCAACCATTCTGTTGTAGTTTTGCTGGTGTGGCTGGGATTACTATCTGGTTGCATGATCCAGTTTCAGCCAAGCCTTAGCTTGGAACCAGTAAGGATGTCCTTAGTTTTTCACAGTACTGCACTGAGACATGACTGTACAGCACCAAAGAGACATGAGCAGCAAAAAAGAAACGGTAGAGACCAAAGCAGACATAAAAGAAGACGATTACCTACTATAATTTACAGCTAAAATAATTAAACTGCAAATGTTTGCCAATAAGTTCACCATTACTACTTCAGCTCAATAAGGAGAGATCATTAGGAGGATTTGTATAGATGCTGGTAGTAGTGAAGACAAAGATGGAGGCTTGGAAGGAGCTCTGAGAGACTTGGGTGGCAGAGATGTGCAGTGCAGAACATCAGGGCCCTGTACTATGAAGCGAGTTTATCATATTGCACAACAACCTTTTCTTATCTGGTTTTACATACCCCAACATTAGCAATCAGACTTATGGTCACACAAAGGTGGTTAACAGCTTGAAATTTAGCTGAGTACATTCACATGAAATGGGTGGCATTGGCAGCATCTGACCAATCATAATCATAGACAGAAAAACTGGGAGCAGAGTGGCCTATTTTACAAATGAAGAGCAAACTATATTATTAGTGGATAAACACATCATCCTCACTTAGCAACACATCTGCTGAAGATAAAGAAGCGGCGTGTGAGACAGGATAATTGCTGTGGAGTATGTATATTATTAAATATCGCTGCATTAATCTGTGTGTGCTTTAGGCACTTTGAGTAGTCAGTAAGACTGGAAAAACACCATACAACTATTTAAAGTTAATAGACTTATAAGTATCACAGCTCTATCATTAAGATGGGGAAGATCTGACTAAAATTATGGTGGTGCATTGTGTTAAATTACCAGCCTTATTCATTAAACTGACCCATTGGTAAACAGTCTGTGAGCAAGTAAAGAACAAATATACAAACATAATTTAAACAGGTAAGTACGCTCACTTGCAAATTTTATTCAAGGTTTACAAGTGTAAGCCGTTAGTTCTCCCTGTATTAGGATCATACTGAGAGATCTCTTTAAAATAGCCTTCAGCCAACAGGAAGGGAAAAAAAGGAATAAAGTTGCTGCTGAGAATCTAGATTTGTTATTTGTGCTCAATTTGAAAGGAAAAAGAATTTAGAAGTTCTCCAAAAAATACACACCCTCCTACCTGGGTACCCTCCAAGTAGCAGAGTGATGCATTTTGTATCTCCAGCATTCACCATTTCCAAATGATATATAAAAGGAGGGTAAATGACTTTGAGGTAATAATTTTAAGATAATCAGATTAGACAGTTTTGTTGGAATTATTTAATATTACAGCTTTAAGAAGGGAAGCAATTGTATATTGATCTGTACAGAACAGATTTCATCCTCTGAATTTTAAAGTTAAAAACTTTATGGAAGAAGTAAGAAGCACAGACATGGGGAGAAATCATAATTCCATTAATCCAGATCAGATTGTAAGGTTATACAACAGAGATTCTTTTCTTTCAGCATGAGGGCAAAACACAGTTAATGTGAATGAAAGCCAGCGCCTCACACATGCAGAAACTGTTGAACTGCTTGCAAGTAAACTAATGACAAACGTAACATTTTAAAGTGGTGGTGTAACTATTATGATAGTTGCATGGTAAATGGGGGAAGTCAGTGTGTGGAAAAGTCAGTGTGGATTAAATTGAGACATCTGAATGTGAGTGCTGAACGGACTCCACATACACTGCTCCTGGAATTGATAATAACTTTTTTTTTTTATCTTAGTCTCAAAATGTCACCATCTACACTGTTTATAGTCCGCTTCATCTGTGATGCTATCAAAGGTTGCAAGTTTTTTATGTTTTGTTTTGTTTTTCTGTTCTTTTTTTTTCCCACTACTCCTAGCTTTGCAATTTTGTGAGCACACAAAAATAAAAAACAATTCTCTCGATACATGGAGGAGCCTAACTTCTTGATGTATGAATTCCTTTAACTGCCATTTGAAGAAACAGAATCTCTCTGCTGTCAAATGTAAATGATATTCATGAAATAAGATGGGATTTCATCCCAAATGCACTAAAAAGAAGCCCCGCCTCATTGTAAATGTGTAATTTTGACTTAAATGTCTGGAAAATAAAAGTCAGAACTCATTTTGTTGACTTTTTGACCATCACTGTTCCCTGTAAAAAGTAAATTGGGGGCCTTGTGAGAAGAATTTGCTCACTTTGATATTGGCCCTTTCTAATATAGAGGGCTCTATGTGACATTTTCAATCAATATCTGGAGCTGCAGACTTTTTGGGCTTGCAGAAACTGATCTGCTGCTCTTACAAGATTGGCAGCCCCTGCACGGGGCCACAGCCCTGAACCCCCACACGGATATTAGAGAAACAATCTGGGAAATAAAGAAATAAGGAACTAAAGGTAGTCAGCAGGTCAAGCTGTTCACCTTGTTGTCCCTTTGGATTTCTTGGCCAAGTGCCAAGCCAAAACACTGAGGTGCAACACGGAGGAAATGAGTTTCACCCTGATCTCCCACTTTTAAACAGATGGTGCTTTTTCTGAAGAATTTATTTAGTTGGAAATGTTTGCTGACCATGCGTTGCCCTTCAGATTCACACATGGGAGTGGCCCAGGAGAACTGGTCCAAAACAGAGCAGCTAAGTCTTGTTCAAGTTAAAATTGAAAAGGTTATTTTCACTGTAATGTATGGGATTATTGGGATTATGTATTATTGACTGAGAAATGTCACACTAAGTGAAATAATGAGTGAGATAAAAATCCATGTTGGGAAAAAGTTTCATAAAATAGTTCATTTGAGAGCTTTTTGTTTTTCACTGTTTTCACTCATTAGTTTGGCTTTTCCTCACTACTGGGTTCTGTTTACGTGCCAAAACTACTTAGTCAGGTTTGTTAAAGATAATGAGGTTAAAATATGCCACTTCACAAAATTAATTCTAAAGCTGAAAAATAATGCTTACCTCTAACCACTGCATACCTGGTGTCCATTAATGACAATTTGGAAGTTAGACCCATCTCATTATTGCCATAACCTGGTGTACTGACAGAAAGAAGGCCTTGTGAAATGGCAGCAGTTTGGACAGAATGGCATTATTAGACAATCAGTTTGCATTTCAAATTGGAATATTTGAAAAGAGGAAATAAACAGCAGTATTCTGTGTTAAAGCGTAATGTTCTTATGACACATCCATCGACCCCAACCTCCTCCTGACATAAACTACACACCCAATTACAGAAGCATCTGACTTCCTGATTGAAATGGCCAGCAGCTGTTTGATTAAACAACAAAGGTCCGGAGTTATTCTTCTGAAGTTGCTCTGTTTGTTCCTTTTCCAGGCAGAGCTAGTTAAAAATTCTTCTTTTTAATTATTAGTAAGTACTATAAAATATGCTTTTTCAGTGACTTAAAATTTCTCAAACTGAGAAATGACTTTTTTAACATCTGTACTTGACACTGCCTAAGCTTTTACAAACCATCTAACTAATCTCTGTTCTGCCATTTGTTAAATTATGAGTTTACTACATTTAAGTACAAACACTTGGTTAAAGCTTTGTCTAATTTTGGGTGTGGGTTTTTGGTGTGTGTGTAATTTTTGACTTTGTCTTTATAGTGGCTTGTTTTAATATCCACTCATCAGATAATATGTACGTATTACAGTAACTCTGACAACTTTAAGAGAAGAAGTGGGTTACACCAGCATCCATAACAACATGTTGTAGCATTATAGTAGTACAAATCTACTGGAAAGGTTCAATGATTTCGTATAGCACTCTTACAAAACACTGTGCGCAACTGCTTGTGAGGCACAAGTTTAGGCAACAAATTCAATTCAATTCAGTTTTATTTATATAGCACCAAATCACAACAAACAGTCGCCTCAAGGTGCTTTATATTGTGGGTAAAGACCCTACAATAATACAGAGAAAACCCAACAGTCAGAACGACCCCCTATGAGCAACCATTTGGTAACAGTGGCAAGGAAAAACTCCTTTTTAACAGGAAGAAAACTCCACCAGAACCAGGCTCAGGGAGGGGCAGTCATCTGCCACGACCGGTTGGGGTTGAGGGGAGAGAGACAGGACAAAAGACATGCTGTGGAAGAGAGCCAGAGATTATTAATAACTAATGATTAAATGCAGAGTGGAGTATAAACAGAGTAAAAAGAGGTGAATGAAAAGAAACACTCAGTGCATCATAGAACACACCCAGCAACCTAGGCCTATAGCAGCATAACTAAGGGATGGCTCAGGGCCACCTGATCCAGCCCTATCATAAGCTTTATCATAAAGAAAAGTTTTCAAAATTCAAGTTCAAAATGAACTGTGTTTTAGTGGCACAAAATAAATGTCGTTTTAATCTAATAAACAGGTCAAATAACATAGAAAGCTGAGACTAGTATTATTAGATAAAACTAAACTGCATAAAACCAGAATAAAAAAACATTGCATCAGCACGTGAGCAACTATTGTAGTTACTGATACTGGTCAGTAGCTACAACTTTTCCATTACTACGTTTTACTAGGTGGACTTGACTTTGATCCAGTTAAAGATACAATGTTGATGGATATCATTGTGAACATCCACATTTTAAAATTTGAAGATACTTCTGAAAATGCTTTGGCGTGGACCTTTTTAAAGAGTTTTAGGCCTTCAATGATAAAATAAAAAAATAATCATTGCAAGTAAATGGGGATTATTAGCACACCCTCCAGCTTGTTTGCTGGGCTCTGCAGTGCAGAGCTGGCTGTGTGGCGGTATGCGGGCTGCCCTCTCTCTGACTTGTCTCTATTAAATGGATGGTGCTTTTGGCAGCAGAGCCTGTGTGGTTCTTTGCCCTGACTATAAATGATGTCTGGTCTCCCCAGCAGGTTACAGACACTGCAGAATACTCATTATGGGGGAAAATCCACCCCAGCACCACAATGACAGTAGCTGTTTCTTTGATCAATTAAGGAGGGCTCATCCTTAAACAGAGGCCTCATATGCTACAGAGGGCTATAGGGCTGCATTTAACCAGACTTAAAACCAACATGAACTTGACTAAAGTTGGGAACCCTACAAGCATGTTATGATAGTCAGGAAGGGGAAAGCTGAGTTCAATTTCAGCAGCCACATCCAGGCCTGATCACTTCCAGACCTGTTGAAGAAATCAAGAAATCACATATATAGCAGGTCACAAAAGAACCTAGAACAACATCTAAAGAACTGCAGACCTCACTTGCCTCAGCTAAGGTCAGAGTTCGTAATTCAACATTAAAGAGTCTGGGCAAAAAATGGCATCCATGGGAGAACTCCAAATAGAAAACCACTGCTGAACAAAAAGAACAAAAAAACATCTTGATGATCACAGAGACTTTTAGGGAAAAATTCTGTGGACTGACGAGACAACGGTGGAACTTTTTGAAAGGTCTGTGTCCCTTTACATCTGGTGTAACATTAACAGCATTTCACAAAAAAGAACATCATACAAACAGTTAATCAGTGTGGTGGTAGTGTGATGGTCTGCAGCTGTTTTGCTGCATCAGGAGGACTTGCTGTAATTGATGGAACTATGAATTCTGCTCTCTACCAGAAAATCCTGAAGGAGAAGATCCGGCCTTCAGTTTGTGCCCTGAAGCTCAAGCAGACTTAGGTTATGCAGCAGGACAATTAGCCAAAATACACCAGCAAGTTCACCTCTGAAAGGCTCAAAAAAAAAAAATTTAAAAAAGGTTTGGATTGGCCTAGTCAAAGACTGGACTTAAATTCAATTGAAATCTTTCGAAATGGCCTTGAACAGGCCTTTCATGTTCAAAAACCCTTGAATGTCGCTGAATTAAAGTGATTCTTCAAAGAAGAGTGGACCAAAATTCCTCCACAGTGATGTGAAAGACTCATTGCCTCCTAAAAATAATAAGCGGTTGTGCCACCCTTGACAGCAAGAGCTGCAATCAAGCATTTGCGATAACTGGCAATTACTTTTTCACATCAGGGCAGGTAGTGTTTTCCTCTTAATAAATAAAATGATCATTTACAAACTGCATTTTGTATTTACTCAGGTTATCTTTGTCTAACATTAAAATTTGTTTGATGATCTAAAACATTTAAATGTGGAAAATATGCAAAAAACTAAGAAATCAGAAAGGGTGCAAATACTCTTTAAGAGCACTGTACACACATCTACTTATATAAAAATACTGATATTATCAAATCTCCTGATTGCATGTCCCCTATGGACTTTATATTAATGATGCAGCAAAATTATGTCAACATGTCAGTTTTCAGATGTATGCAGATGGCACTGCTATCTTCACACATGCAAAATATATACAAGAAATATCCATAATTCTTTCAGACATTGAGTATTACCTGGTCATTAAAATATGTTTAATTAATTAGAATCAGCTTTCAAAAGGAGACATAAAAAATCATAATTAAAAATAATAATTTCATTTATTTAAAGTTTTAAACTGGGCTTGTCCATCTCCTTTAAATGATCACATTAAACCGTGGACTGATGGTGGCATGGACATTAAGGCCACAACTACAGGAGAATGTGACAAACGTTAGGACAAACTTTGCTGTCAGTAAAAGGAAGTAAGCAGTGGAAAATCAGCTGTAATGAAGGAATATGCTACATTTCCCACTTTAGAGGGCATCTCAAGCATTACTTGCAGGCACGTGCACTGATAGGGCCCTAGTGGTGCTCAAGCACCTGCCCTTTTGCCCTGAATGAGAGCAGTGCCCTTTCTGCTGGAGCCCCCCTCTTTTTTTTTAGGTTAAGTGGTGATTCTAAATTGCCTGTAGGTGTGAATGTGAATGGTTGTCTGTCTCTCTGTGTTGGCCCTGTGACAGGCTGTACCCTGTGATAGCTGGGATACACTCCAGTCCCCCCCCCCATGACCCTGAAAAGGATAAGTGATGGGTGCCCCCTTTTTTTTGGGGGGGGGGAGCACCTGCCCCCAAACATGTGACATTTTCAAGACATATTTTTATGTTGATAACTATTAGCATCCACTGTCCCTATTAAATAAATATATTTAAAACATGATAATGAAGTGATTCAGATCTAATAGCAAAGTCTCATTAAGACACAGGAGGTTCTATGTCCGAGGCAAACATAGAGGCAGAGGGTGAAACAGAATTACAAGCAAGTTGACATAATATTTATACAGTCAGTATGCTTAAATAATTATCTTAATGACAAGTATAAAATTACAATTTGTTCAGATTAAAATGCAAATCCACATGAAATAATTTGAAACATTGTGCCTGTAAACACAGAATGACTCTGCGCATAATGGACATCCAGTGTGGTCAGGTCAGTCACAACTGTCACAAGTGTCATCACCGTTAAATGGTTTTTACTGCAGCCATGCATCGATGTTTTGACAAATCTGTTTGAGCCTACCTGCTGAGGAAAATTAGCCTTGCACCTGAAGTCATAATTTTTCTACAATTACCAAAAGATTAAAGGGAATTTCCACCCCATGGTGTAACATGATGACAAATAACTACTAGGAAAAGAATGGATCTAATCAAAACTTCAGAAAATTAGTGCATGAAATCAACAATCAGCCCAGACAGAAGCAATACTGCAAGCTGAGTTCCATAGTGGAGCTCAGCTTTCATCACCAGAAGGCAGCATTTTTTTTCTTGAAGTTTCTTGAAATGTTTCCAGATGTGTCCTGCTGTGTGTGTGTGTGTGTGTGTGCGTGTGTGTGTGTGTGTGTGTGTGTGTGTTTAACTAACAGAATCATTACCTGAATGCTCTGTGGTGCCAAACACACCTACTTTGCCAAGAGGAGCTCTATAGATTCTCTATAGGCTCATTTCATTAGCCTTTTTCTTTTATTTATTTATCTATTTTATTAGTCACATTTGTACCCTTGTAGTTTTTGCAATGCCAGAGCTGGCAGGCAGCGAGGGGCAGATTACCAAAGGGATAAAAAAGAAGAAGGAATAAAGGAAAAAAGAAAAACTACAAGCACAAGTAAGACACGGCGGGTCACCAACTGCTGCATCTGTAACTAAGCATTTTAAAAGTGGGATGCACAAACAAACATATTGTTGTATTGTCTTGATTGTGTGTATGTGTGAATATGAGTGTCTGTGTGTTTGTGTTGTGTGAAATGTATCGAGAAGCAGCAACAATGCCCTCCTAAAGTCGGAGGCAGACGGAGAAAGATCCCGGAGACCTGGAGCCGTTCACAGACCCCCAAGAGTGCTGAAGACCTGAGACCACATTCCGATGATAACCACCTGCTCGGCTGCTGTGCTTTTAACTGTTCCTATTGCTTTGTCTTTTCTCAGAATTGTAAAATAAGAATGTGTTCTTAATGACTAGCCTGGTTAGCAAAGGTTGCATTGACTCACTGTACGGTCTAGTGGAACACAGTGGTATTACACAAGTACAGTCCAGCCCTAGTTTAATTTTGGATGGATTTTCAAAGCCACACCTCTCCTTTCTCCCCTTTCATGTTCTAAAAAATCCTCACTAAAATGAAAAAAAGGGCTAATTCTGGTAATTTACTGCTCCTGGCCGTAAAACTATGCCTCCTTGGCCAACTTAGAGAGCTAAAAGGGGGACTTGGGGAGGAGGGGTAGGGCAGACAGGAAATCAAATGTTGGTACGTTTAACAGATTCAGCGTAGCTGATGTAATGCTAAAAAATTGGCTGTGGAGGATAAAATAAATGCTGCGATGCTGGCTGGCAAGGTTAATATGATGGCTTAAATATTGGCGAGGTGGGCTTTTATGAATGCCACTGAAATATTAACAATGAAATACCACCACAGCTTTGGCTGAAGTGACCGTGAATGTTACAGGAAACACAGGTCAGGATATGTCTTTGTTGTTCCAGCTGTACTTTTCCATCACTAAGGTTGTTTCTGAGCATTTAATCTTCACCTGGGTGGATGAAGAGTTATGAGAGGAGACTGAAGGTGGCATAGGTGCAGGCAGTAGCAGGCACTCACACACTTTTCTTTTCTTTTTTACAATACTCTTTCATTTTTAATAGGCTGACATATGCTTGAGCTTTGTCTTCCTTTATTCCCCAACACTAGTAACACAACAGCAGCACAGGCAGAAAAAGAATGTGAATCCATGCATAAACAGGAAGCAGTATGGTCTAAATAAACAAGTTAGATCACCCTGGTCACAAACTTTTTTTTTTCATGCTTTTCTCCCTCTCTCTTTTCTTCTTGTCCCCTTTTCCTCCCCTTGCTCCTCTCTTTCTCTGTCACACAGACAAACTGAAGCAGCCACCCTCATCTCCTCACGTCTCCCAGGTCCATTTAGTGGCTAAAAGCCCCAAACACTCGTCTGCATCTTAATTAGATGTCGATCTGCTTGGAGGCATTTCAGCAACATAAAATAAGAAATCAAAATATGCTGATTCAGATGACTGTTAACCTGGGATTGCGCCCTGTTTCACCCACACTTGTACAACACTGTCATTTTAGCAAATTAGCCATTTGATGAATATACTGTACACTGGAGAACGGTGATGCCAGCAGTCAGCTTTATTTTGATGTACATGATAATGTTGTAGCAAGTACGGCAGTTTTCGCTGGACAAGTAACTTTTGGGTAGTCAGAGATTCCAGATCACTTCTGACTGTTAGCATGTGAAAGATGCTACTAAACCTCATGAGACCTGAGCTCCTGTTTTGGATGCATTTTTAATTTCTCCCAGATATTTGTGATTAGATTGACCTAATATGTATAAAAACTAAGCTTCCTCTTCCAGTTGTACTTTGTTACAAGCTTAGAAAGAAAAAGTTGACATTTATTCATGACATTTAATTTCTCCAGGTTCTTTGGTATTGTAATGTAATAGGAAGTATTAAAACTATGGAACCCCACAAGGGACATGGGGGAAAAAAAAAAGAGATGTACGTTTTGAGAGATCTGGCAAAACTTTTAAATTTTAGGCCATGCGCTTCCAAGTTAATCTTTATGCGGCAGTGTCTGTCAGGACGTTGAAAGGATCAGACTGATGACAAAAGATTGCCAGCAAACGATCGCCTTTATTTTATAATTCAGCGGTTCCTGTTGGCTGTAACCATAGCCAGAACTGTACAGGCATGAAGGCATGAACCTGACTGACTGTCTCGCTCTCACGCCATCACTGCTTCACTCGATCGCCGCAAACACGCACAGCGCTGCCCCGCCCCCTTCTACTGTCAGCCACTCAGCTCATAAACAACCACAGTGATGGAGGACACATACCTATTCATCTATATCATATATATTCATAAAATAAAAGCTCAAGCTGAGTGTGTGTATGTGAGATCTCTCAAGTATGCGAGATCTCGCAAAAGTCATCTTCTCTCTTGCTTTTTTTTTCTCCCATGTCCCTTGCGGGGTTCCTGTAAAAACACATCCTGGTGTTGAAAAATTCTGTAGATCTTGGTATCAAATATCGCTTTCCTATCTATTAAAACATTGCATTGTTGCACTAATAAAAATCCATCCATCCATCCATTCTCTTCCGCTTATCCTTTTCAGGGTCGCGGGAGTGCTGGAGCCGATCCCAGCTGTCATAGGGCGAGATGCAGGGTACACCCTGTAATTAACAGATATACCTATATATCAGAATTTATAGGGTGCAATAAACTGATTTGAATTTTAATGTGAATGTGTACTGCGCTGCATGTACGTAAAATGTACACACCGCCACACTGTACACAGTGGCAGTGGAGCGATTTGTCAGCTGAACAGCCGGTCTTGTGCCAAAAAGTGATTTCCGGTATTTGTCCAAAAAATTATTGCTGGTATTTATATTGTTGTAAATGACTTGCAGACCTATAATCTGTCAAGCATCTCCAACATCATCTCTAATGAATGATATCAATTCATTCTGAGTCATAAAGAACATTCCTGTCACATGGTAGAAGCTGCAGTGAGTTTTTGGCAAAGTGTCTTTCATATTGTAGCGATTCTGTTAAAGTTAGATGGTTCTGTGTGGATGCTCTGTGATCTCCCACTGTTTTGTTGGTCCTTGAACATATGTGTGTGCTCACGGAGGGAGAGCAAGAGTCAGAGCTGGAGTCCCAGTTTTGTTGTTGTTTTTTGCGTGGTTGCAGCACACAGCCACCAGTTAATTGTTAAGAAAAGGGCAACTTTTGCTGGCAATCTCTCGCCATGTTCTTCAACGTCTTAACAGACGCTACAATATATTCTTTAATAATGAGGGTGAGAACAAGTCATTTCTTCATTTTATATATAAGCCCTTCATAAATCCTGTGCACCAGTATATTTACAGATTTAAGCAAAGAAAAAACAATACGAAATCCCTTTTTGACACAACACTAGAAACCTGAAAACTCCGCTTTCACCATGTTTTGTGCACATACAGCGCTCATACTGCGTCCCTTCATACGCTGTGGCATCGCCCCGACCTCTCTTCGGCACAGACGGGGACAGCTCATACACACCCGGACCTCGATTCGTCCTTTACGCGACTTTTGAGACAGCCGACAGCGAGTTTTGTTGCACAAAAGTTGGCAACAGTGCCGGCCGCCGAGTCGCCAGATTACGCACAAATATACGGGCCAGCACAGATGAAAATAGGCCAGGAACATGAAGAATAAAATCCATCATCGTTCTCTGCAGTTTACTGCGTACGTGTTTTCACTTTTGGAACAATGCTTCCACTTCTGTCTGAATTTTATTCCGACGGCTTTGGCTGCTTTCCACACCTGCTCCGCCACACTCACAGCTTGTTCCTGTCTAATATGGTCAGTAGAGTCATTTTGTGAATTGATGATGGCCTATTTTAGAGAATTCACTGTGGCATTTGAACTGATCCGCTAGACCGGAGGCCATATCGAAGCAGACCACATAGTAGTGCAGTGGTGTGGATGCCTCAGGTATTGGCGGTCAGGCGGCAGTGCTCAAATTACACAGACCAACCGAAATTTTCTAACTATTTGAAAGCGTACGCTGGGTGTTACCCCCCTTTGTCGTACGCTTTGTACGCTCTGGGAAATGTCGATATTTGTGAAGCGTCC